>CM027839.1:59096026-59511026 GCA_016097545.1 Eucalyptus victrix | reverse complement strand
CCATGATATTTTGGATCTTTGGTATACGCTTTTTGCTGCTTGGCTACCACAGTTAACCAACAATAAATCTGCAGCACTTCCAATAACACCTAAATGATCCAAAAAATCTCTTAAGCCAAACACCTTCTTATACTGCTGCTAATAATGCCACGATCTCAACTTACATCGTGGACAAGGCTATACACTTTTATTTCTTACTGCTCCAACATATGGTGCCATTATTCAATAAGAAAACAAACCCAGAGGTAGATTTTCTTTCATCTAAATCTCCTTCCCAATCAGTATCACAATAGCCTTTGAGTTGCAGATCCTTTTCTTAATAACTCGACGTATAATCAGCAGTCCCCTTTAGATACCTTAGTATTCTCTTAACGGCTTTCCAATGTGCTTGACCTGGATTGGATTAGTATCTTATCATCATTCCAACTACAAAACATATGTCAGGTCTTGTACACATCATAATGTACATCAAGCTTCCAACAGCACTAGCATAAGGAACATGTTTCATTTGTTCCTTCTCTTGTGGAGTCCTTGGACACAGTCTGTGGCTCAATCCTTCACCTTTTGCAATAGGAGTGTCTATGGGTTTACAGTCTTGCATACGAAATCGTTCAAGAACCTTATTTATATAGGTTTCTTGCGAAAGAGACAACGATCTCTTCGAACGATCTCTCGAAATTTTAACTCCAAGAATGTATGCAGCCTCACCCATATCCTTCATCTCAAAGTTAGAAGACAACCATCTCTTGACAGTATTAACCAACTCCATATTGCTTCCGGCAATCAGTATATCATCAACATATAATGATATGATCACAAATTAATCATTGAATCTTTTGATATATACACAATGATCATCATCAATCATTTTAAAATCATATGCCATTATGGCATTATGAAAACGTATATACCATTATCTTGATGACTGCTTAAAACCATATATCGACCTCAAAAGTCGACATACTTTTTCTTCTTGGCCTTTTACTATGAAACCAGCAGGTTGTTCCATATATGTTCCTTCCTCTAATTCTCCATTGAGGAAAGCAGTCTTTATATTTATTTGATATAACTCAAGATCCATACTAGTCACTATTGCCAGAATAATGTGAATCAAGGTAAATCTCACTACAGGAGAAAATGTATCTTCATAATCAATTTCTTCTTGTTGATTATACTCCTTCGCCACAAGGCGAGCCTTATGCCTTTTTATCGAGCCATCAGCCTTTCGCTTTATTTTGAGAACCCACTTGTTCCCAATAGCTTTATGTCCTTTTGGAAGATCAACCAATTCCCAAACTTGGTTCGATTTCATTGACTCAATTTCCTCTTTCATTGCATGAATCTATTTTTCCTTATTAGGGCAATTCAGAGTCTCGTTAATTGGCTCATCCTCATCTAGTGGAGCAACCATAAAAGTTTCCCTTTCAATGTCAAAACATCGATGGGGAATACTTTGGCGACTTGTTCACCGTATGGGAGATTGTACACTTAGCACATCATTCCCCATCATGCTCCCACTTGAATTAGGTAATGATGATGTCGTCACATCAGGTGGTTGCAATTGAGAATGAGTTGAATTTAATTCATCACTTCTCATATTACTCCCACTTGGATGAACTCCACTAATATCATTATCTTGATCCAAGGTCTTAAATAGGGAACGATATTCCCTTATTTCGCCCTTCTTAGGAAATTCATCCACTAAGGATGTGACATCCCGTAATTCAAATTCAGTTATACTCCCACTTTCCTGCTCACCTATGAACACATACCCTTTCGAGTGTTCGTAGTATCTCATGAAAATACTTATTTCCTTTGGGACCCAATTTCCCAAACTTGTGAGAGGACTCATGAGTATAGGCAGCATAACCCTATGGCTTAAGAAAACTTAAGTCCGGTGTTCTACCTGTCCATAGCTCATATGGAGTGGAAGTAACTGATTTGGAAGGCACCCGGTTAAGTATATAGGCAGCAGTTAACAACACATCACTCCAAAAAGTGATAGGTAAGTTAGCATGCGCCATTATGGACCTAACCATTCCAGTAGGGTTCTATTTCTTCTCTCCGCAACACCATTTTGTTGAGGAGTCTATGGAATAGACAACTATCTTTCTATTCCTTTTTCATCACATAATTTTCTGAACTTATCAGATAAATATTCTCAACCTCGATCGGATCTAAATACCTTTATTTTCTTGTCTAATTGATTTTCTGCCAGGTTCATAAACTTTCTGAAACAACTTATGCTTCAGATTCATGAGAAATCAAATAGACATATCCAACTCGAGTATAACCATCTATAAAAGTGATGAAATAAACAGCCCCATGCCTTCCTCTCACAGTCATTGGACCATAGACATCAAAATGGATTAAATGCAGAGGAAATTAAGCTATTTTATCTTTTCTAAATGGTTTCCTTGTTGTTTTCCCTACTAGGCAATGCTCACATATGGACAAATCGACTTTTTCAATGTTGCCCAACAAGCCCTCTATGGCTAGTCTTTTCATACGTTGTTGGCCCATATGACCAAGTCTAGCATGCCACTCAATCACATCATTGTCATATAAAAAAGAAGACGTGAAACAAGGGAATAACAAATATTGATATCACCATAGTCAACATTTAGTACAATAAAACCATTCAGTAAGTGACCATAACCATAGTAGTTTGTATCTAAACACAAATCTACACCTTTATTATTGAAGTTCATACCAAAACCAAGCTTAACCAACACTAAGACAAACACTAAATTTCGACGAATCTCCAGAGCATATAGAACATCAAGATGCATGCACCATGCATGTTCAATTGGCAGGTGCCAATCCCTTTAACTTCAGCTCTGGATTTATTTCCAATAGAGATCCACTTAGTTCCAGTTGGTATCGTCGGAATTCCACGAAGGATCCTCTATCCTTTGCTACATGATCGTCGCTCCTGAATCTTCTTTGGCTCACGACAGTTGCGAGTTTAGTGACCTTTCTTGTCACAATTTGTAACACCTCACCCTTGACATTTTCTTCTCTTGAGGATGTTTTCCTCTCTTGTGTTGGTTAACTCTTGATTTCTTGCAACAAGAACTTGATCCTTTGCATTCCCACGTATTGAACGAATCAATACGTTTGCGCTTAAAGCTCAAAACCCTTTATGAGCTAGAACCAGCATTGCAAATATCTATTTTCAGTTCAAATGCCGTTAGGCGGTCTTCAACTAGCTCAAGGTGGCGCATGGCATCCTCAAGATCTTCCATAACATGGTCAAGAACTTCTAGTGCTTCTTGCTTTTCCAGCACATATTGAATCTTCATATTTAATATTTCACAATTATTGCCGTTCATATTATCAATTACATTCTTAGTTGCTGAACCATCGTTCTGAACACATCAGACATACATGCAAGAATAATTAATGCCTATCATTTATGCATCCCTATTTGTATAGACCCATCATATTAATGAATTATTTCAAGTAAGGCTTCAGAATCAAAAGGTCACTATGTTTCCAATCATCCTCCAAAAATCCTAACTCAAAATTATTATTAATATAATTGTCTTATGCAAATAAATTCTATGAAGTTACAAAAACTTCTATTACTACCCACAGCTAATTACCCACAGCAACCAGCAGTAAAAGAAAGCAAATATTATCTAACATCCAATAATATAACAGTGCTTTCACATGATACAACTAACATATCGGTTGCTACATCAACAACAATCAGGTAGTAAACATTAAATAATTAATCAAAGAAATAAATAGGGAATGTCCCTTCTAATCTATCAGTCAAAACATCTGAGAAATCTGAAGGTACATTTGCCAACCATGGAAAAACTTTTGGAGAGCATTCATGTCGCCACCAAGGCGTATTCACTCTGCACCATGTGGTGCTCAACCTAAGGGTTAAAGTTTTGGTTAACTCAATCCTATAGTGCTCTCTTACAAAAGCTTCCACCAGCCTCCTATAACCCGGGACCACGTTGACCTCCCATAGCCGATCTAACACTCCTTACCATTCAGGTGGAAGAGTGTTCATCAAAGTCGGCACCTTCTCAAAATCCGGCATAAAATAACCATTACTGATAATTTCTTGTATCATCTGATTGACCTTCACCACATGTGATACTAAATCACCGTTATGCCACCGATAATTAGCTAAATCTAACATCAGCCCTTTAAATCTTGCATTTCCCTCATCTGTTCTCGGGATTGCAGGTATCCGTGCATAACGCATCATAGTTCCTGCAACAAATGCAGAACTAAAAATGGATTACTCATAATCCATAATTTACATAAGGGAAAATACATAATTTTCCAAAATTCATGCAACAAATGTAGAATAAATAATTGATTACATATAAACCACATAGGCATACATGAAAAAGAAACAAATTCCTTTTTTTTTTTCAACGGTCAACGGTCAAAGTCAACGGTCGTCGGTCAACGGTCAAAGTCAACGGTCAACGGTTGTCGGACGTTGGACCGGACAGACCGGTCGAACCGGTCGTGCCGGTCGGGCCAGTTCGAGCGAACTGACCGCACGTGCCGCGCGCGTGCGCGGGCTAACGTCACACAGACGTCAGCCGGCACGTGCCACGCGCGTGCCGGGGGTTGCGGTTCAGGTCGGGTCGTCGTCGGCCGGTGACCAGCCGGCCAATGGTCGTCAGCGATGACGTCACCGATGACGTCATCCCTGCGATTACCGTGACGTCACGGTGACGTCAGCATGCGTTGGTCCGCCGACCGGCGCGTGCCGGTTCGCTGGTCGCCGGCGTGCACGTGCCGGTTCGCCACCGGCGCGTGTGGCGCACGCGCTGGCGAAGCTAACGCTTCCGGGCGCGTCGCGCCCACGCGCAGGGCTTCTGGCCGCGCGTGTGGGCGCGTGCGGCGTCTCCTGGCGGCATGCGACATGTCGCCGGACTCGTCTCGACGTCGCCTTTCTCCCCATGTGTTTAGAAAACAATTTCGACTTACGAAAACTCAAAAAAATGGCCGAACAATGCTCGGGTGTCGGGATTTCTCGCCCCAATCCGTAAGGCCGAAAATTTTTCTCGAAAAATCAATCAAAAAACATCAAATTGATCGGGAAAACGTGAACTAGGGCTCTGATACCAATGTTTGGAATAACGGATCCCCAAAAACCGGATTCGACACTAAATCGAATCCCTAAATCAATGCGGAAGACCAAGCCCGGGAATAACACGTATCACCGATCATAAAGCACACCACGGATTCGAGCGTACCTTGTTAGCCACAGATTAGATACCGACGCCGATAGAGGAAGAGAAACTGGCCCTGTTTGATCCGATGACGCCTTGAAGGGAAGAAGAAAGTGCCGTTTGCCTTACTGTTCTTTTTGTCTTTCTGGAGAGAGAGAGAGAGTGCGCGGGAGAAAAGCGTACGTTCGTCTATTTTTCCAACCGGTGCCATCTCTCTCTCTCTCTCCTCCCTTTTATACCTTCCCCCATCCACGGGCCTTATTCCCGTGGGCCAGGCTTTTTAGGCCCAGCATGGGCGGATGGGCCTTAAGCCCATCTCATAAATCTATCACTCGACAAATACAATTTTTAGGTGTCTGTACACTAGACTGGTGGGAGGACAAAGAGGAACAAGTGAAGGTCTTGACTAAACTCAAGGAAAGACACCGAGGCTTCGACAGAGATTACCAAAACCTTATCAGAAGCCTTCCACAAGCTAATCTCTCTCTCTCTCTCTCTCTTCTCGGCTTCAATTCGACTCAGGTGTTCTTCAGTCTCTTTGCTTTATTCTTTCCCTCTCTTTTTCCTTCTCTGCAAATTTTCTTGAAGAATAGAAGAGCGTATTGAAGGATTTTTTCTCATATGGCGTCATTTATGAAGAGTATAACTACGTCATACTCCATGTTAGACTTGTTTTTTTAAATAAAAATGCATCATAATATTTTAGCCGAAATTTATAGCTGGAGGCATTTAAGTGATCATTTTTTTTTTCCAATTTGGTACTAAAGTGAGATGACAGAAACTTTTGGTACCAAAGTAAGCGCCATAAATAATTTTTGGTACTTCTAGCATACTTACCCCCTTATAAGAACATCCATCAACTTTTCAAGGCACTGCTCAACTCGTCCAAATTCGATACGCTCTGCTCATGATTATTACGCTCTTCAAAAGCTTAATTAAATTAGATTAAAAACTAAAAGGCTAAAATTTTATATAAAAACAAAATAAATAAAAAATTATGGCAAGGACTTGCCGGTGGGAGGCTATCGCCATCACCTATCGTCAGAGGGGCTAGTAGAGCTAGCTAGCCTCTAGGGAGGGCCGGCATCACTAAGATTCCGGTGCCTGTTGGTAGTTTGCTTGTAAAACAAACTAAGAAATGCATTGTCTGACATTGAAAAGATGTGAGTACACATGAGATTTGGCACTAATCAACGATTTTTAGTTTTTATTTATTGAAAAATTCAGATTTGTATTTATAAAAAACCGTAGCATCCCATTGAAATAGTGCAACCGTTCACAAAGGAGTTAAGGTTATTTATTTATTATTTATTAAATTCCATTTTTTTAAATGTCTTTTCAAGATATTCTTTAAGAATGCACCTATTCATTTTGCAACATTTTCCTGAAAGGTTGCCTCTATTCGAAAGACAGAGATAAGTATATTAGTTTTTGGGATCAATCATGATCAAGTCTTTCTTAACTTTCTTTTAAAAAAACTATATCCATTTTTTTAATTGTTTCCCTTGAGAGACTCTGGAGAAATACTAAAATTGCTAACTAGTATTCTCAATCGAGACTTTGTTGTATCATAAAGAAAATTTGCCAGTGATTATTAGTAATGTTGTGAGGCAAATAATTCCTTAAAAAATGTGATATCATGCCTCAAAATTTGATTTCATTGTTTTATCCAATTCAAATTCATATTTCCCCAACAATTTGCAGGAATTAGTTAACCTAACTTCTCTAACGCGAGGCCAACCAAAAGCTATGCTAAGCACGTTTGTGTCATGGCCTAAACTACACGTGATGATGTTCCATGCTATGGGCCTGAAAATAATTAACGACAATGAGATAAGATAAAATCTCAATGAGTCAACAGCTTAAGTCTTTATTAGAACGCTAATTCGTTTCATAGGCAGCTCTAATTATATAGCATCGCAAATCTTTACCTTGCCTTGGCACACCCCTGCATGTTAGTAATTCACACATGCCAATATCAATGCATTGAGCATAACCAATAATCAAAACATATTCATAATATCCCATGCGCATTGCCATCATACGTGTTCCAATTATTATGACCTTTTGGGCCACAACCAACATAAGAGTTGGCGGTCTTCTAGTATAACCGGACATCATCCAGCCTTATCGAGAATGGCATTGTCTTGTGTACTCATACGCATCATGACGACATTCCATTAGCAGTATCGGTCTAGCCTCAACCGCAACTCAACATCCGGACCCTCGTTGGGCATTCGATAAAAATCAGGTATTGTCTTGTATATTCATATGCATTAAGATGGAAACATCACCCGCATAATTATATGCATCAAGGCCATTATGTGATCACATGAGCACTCTAAATTTTTATCTTTTGATTTAGCCTATGCAAACGTGGTTCGTGCTAAATTAACAAATCTCAAAAATTTTATATTTAAAATTTCGGTAAAATAATCGCATGTGGTCATTTACTTAAAACCAATCTGCCAAATTTTGCACAATTTCATTTAAAAACCCCCTTACCTCATTTAACATATAAAATCCGACACCTCAAAGTATGTCATTTTCTTGACAAATAAATCTTATTTGAAAATATATTAAAAAGCAATCAATAACATGGTACAACAAGCTTAAACAATCAAAATCAAGCATAAAATCATCTAGTAAAACAAGCATAAAATTCTACTTAACGGCTAATCCGCCGTTAATTATACCAGTCACAAATAATTAAGCTAATTACGATTAATTAACCTAACTATAATTAATTAAAAACTAATTACAGTTAATTAAAAATAATTATGATTAATTAAACTGATTTTGATTAAATAAACAAAACACAACTAATTAAATAAATCACAATTAATTAAACTAAACTCAATTTACCATGATTAATTAATCTAATAATAATTACTTAAAACTAATTTCACATAAATTTAATCTAAACCGTCCTTAATCTCAATTAAGGCTAAACCAAATAATTAACACTAATCATCATTACATTTAACTAACCTACTCCCTAAATGTAATTAACACCCTAATCCACAATTAGAAAGTTAATCCATGGGTTTTCCGGCGACAACGAGCTTGCGACAATAATAGCACAACGGCGTCAAGGACGTGATGCTCACAGCTCGAATGGTGGCGGCGACACCACTTGAGGCTCACGGCCACCAAGGGTAGTTCGGTGGAGATGGTGGTGGTGGCTTAAGGTGAGGATGGTGTGATGGTGCGGGTGTATGGGTGGTGAGGGACATGGATGGAAGGCGGCAGTGGCATGGGCAACAATGGCTAAAGTGGTGGTGGCGGTGGTTCGTGGTGGTGGTGATGGCGATGCGGGAAGGAGATGAAGATGATGGTGGTGTGGGCGGTGATGGTGGTGAAGATGGTGAGTGAGATGGGGATGATGATAATGGCATGGTGGATGATGAAGTAGTAAGATGATGATGGTGGTGATGTGGGTGGGCGCAAGGATGAAGAGAAGGAAGAAGTTTGAGGGAAAAAGAAGAAGCAAAGGAGGAGGAGGAATCGGCAAAGAATGGGGAGGAAAAGGCGTGAGGGAGAAGAGAAAAGAGAGAGGGAGAGAGAGAGAGATAGAGAAGAGAGAAGAAATAAACAAAAGAAATAAAATATTTTTTAGGATTTTTATCCAAAAAATCCATGAAAATCCCATCAACCACTTCCCCTTAAACCCTCCACACCAAGTCTCTTGTCCACTCTTTTTCTTTTTGTTTTCTTTTTCTTTAAAACCAAAATTTTGGCCAACAATTCACAACTTTTCCTATGGTTCCAATTTTTCCCTTTCCAGTTTCCAATTTTCGTCCGATAATTTCTTTTTTGAAAATTTCAAATTGCCGATAATTTAACAAACAATGAGGTGATGTCTAATAAATTAGTCTCAAAACTCTCAAAAGTTTGATACCTGAAATCGAATTAAATTTAATAGTTGAATATCAATCGAACGTGACTTTGGTACAACCTAAACTATCATGTAGCTTTTAGGGGTTCTCATGTGGTTGACCGGTAGTTGATAATTTTCAATCTACGTTTGTGCCTCTTCAAATCATGGATGACCCTCGGTTGTCATATAATCAAGGGAATTTAATTATGTACCTAGAATATAAGATCAATAGAAAAATCGGTTTATTGTCACTTGACGTGAATATCGTAATCATGTGGAATCACTTGCAAACTAACTATGTACTTCCATCAAATCGATTTATATCCGTTCGCTAATTAATTTATGATAGCATGGTATTGACTTTTGTTGATCCATGTGGTTGAGCGGTCAATCCCCAATCGAATTCTCTGGTCTTTCGCATTTTAACTCTTTACGGCCTCACCCAATCGATTAATTAATTTGTGAGTGATTAGTTCATAGTAAAATAACTATAAGTACAACGATGAAATAACAATTTCATATATTTCGAAATAAAGACCAAATTTCAAGATATCACAACTTGTCCCCTCTTACAAAATTACGTCCTTGAAATTTGAAATATCATAACACTTCCTCAAAAAGATGGGGATATTGACGCCTCATCGACTCTTCACTCCTTCACATGACTCCATCTATTTCGTGATGTTGCCATACCAAGAACTCTCTTGACATAAGTGCTAGTAGGTGGTAGCCTAGAATGCGTAATTTCGTCCGCCGAATAGAAAAATAATCAATGGTTGTAATCCTATATTGGTATGTGGTAGGTTAAAAAGCATGATCTTGTCCACCGGATCGAAGGACAATTAATGATTGTAATTTGAAGTCTTCAAATATAAAAAGGGGTACCCTTCCCCTCATTATAACTATGACATCCTAAGATTTGACCCCGTCTCGAATATATAAAATGGGTATTTCGTCGACTCGCCTATAGTCATTTTACTTTGAGTTGGTCACTCACGAGTTAACTAATTTATTAGGTGAAGCCGTTAAGTGATATAAACGTGGCAGACTAGAGAATTCGATTAGAAATCGATTGCTTGACCATAATAATCGGCAAGGGTCAATATGACACCATATAATCGAGTTGAGATTGAATATAAGTTGATTCGACAGAAACACATAATTGAATTACGGGTGATTTCACATGATTGTGATATTCACGTCAAATGGCTATAACCCGATTTTCTATTGATAGTGCACTCGGGACACGTAATTGAAACATTGCGATTTTTAAGACAATCAAGAGTCGCCTACGAGTCGAAGATGCACAAATGTGAATCAAAAGTTATCGACCACAGGTCAAACGTGCTAAAATCCCTAAAAGCTATCCGATAGATTAGGTTGTACTAAAATCATGTTTGGTCGATTTTAACCACGAAATTAAATTCGGTTTCGGGAATCATACATTTGAGCGTATCACGATTTATTTTTAGGATGTTGTCTCATCTTTCGGAGAAATTCCATTGAGTCCGAAATTTTGCGGAAAAATCGATTTTTAATAAAAAGAAAATAAGGAAATTCGTATGAGCTGATTTGGTGGGATTTTTGGCTACCCAAATGACTTATTTGGTGAAGAAATGAGAGGAAAATGCCCATTGAATGGCCATAAGACTTTTGTGGCAATAAGACTTTGGGGCACAAGTGATGATGGGTTGATATTTTGGCTAGGCATTTGATTGGTTAGAGCTTGGACTTTCATTTCCCCCCCTCTCTCTCTCTCTCTTTCTTCTCCCCCCCCCCCCTCACGCACGTTCAGCTCCCTCTCCTTCAGCAGAACAACCCCCACTTCTTTCTCTTGGCTTTTTCCCTCACAATTCTCTCTCACGTACACTTCTTCTATTCCCCCTGGTTCGATGTTCTCCATTCCATTGCCGTTGCATCATCATTCCATCTTCATCCACCAACCATCTTCATGTTCAGTCAACCCCACTTACCACCCCAGCGTCTTTGCCTAGTTTATTGGCTGCTGCCCTCCACGTTCAGCCCACTCGCAGTCCACTTCACCAGCCACCACTCCCCACATCAGTAGCCGCACCACCTAGTGTTTAGCCGCCGTCCCAGCTTCAAGTTGCCACCAGCCACCGCCCAGTCCAGCCACTTTAGCCGCGCCACAACCCACTCAACCAACACTGACCAACTCAACCCACAAAACCGAACCCTCCTTGACTGAGCCTTGTTGGGCCGTTTCCTTCTCCGATTGAGCTTCGTTAGAGACATGGTAGGCTCGGATCTTCGCCACCATCGCGCCGCCGTCGCCGTAAACCCGCCGTTGTCCTAATCCAATGAGTTAACTCCATAATCCTTGATTAAGTTGTTAATTGCATTTAGAGGTTAGATTAGAGTTAATTAGCTTAGTTAGATTAGTGTTAATTAGCCTAGTTATGTTAGTGTTAAGTAGATTAGCTTAATTTCATATTCGGTTTACTAGACACTTGCCGTTTGCTATTTTGTGGGGGAAAATGTGCTACGATTTTGAGGTTGCTCCCTTCTTGAAAAATATTCTAGACATCTTTAGCTATGACATATATTTTACTCAAGATTTTAGGGATTTAAAATAATAATATTTCAGTCTTGTCATTTGCAAAACAGAATCTCGGGTTAGTGTTGGAACTTGTGACCTTTTGGTGTTCAAAGAATTTTTATCAATTCTTAGGGTCTAATTTTCGAAAGAGTTTATTCACGAAAGTTGTTCATCACATTTTTTTAGTTTAACATAGTTAAATGTCAGATCAAACGGACAAGTTTTAGATCTCAAACCAAACTAATTTTTGGAAAACATAATTTCTAGAAATGTTTTTTTAAGTATCTTTTATGACATATTCAAATTTGAGAATCTTTATAACTCGTTTGGTTGTGTTTCTAGAATTAATTCTATAAATGCGCAAGTGGCCCGGTTTCTGCTGATTAGGGCCGATTGTGATTTTGTTGTTGTCCTTGGTGTAGTGCTTGTTGGACAATACATATTTGGTGATGTGGTTGACTTTTGGTGTGCTTAGAAATTATGCGTGATGATATATGAATGGTTGTGCTATGGTGATTGTTTATTATTATTGCAAAGAATGGCCTTATGGGCTTATAATTAGAAAAATAATTAGGTGTTGGGTTGGACACTAAAAACTATTTGCTCAATAAAATAATGAGGTTTTAAATTAGTTGCGTGTAAAGTTTGACGGATTAATTTTGAGTACGTGAGCACCTATGAAATTATTTCAAAAAGTTTTGAAAAAAAAAATGGGTTACCAAAGATTGTTTCCAAAAAGGGGTGGTTGGAAAATAAATTAGAAAAGAAATATAGTGTCGGGTCTGGACACCGAATTTTATGTACTCAATAAAACTAAGATTTTTTATAGTAGAAGCGTACAAAGTTTGACGGTTTGATTTTGAGTACTTGACCGCGTGCGAATTTATTTTGGAAAGCTTTGAAGAAAAAAAAAAGAATTTCAAAGTTTATTGTTTTAAAAGGAATTTTGGTGTTTTGGGCTAATTGACGGAAGATAAGAAATGGGTTGATTGATGGTGTGCTCGTGTGATCACCTAATACCCTCATACGTATGAATATGTAGGGTAATGAACTTGTCTTGATGCATATGAATACGTAGGATGATACTCCTGTGTGGAATTCTGTTTAGGTGGGGGTTCTAGATGATGTTCGCAGATGGATTTGAAGACAATGCTTCTATGTGGAATGCCGTCTAGGTGGGGATTTTGGACAATGTTGTGCTCAATGGGGTAAGACAATGCTTGGTTATGCCGGATGATAGCCAACTGTTGAATTGGCCGTGGCCGTTGGGTCGTAATAACTGGAACATGCCTAACTGGTTGTGATAGCTGCACCTGATTATGGGATAAAATTGTGTGACACGGTATGAGACGTGCCATAACGATTTGGTCTTATAATCAAGATCCATGTGATTATTTGCAGGATGAAAATAATGTGTTCCGGTTATTGATTGCGCTTGCTGCACTGATGATGGTATATATGTTGAGCTAACATGTAGGTACGCGCCGAGGCAAGGTAAGTCTATATAGTGTGTGCTTAGGACCGCCTTCAAGGTGAATTTGCATCCTAATCGGAGTTTAGGCGGTTAACTCGCTGATATTTTATCTCACTCTGTCGTGGGCTAACATTTTTTAGGGCCATAGCGTGGAGATTTGCTGAGTGCGGATGTGGTGGGCACGAGATGCGACACCTTTTGGCTGGCCCTACCGTTGGTGAAGTTTAGGATGACCTTGATCCTTGAAGGTTGTTGAGAGGGTCGATAGGAAGTGGCCGCTTAGAGGCTTGCAATTAATAGACTTCCTAGGGTCAATAGTTGGTAAGGAAATTGTTTTTTGTTTTTACTATCCCTGTGTTTGTTTATTGGCTGGGTGCTTATTTGTTTCGTTTTTGCATGTGCTTAATTGAAAAAAAAAAAAAAAAAAAAAGAATGGGTTAACGACACGTTCTGGGACTTCGCATTTTCAATCGACCACTGAAGGATGCGCGTGTGCTCGGGGTTCGTGGCATGACAATAGCCCTCCCCCTCATAGTTCCCTTTTTTCTAGAGCTTTTTAAACTCTCTCTCTCTCTCTCTCTCTCTCTCTCTCTCTCTCTCTCTCTCTCTCTATGATTAGTGAGCTTGAGTGAGGTTCCAACAAAGCTATCAACTTAAGTGATTGATTCATCCAACAAAGGCTTGACTTAGGTGCTCCAATGATCAAAGTGATCGATCCGACAAAGGCTCGCCTTAGGTGCTTCAATGATCCAAGTGATTCAAGAAAGCCTAAATTGTCGCATGGCCTCGATTTCAAATGATTGTTGGTCCCGATTTCAAATGATCGGCCCGTCACAGTCTCAATCCTAAATGATCAGCCCGTGATAGAAGCATCACATATTATATACTCAAACAAGTGCCATCACTTTAGTTAAAGAGCTCAAGATTAGGTGCACGAAGCAGATGCTTCTGACAACTGCAAGCAATTGCCTTTGCATGATAAACAATCTCAATAGCTTCGGAGTAGAAATAGTCTTAGATATTAGCAATTCGAAAGAGTCATCTCAAGGAAAGGAATTGGAATAGGAAAAATTCCGATTGATCCTATTCCAAATGACCCATTATCCATAAAAGTGAGTTCCCTAAGAAATAAACTTTGTAGCTTTGGAAGACAAATGGAAGGAGGAAGCATAACAATGCCCTCCATTTTAAGAACTCTCTTAAGGTTTCGCTCCTAAACACGCATGAAGGTACCCCAATGCTAATATTCGGATTAGTCGGGTGTTGCTCCTAAACACACATGAAGGTACCATAATATTATACCCAAATCAGTGAATAAAGAACACGTGAACCCCTGGAGTTCCATAATTTAGTAGAAAATGACACTTAAGTGTCATAACTTACAAAATATACACTTAAGTGCTAAAATTAGAGCAAAATGGATCACTTGAGTGCCAATCCGGCCAAAATTCTACTAAATTGCATACATGGCATTTTTCCGGCAAAGCGAGCCCAAAACGACGTCGTTTTGCACACTGACGTAGCCAAATAATGCAAAAACGATGTCGTTTTAGGCTAACATGATAAAAAAAAATAAAATAAAATTAAATTAAATTAAATTAAATTTAGTTAAAATATTTTTAAAATTAAAAAATTTAAAAAAAATGGAGCCCTTAACCACCGCTGCCGCCTCCCTGCCATTACCGGGAAGGACTGGCGACGGAGCAAGGAGGGTCAGCCAAGGTCGCCGGCCTCTAGCCAGGGGCCGGCGACCCCGACTGACTGGCGGCCCTCGCCAAATCTGGGCAAGGGCCACAACCCCTCACCACTCACCATAGATCTGGGCGAGGATTGCGGCCCTTGCCACAAATCTAGGCGAGGGTCGTGGCCCTCGCCTGGCCGAGCCAAGGGCCACCGCTCATTGGGGGTCGCCCCAATAGGCGGTGGCCCTTGGCCTAGCCGACGAGGGCTGCCGACCCTCGCCGGATTTGGGCAAGGGCTGCAACTCTTGCCCTGATCTAGGGCGAGAGCTCACGAGCCCTCACCGATCCTCCCCCCTCAGTCGCCAGCCCTTCCCGGCGACGGCAGGGAGGCGGTGGCGGTGGCTGAGGGTTGAGCCCTCAACCATCGCCCCCCTTTTCTTCTTCTTTTTTTTAAAAAAATTAAAATTAAAATTATTATTTTTTAATATTCTAACAAAATTTAATTTAATTAATTTTTTTTTACTACGTCAGCCCTAAATGACATCATTTTTGCATTATTTGACTACGTCAACGTGCAAAACGGCGTCATTTTGGACTCACTTCGTTGGAAAAATGCCACATTAGCCTTTTGGCCGAACTTTGGCTGGAGTGGCACTTACGTGATCCGTTTTTCTTCGAATGTCACATTTAAATGTACCTTTCGTAGGTTATGGCACTTAAGTGTCCCTCCGTGCCAAGTTATGGCACTTGAAGCGTTCTTTTGCAGTGAATAAAGGGTTACTTCAATATTTGGATTAGTTGGTGATTAAAGGGTCAAGAGTTTGAACCTAGCGATTTATGGCAAAGTTTATGTATATAGAAGATGTCTATTGATCCATTGCAAAGTTTATGTAAATGAAAGATGTCGCTTGATCGGCAAAACATAAGAAAGAAAGATTTCACATGATAAATCACGACATAACAGTACCCTCTCCACATATTGTAAGAAAAGGAACTTTATATTACAAGAAAAGGAATTTGACCCATTGAACTCATTGAACACGAGATTGGGAAGTCCACAAGGACTTCACCTACTTGACAAAACACTTGTTTTGATAAGTTTTTAAGATTTTCTATTTATGGAAGAATCGTCCAATTATAACTAATCGGTCTAATTTCTAATATAAATTGCAATTCTCATTAAATGTCCCTGAATATGTAATCACTAAATGACGTCTATATATATATATATATATATATGAATGAAATATTAATATTAATAACATAATCTAAACCACATGATGTATGGTGATGCAATTAAACTGTATGACATGATATACAATGATGCAGCTACTCTACATGATATAGCATATGATGAAATTAAATTGTATGACATAACATATGATGATGCGACTACTCTACATGACATGGCATATGATGATGCCACTAATGCATGACATTTTTTGGTTTTTGTATTAAAATTCATAACTCTAAATAAATTAAAATAGAAATGCACCTAAAGTGAAATATTATCTAAGTTAGAAATGATCAAGAACCCGGGTAGGGATTTGTTCCCGACCCATCCAAGTTCAATTTGGTCTGTGACCCGGAGAAGTCGGGTCTGGATCTTTGCTCGGGTGCTGTGGGCTGTAGTTTGCCTATTGTTGACGAGACCCAGAGGCCCATTGATTGGGTCCGGCAGCCCATGGCCTTGGACAGGAATCCATGGTGCATATGGCCATTGAACTGGAGTAGAGAATTGGTTCGTAACTGGAGTAGATGGATGTTGAGCAACCTGCTCAACTTGTTCCAAGATTTGGTCGGATGATTCCTCCATTGTGGGTAGGATCGGGTCTTGAATTTCGCAACTTGGGTTCTGCATATTGAACGAAAATAACAAATGAAAGACTGAATTTCTCTCTGATGTGCTGAATTTGTTCTGCAAGTAGTGGTTTGTAGCAACAAAACAGAAAATGGTCGAAGGCAATCCAGGAAGAAGGAAAAAATTTGCGGAAGGTGGATCAGAAATACCACTCTGATACCATGACAAGAAATGTAGAACAATGGAGAGAAAAGCTATTTTGTATTTCTTGTCATATTCAATATACAAGTATGCGTCTGTATTTTTATACTACAAGAAATGAAATCAGAAGAATCATAAGAAAATATATACAATACTATATCCCTAAGATATTTCAAATCTACGATTTACTGTATCAATGACGAGATTGGAATCTGGCTGGGGAATCAATCAAGAGATCAATTCAAATTATTTCTCCAGCACGACGAAGCGAAGAAGATGTTTAAGATTTTCGTTTTGACTACTACATTCACCATCTTTGTAAGGGAGGGGATTTTGATAGTGCTTTGTAGAATTGTAAGGACAGTATGGAGCTGGGTTGGTATCCGGATTTTGCAGCAATGAATTGGTTGGTTAACGAGCCGGTGAGCACCAATAAGGTCGGTGAAGCTAGGGAGCTTCTTACACAGGTCAAGGAGAAATTTCCTAGAATTACAGATCGGTGGGGTGAATTAGAAGCTGGTTTACCTCGGTAATGAAGATAGATAGAGATAGTTTGCTGTTTTCATTTGGTTTCAATAAGAGCACGGCTTGA
The DNA here is from genome assembly GCA_016097545.1 of Eucalyptus victrix. Taxonomy (NCBI): domain Eukaryota; kingdom Viridiplantae; phylum Streptophyta; class Magnoliopsida; order Myrtales; family Myrtaceae; genus Eucalyptus; species Eucalyptus victrix. Next base: position 59,493,623 of record CM027839.1, on the reverse strand, counting down.
TCTGAAATAGGCTAACATTTGTATCATGGAAAGGCAGGTTTTACTTTTTTCGAAATCGATCGACTTAGGTAATTCTCGAATGAAGAGGCTGTCGCACATCCTCTTGTCATTCATTAGGATCTGGTTACTCTCGATGTACAGACTAAAGCACATATAAGGTGAAACAACTTTGGGAAGATATCTTACCTCTCTCTTGGTGCAGTTTCACGTAGCAGCCTCCCTTTGAGCCACCTACCGGGAGTCTTAGGGATGCATGGCAACTGCCTATTTCTGTTCCAGAAATAATTTTTCTATTCCAGACCTATTTCTGAAATAGAAATCCGTTTGATAAACTTATTCCGTTTTTTTATTTCTAGAATAGATTTCTATTCCAGAAATAGGTTTGGAATAGAAATTAGAAATATAAATTTTCTACTTCTCTATTTCTAGAATAGAAATGAGAAATAAAAAATTTTATCATCGTTTGTCAACCAGTCCTTCATCCGTTGCTACCAACCACCATCTGTTGGTCATCGACCGCTCGCCAGCCCCCGCCGGTCGCCGCTGTTGCCACCACCGGTCGCCGGCCACCGCCGCCGCCGTCGGTCACCAGCCGCTACCGGCTGCCAATCGCCGACCACCCCCGTTGGTCGCCAGCCCTAGTCGCCGCCAGTTGCCGCTCACTGGTCGCCACCGCCGGTCTGCTCCGTCCATCACTACTATCCACCAGTTCGCTGTCGTCCGAAAGGAAGAAATTTTGTGTTGTTATCAAACGAATTTCTATTTTTAGAGTAGAAATTTTGTGTTGTTATCAAACGGTTATTTTTGCTTAGAAACTCTTCTAGAAATAGAAATAGAAAAAATTATTTATGTTCTAGAAATTATTTCTGAAACATAATAGTTGTCATGCGCGTCCTTATAGTGCTATCTCGATGTACATACTGTTGTGTTAGGGTAGCTGGGGATTTCCATGGTAATTTTTTTCAATGGAATGATGTGTTGTATGTAGAATGAATCTGGAGGATGATATTTCTGTATGCTGTTTGTGTCAATCGGACATGTGATTGTTATCTCTCCAAACCTTTTGAATTCGTCTAATCAAGGTCGCCTTGTTGCCTAGGGCTTTTGTCTTGATGTGTGCCTTAACTAGTTCATGGCCATACCGTAGCATGTTCATGAGGGATTGTCAAGTCGTTTTTAGTGGATATTTTTTCGACCACATTTGCCAGAATTAAGTGCATTCTGAGTACTGCTTTGGTAAATCAGAGATTGGATGACTACTTTGCTGCTAGCAAAGGTGCCAATGCAATGCCCGTTCTTTGTTGTTGCTTATGTTACTTAGGGCATATTTAGTAATATTTCTGTTTCGAGAAATAATTTCTTTTCAAGAATAGCCTTTTTCTATTTCTATTTCTCGGAATAATTTTTGATAAAATAACGCGTTTAGAACCATACAAAATTTCTATTTTGAAAATAGAAAAGGAACAGTAATACGATTGGTACGATCCACAATTTTTTTGTGTTTTAAAATTTCTTTTAATTTGTTAATAATTTTTTTTTTAGAAATTTCTTTTATCTCTTTTCCTCTCTTTTTTCTCCTCCTCTAGCTGCCAGTGACGGCGAGCGGCAAGGAAAAAGAAGAAAAGAAAAATGACTTTTTCTAGAAATTGTTTTCGAGAATGAGAAAATACTTTTTTCTACTTCTTGTGCTTTGTTCTAAATCTATTTCCTAGAAACTATTCTGTTCTCCACAATAGAAAAATTAATTGATATTACCAAACGAATTCTTTTTTTTTTTTTCTAGGGAGCAAAAGAATTGGAGCGTCGCCGTGCGCGCCCTTAATTGCTAGAGATGTAGCATGCTCTTCTCCCTTTTATTGCTAGAGATGCAGCATGCTTACCTCAGTCTGAACTGTAAATTCATCCTGTTAAAACTACCTTTACAATTTCTTAGCCCAGAAATACACCCCTTATTCTGAGAAGACGTGAGCGCCCGTGAGATGATGTGAACTTTTTGCCGCTCAAAGGCGATGTATACGTTCGCAATATTGAGAAAATCGAACCGGTGTCTTGTGTCAGCAAGGGGAAGAAGGAACTTCCTTTTATTAGGGAGGAAATCTGTGTAAACTGAGGGTAAATGCTTGGCACATATCTGGGCAAAATAACATACATCTCAAATGTTCTTCATAGAGAGGAGTCCAGCAAAACCAGAAGAATTTCCAATGAATTGAACAGGAAGAAGACAGTGCAAACCTCTGTGTTTATTAACACTAATAGGCTAAAAGAGTCTGAAAGAGAATGACTTTGGAAGATCATCTTCCTTAGACCTTTCGATCGATGTTTGTCCATCATCTAAATGTTCACATTTCCGAGTTCGTCCTCGAGAAGGGTATAATTGAACTCGCGATTCCCATTCGTCCGATGGCTATCTTCGACCCGTGCGACGGAGCAGATGCTTGGGCGAAACACACCCGCTCCTTTGCGCTTTTTTCTTCCCCAAGCGATGCGAAGGAACCCGAAACTTGTTCCAGAATCCCTGCCCGAGACCTGCTCCCGTGCCAGGCTTGAGCTCTCTCGTTCGAGGCCATGGAAATACTCGACTTCCTTCCTGACGAGGGATGCGATCGTACCTCGAGTGCCTACAGCAACTGGACCGGTCGTGGCCATTGTCCGAGTAAATTTGATCACCTCGCTGCTCGATTTATATATGCAATTGGAGGAGGAGGATGCTTGTGAATGAAGAGAGTGATGGGCGGTCAATGACCTTTTTCTAAGGGGGGAAGACTGCTTTGGTCAGTGGATGTCCTCTTCTTCTGGTAATTATAACAAAGAGTTTTTGCCGGGTGCTCTTTTCTCAAAGTGCGCGGCGCGGAGCTTTTCATTATTGCAGCTCTCAACATGAGGAATCACCCATGGTTCAGCAGTGAACTACGAAACATTGTAAAGCTTACGGACTTACAGAAGATACAGCTCTCGCTAATCTTTCGACTGCTAAAACATGGAGGTCATCGTCGTGGATTACACACCCTGAAGAACAAAACGGCGGCGAATGCGCCTTTGGATGGTTTCTTTTAAGCGGGTTTCATCGTGATTTTTCACTTTCGCAAAGGCCATTGTTTGGAAGATATGGAGTTCCTAAATGACACGATTTTGCATAATAAGCCAGCCATGCTGTATGGTCCAGAATTTTCTGATGTATGCTTCCTTCGTTTACATCTCTCTCTCTCTCTCTCTCTCTCTCTCTCTCTCTCTCTCTCTCTCTCTCTCTAAGTACGCATGTATTCTCCTTCAATGAGTGGACCACTTATGTGTACTTCACTTTGCGAGACATCGTAATGATATTGTTGAAGCAGGGTTGCGATGTCATTAAACACCATCGGCCTGTGACGCAAATCATTACCTTTGCTTTCTGTGCTGAATTTAAGAATGAGAGGAGGCTGCCCTATTTTTTTTTAACACTTCAATAAAATAAGAGGTCATAACATAAATGATTCATGAATTTAGATCCGATAAGTAATTTGTCTTTGAATTCTTGATTTGTGCAATGTAGCTTCTAAACAATTAAAAAAATGTTCAATGTGATTTTTTTTATTTACTCAAATGACATGCTTAAACAATGAGTCGGTATGTCTATCCTTTAATCCATTTACTTTAGAAAAAGAAAAAAGCAAACGAGGGAATTCAAATATTACACATGGCAATTTCTTTCCTTGATTGGAGACAGATAACATATGTGGACGATCCACGCACAACCTTTTGTTTTGGTCCACAGTTCAAACAGAACAGATTGGAAGCCACCCAAAGATTCCATTAACTCAAATTAACAAAAAAACAACAATAAACATTCTCATGTAGTTGAAGGACTAGATCAAACCTTTACCAATTCATATCAAACAAATTTAATATTTAAGGACAACACTGCACATTCGATCAAAGTTGAAAGACTACATTAAACAAATTAAGAGTCCGGGAACATCATTGTACATTAAATCAAAGTTGAAAGGCCATTTGTGTCATCTTCCTGTAAATTAACTTATCCGCATCATCCCATCTTATGATTACATCAGCGCCTTCACTTCTAAGCAACTTTTACTCCTTTTTACTTTCAGCCGAAAGAACATGCTCTAGCCCACTGCTGCTCCAACTACGGTTTGTCTCCTTATTTATCCTGCAAAATTGCCTGCTCTGACAGCATTGGCTATCATACCGACAAGCTCTAAATTGACATATCCAACCTGCCATGCGATTAACTAGGGACGATATAGCCGTGGAATCCCAAAAGCACATGCACACTCTTGGTCCCTGTGCTCTCTAAATCATGGAGAAATCGAGGATGCATTGACATCGGGACATATTGGGATCTTCCATTAAGATCGTACCTGCCTACGAAAACGTCATTTGAATTGAAGTACGCTTTTATACAAGCTTCCAGAGTTCACTCGAAGGCTTTGTAGTCTCATCTGCGGCCATCACAACCAGAACCCGCCAACTCTTCCCATTTCACGTAGGGCCTCGTTACCCATCAAGAAAAAAATGTTCATATCTTAAGAACAGTTTGCCCTGCAGTGTTCGTCTGGTGTAGCGAGTAGAACTGAAAAATTCCACTCGCTTACAGAGACCGGCCCTTGTTTCCCCCTCTTTATTTATGTGCCGGAATGATATCCTACCGTACTCCGAACTAGGCTGCGAAGCCAGTCCGTGCGACACCTAAGAAGCTCAATATTTTCAACGGGCTACATTCGGAGCAAAGTTCTCAGTGTCTCACCAGACATAAGGTGTAACATTCCTATAAAAGACGGGTTTATAACCGTAGATCATATGGAACAAGCCATGGATTCCATGAAACAGCATGAAACACCAGATTTACTTGATGTTCCTTCTCCAATCTCAGATTACAGGAGATCCACCCTCCTAACCAGACGGGACATCTCTATTTCTTCTCTCATTGCAAAGAAGTGTGTACATCCAGAGCATACAATTAACCTACATTTAAAATGTACAAAACAGCCATGCAGAACGGGGAATCGCATTCATCGAATCTGAAGAGGATAAATAGAGTTTTATAACTGCATGTACAAAGGAGCCGAGCAGTTAAGATCAACGAAACTAAGCTGAAAAGTGAATGATGAATAGAAGAACTGCACTTGCATATATGTTTACTTGAGAAGCTATAAAATTTATGGCGCGTTCCACGTCCATCAATGCTCTGGTATCTATCTAGTAGGCATAAAATCTCCTAGAGGCCTCAAAATTTTGAATTTTTATCCTCTCAGTTTCTATATCATCATGAGTATATTTATTTTCCTTTTTCTATACACTCTTATTTTTTTTCCTTTTCTTTTTCCAGTAAACCTCATGTCTCAATCTCATACATGCTAACACCTGAGCATGGGCCAAAGAATGATACGACAACTCTAACATGTAGACTACTTTGTGCTGGGTAGATGGCAGGAGTACCTCAACTTTCTATGTGAGGCAAGAGCATTTTGCAGAGCAACATCTACACTCGTGCCTTCCCGGAACAAGGAGTCATACAATTGGCAAACAAAGTGAGACAAGTCTGTTTCATCATCGTCCCAGAATTCCTTGAGATCCACATTTTTCTCAGGGTCACTGTCCTCCCAATCACTCACCGGGCTGGCTGGTTCTGCTTCCACTTCCTCATCCTCCTCTTCTTCTTCCATTTCTTCTTCTCCAATCTCGAATCGCCCATTTTCCAAGTTGCCAAACACACCTGGTCCATGGAATGTTGTCACCTGTGCTTCTGGAGGTTTGGCTGACGAGCAGATAACGGCTTTTGCACCTGAATCTAGAAAGGCCTTGATAAAAGTTGGACTAGGCCCATACATGCCAGTACAAATTATAACTCTGTCCCTCCAAGCTCCGACCTGATAGCACCAACCATAGGATTTCAGTCATGTCAACAGAAGAGAAGGGACAGATGTATGCTAATCATTATAGTGATGCAGACAGAAAGAGTATCAATTATCCCGAAGCTTTTTTTAAAATGTGCTCGTCTCATATATGTAAAGTGTCATGTGGATCCTATAAGGCCATATAGATTACTTAAATATCGACAAGTCAACACAGAAGAAAAGCAGCATGTGGTGAACCCTCCAAGACGAAGGAAACATACCATCCAACGGACATCATCAGGTGTCAAATGTGTGGAAGGGACTGTTCGACGAAACATGTATGCGCCGATTTCTTGATCATCTTCCATTACCTTCCAAAAACAGAGCATCAGAGTGTAGTCCACCGTGATTCTTAATGTTGTACTTGAAGAACTGAAAGCAATTACTTGGACAGCAGCAGCAATAACTAAAACTTACTTGTTTTTGACATCCGATGTAATGGTGGACAACACATCCAATTTGGAAGTGTCGTCTACAGGCAACCAAGTCAGCCACTGTTGAAATGTTTGCAAGCAGTGATATTCCTTTCCTGTGATGACCCCGCATCGTCGACAACAAACTCATTTTGACACTCTGTAGAAACTTATCTGCCAGTTCCCCGGGTTCAGCCACCACAAAGACATCATTTTGCCAACTAGAGAAACATATTTTGAGCATGTCAAAACTTAGAAATTATCTATGAAAAACAAGAATGCAGTGAAGTAGGACATGATGTTGACCTTAAAATTAAACCATTGGAATCGCTTTGGAGAGCCAAATGTACAATTCCCACTTGTGGTGAATTCTGTAACTTCCCATGTAATGAGCGAGCGAGTAGAGACAGTTCTCTGGGTTTTGAAGGGGACTTTGGCGGTGAGGCAGTTATCTTTCCTAGGTGGGATCCATCCAGGCTTAAAGGAGGGACTAAGTCGATTCTTCCAATCCTCTGATGACCAATATCAGGACTATAAAGCAAAGGACTTGAGGGAAAGCTTCCAGTGAATAGAGGCGATGTAAAGGGGGTGGGCAACGCGGTTGAAGGTACTGCCTTGGAACTTCCCGATATATTGTCAAAAAAAGATAACCTTATACTGCTGCGGGCACAGAACGACTCAAGCGCATGCACATGATGGACGGTTCTTCCTGAATCTGGGCTATGTAAAGCTTCAACAAGAAGGACATTGCGTCTCCAACCCAAAGAAGGGCCATGTGCTTCTGTCGCTGCATAGACAATGCAGATGAGGAAAGAATAGTAAGAGAAAAGGTAATGGCAATAGATAAAAATATGCAGTAAATACTTGCCTGAATCAGATGCCTTCGTTTTCAAGATATGTTGAGGCTTTAAATTATCTGACCACTTCTCATCAAGTTGGAAAGGCATGATCAATCTTTCACAAGCATTTTTGAAGGCTTGCGAATTGTTTTGAATGTATTCACCGGTTGCAGCCTCCAACTTAAGCCATACAGCGGGGTCAGTTTCATCTAGCTCCATACCATAACGTTCATCAACTGTGCAGCCAGAAACACAGTTCACTAATTGAGAACTTGCAAAGGATCCCTGAGCAGTGTTCAGTTTTGGATACTAGTTGTGCTTTTTGATTTCACTCAAAACAAGAAAGAAAACAGAGTGTCCCTCTGTAGTTTTGAAATTTTACTTGATACACTTCAATGAGAGATTTTGCATAGAAATGAAGATTTGTACAAGTTTGGTTAGATCAAATTTCCATCAAAACAGAAGTTGTTCTCTCTGTTTTGCTTTTTTCAAATTTATTCAATGTAAGGAAGCTTTGCTGAAGCTACAATGGGAATCTCTAGTAAAGCTCAATGAAGTTTATTGTAAGCTAAAAACCGAAAGCTGAAGAAAACAATTTAGTTATGCTCCATTTTTTTTCCAACTTCCTTATAATATGAAAAGATTTTCTTATGAAAAAAAAAATAACAGGTTCCTCTCTCTAAACTGACACCAGGCAAACAATGAAATATCGTAAATTTATTTTCTTTTTGTGTTTATTGATTTCTAATCAAAATGTGAGTTAATATTATGAACATTTTGACATATAAAAAGTACAAACAATTTGCAAACCGAAAAGGTACAGAAATTAATAAAAAAGTTTTCCAAAATTTTTCTGTAGAATGACATCTGGAAAAGCTCTTAGTGCCAAATGTCCCATTATAATTGGGTTGATGTTACGAATTTATACAATATTGGAACCAAATAATTAACCAAAAAGTAAAGCATATCATTTCGTTTTCCTAATAAGAGAAAAACCACAGGTCTTGGAGACCCATTCATCTAACAAAATCACATATAAAACATTGAATTACCTGGATTGAACCGGAAATACTGCATCTCAGGAAGCATGGGAAGCAATGTGCTCAGAGCTTCCTCCACACGATCCACTGAACAAGCACTCTCTATTAAAACTTGTCCGGTATCAAGATAACGCCAACCACCCTTCCTTACCTAAACCAGTTGAGGAATTCAAGTTACAAGCAGGTAGAAAGATTACTATCGGAGTACTTCTATCCAAAAATTACATCCTAAAATCACTAAGGCTGTTCAAAAGCACAAGATATTGCACAAATATGACTCTACGGTGCTCAAATTAACAGTACATTATTGCAACAACATCCTTCAGGATATGCATTAGACTGGGCATACATGTGGTCTCAAAACCAGGGGCCTGTTACTTTTATGTAAATTGTCATCATCTGTACTGAATTTCTCTATGAATTTTCTGCAGGTAGATAATCAATCAAGCATAGTGAAGCTCTCTTGTATTTCTATGCAAATTCAAAAAAAAAAAAAAAAAAGAATAAACTCAAGCAAATTCAATTGAAGGACAGAAATTTATAAAATATCACATTAGGTACAGATTGTGATTACTGCAGGGCTCAGATTCTCCCAGTGCGACCCACAGTCACGTGCCACAATAGTTACAAGTGATAGGTAGAAAGAGACTACAGATTAGGTCCTAAAATTCCAAACAGAGGAGTTTCAAAAAGGCATATGTGGAAGGTATAGAAGGCTGAATATTTCCATGTCGTGAGGATGTAAAGGAAAGCTTGAATTTATGGTGTATGGGGAATAAGATGAGCTTTTTTCCCCCTCGGCACTCTTCACTGTCACACAGCTGCCTTTGTAGAAAAGCAGCTTGTTGTGTTTAAGCAAAAGAGAAGCATGCCATTCACCAAGATGAAGGGTAGAAAGGAAATTAAGCAAGCATGGCAGAAGAATGTTTTAATTATTGTGACTGAAGAAAAATGGGGAAGAGACAATCATGCATCACTGGGCATTCAGGAATTAGGGACAGAAGAAAGCTGGAAGCCATATAAAGGTGTATGAATGGTCATGAATGATTTATCTTCCATCCATCAATGTCATAGCAGAATGCTGTCATAAGTTCACGAAGAAATTCCACCTTACACGCCCCCCCATATCCACCCCCCACCCACACCCACCCCCCTCCCATGATCTTATCAGACCTAAAATGGTGTGAGACCTTGTCGAGGGGAAATAAGTCATTCAACATTTCTTCTTAGAGCAGGCAACAACAAATTACCTTTGTAGGAACAGAGCCACATCCGATGGAAACTAAACAATCGATTCTTGTGTCTGGCCACAGAAGCTGTGCTTCTCTTATGGCAAAAACTGTAGGATTGTTAGCCACTATAGCGCCATCTTGCCAACGATGCACATCTGGGGCAATATTTTGAATACTCAACAAAATTAGATGGAGAAGCAGCAAAACTGTAGACAGAAGGAGCATAGGAAGAAAAAACCAGAGGAAGAACTAAAAAGGAGGGCAGTACCATCCGAGTAATCATCAAGATAATATGGAGCGGCCGAAGAGGCCCTAATTGCTTGCCAGACTCGATGCTTACAACTTCCAATAAAAGCACTGCGTTTATAGCCAACTTGTGCCCCAGTAGTAGGTGATCCTAATGTACTGACGCCAGAACTTTCAGAAATTGCAAGAGATACCTCTGGTGTTCCAACAGGGTACTGCAATTTGACATAAAGGAATTGAGTCAATAATATGCAGCGACAAGCACAACATCCTTAAAAGTTATGCGTCAAAATCTTGCAGAAAACTCTTGGCTAAAAAATAATGTGCAAAGATATCAGGAGTACTCAAACCTGATAATTACGGAATAAGAAAGGCTGAGCTGGCATCATGCTAACCAAAGTTGAAACGACAAAGACTTTGGGAGTGTTCTTAACTGCAGACTCTATTAATAGGTCGCCATCTTCATCAGCACACATTTCTTTCAACAACCTCTCAAACTGATCTGCACTATGCTGCCAGATCACATATTAGAGTGGCTTTTCTACAAGCCTAGACCATGATAATCTAAGGCATGAGGAAAAAGATGAAGAAAAAGAAGAAATCCATTCACATTGCTAATTTCTCCAAATTTCACCACTTAAGGGAAAGATACTTTACAGGACATTAACCACCAGAATGACAACATTTAGTAATTAACTTAAACATCCACAATTCACTGCAATTGTGGCTGAAACATCCGCAGCGAAATAAAATTGTGGAACATGAAGAATCCATCTCAAATACTGATAAGGTTTGATAGGGGTCAAGTTTATGTCTATCCACTTAAAAAATGATATTGCTTTACAGTGCCATGCAAAGGAGTCAAAGAAAACAACATAAAGTAGAATAGAATCCTCTTACTTTAGATCCATGCACGACAACCCTAAAACTCTGGGAGGAACTTTTATAAAGCTGATCCAACTTCTCTCTCCAACTTGCAGCTTCATTGTCCTTTGGCCCAGTTTCAGCAAATACAAGTTTCCCTGGACAACCAACCAACACAAATTCAAATGAAAGTAATGTAACATGCAAGTTTTGTTCTATGTCGCCTTGCCCTCACCAAGATTTTTGTATATTTCTTCACATTCATCCAGCGTCATTAGCTTGATACCAAGGGCAATTGCTAGCATGCCGCCAGTTGATGTGCCACATATAAGATCAAACAACTCATGTATCCTCTTTCCGGTACCCTTTTCAATCTCTTTAAGCATCTGAACAGTAGCAAGGCCTTTCATTCCTCCTCCATCCATTGCAAGTATACGTAATCCTTGCTTTGGGACTTGTCTCCCTCTTATTGCACGTCGTAGATTTTCATTCTCCCCTATCATTCCAGCATGTTTGTTAGTTCCTTCATTTATCTCATCAAAGGAAGGGTTGGAAGAAAAAATCTGGGAACAGAAACACACCAAGAATTGCTAAAGCCCGGGCAGCAGCTTTATTCACACGTGGTTCAGGTGCAACAGTTAACCGCAAGAGAAGCTCTCTCAAGCTTTCAGAAGTAACAAGAATCTTGCGGTTATCCAAACAGAAGCCCAAATTTCCAACCGCCAACAGAGCTAGCCTTTGCACCTACTCAAAGATGGCAGTCGACCACTAAGATATTCAACAACTCTAGAAATTTAAAAAAACATGAATTCTAGTAGCACCAAAAAGAGAACTTGCCTCTGGATTTCTACGAGCACATAGTGATTTTAGCGATTTCAGAACATCCTTGGTCAACATCTTCTGAGCTACAACATCAGAGGCAAAAGCCAAACTGACAACCACTTGCAAAACAGATATCACTTCCTCTTCCGTGATGAATCTTAAGGCTGTTTCAATATGCTGCATAATATCGCATTTCATCAACTTCATAGCCACAGTGACATCTCCAGCTAGAGATGAAAGGGCACAACATGCTTGCTCCACCTGCTCAGAGTAAGAAGTTATCAGAAATGATCGACAGCCAACCAAGTTAAGGCAACTCCAGAAAATAATAACATACCACATGGCGGTTGTCGCTGCTTATCATACTTATTAGCTGCCTCACTGCATTCTCATCTTTACCAACAAAGATCCGATTCCCTTGGTCTTGCATTATCTTTGCTAGTGCAGATGCTAGCAAAGGATGATGACATGAAGAAAAGCGGAATATAAGAGAGAAAAATGCACTCAACTTGTGCCTAGATGCGCCGAAGTAAGAACTGTTCTCCATCTGCAATCACACAAAAGAAATACTCTAATTACTAATCATTCCTCCCAAAATACTGCAAAAAAGCTAATAATTTGCTCCCTTTTTCAGCATAGGTGTTACCTCTATTTGCACATTCACCGATCTTAGGTTTTCATCTGCCACGATCCTAATATTTGCCAGAGACAAATGGCGAAGATTGTTTAACGGTAGAATTTCAGGAAGGAACTCAAGAGGATTCCCAAATAGTCTAAGAACTCGAAGTTCAGCCATAGCCCTACACTTAAATTGAAAGGCCATTTTAGATAAATTGAATTTGCAATGTTGCACGCAAAGAGATACTAGGTTTTCTCAAATCGAGAGGGAAACAAAAGCATGAACTAAGCAGACACATGAATTTGCAAATAAATTGACCTGAAATCAAGAAGAGGCCGAACAAGCTTGTTGTGCTCTAATGACAACTCCACGAGTTCCACGCATTGTCGCAGTTCTACTGCTTACAGTGAACAACCAAAATGACCAATGATGAGCCAGAAGATACCTTATGTTCTTTGTCATGAATTTTACCATTCAGAACATGTAAGAGAAAAATCCTCTGTTCTCACCAGGTACTGAAATCAGCATATTGTTGTCAGCCCTGAGAACTCTCAAATTTTTCAGCTCACCAAGTTCGGGTGGCAAAACTGATAGCTTGTTGTTATCAAGGTATAGCTTCTCAAGAAGCGGCAATTTAGTTATTTCCACTGGCAAAGCCTATGAATGCAATCAAGTAGCACTTAATTAGGGCCAAAACAGTTATATTAACGCCCCAATTGAGAAAGAAAATGACATGCCTGAAAAGGAAATCAAAAAAATGCCCTTGGATAGAAGAATAATAAAAAATATGGTAAATTCGAAAGACAGGTCATGATGGCCAATTTTCTTTTTACATATTACAGTTGAACTGATGCCTACAATTAGTGCTACGAAATAGTAAGTCATAGATACTACAAGTCCTGCATTTTTTTTTCTTTTCTTTTTCCCATATACTCAGGCTCTCTGAGAAGTATTCTTTTTTGGGGTCGAACTCTGAGAAGTTGACCAGCTATGATTTGTCTTCTGCAAACTTAACTGAGCACAAAAATCCCCAGATTGAACTCAGGTGGCATTCCACCATCAAATAACACTAATTCAAATCCCGGAACAATCTTCCAACTCAAGGCACTTGGATTTTATCTAAATCATACAGCATCCCATACCCAATCTAATGCCTTCCGAATCATAAACTCTAACCCACGAACATCATCAGAGATCTTAAGAAAACCGTGCATAAGCACTCACCGACAAACCACAACCAAAGAGGCTGACAACGGTCACGGTCCTCCAATGCTCTCCGCACACCAGACTACCCTCGCCGACGCCGCCAGTCGCCGAATTCACGAAGTTCCACCGCAGCAGCCGACTCAAAACTCCCATCCCATCGCTCTGCTGCCCGGACCCGCTCGTCTTACTCATCTTCACCGCCTTCAGCGGCTCCCTCCTCTTGACCACCCTCATGTCGACACCCACATTCTCATCCTCCCCTCGGCAGCTCAACTCCACGGCCACGGTATCCTGCGGCGCCGGCATCGCGACCATCAGCTGCGACTGCAACCTCAGCGCCACCTGATCCTCGTCATCGCCCGCCGTCCAGTCGAGCTCGATCCTCCCGGGCCCCGCCTCCTGATCCCGCGGCGACATCGACCCCAGCGACGACCCCGACCCCGATCCCGACGACGCCGTCGACGAGACCGACGCGCGCGTCGGATCCTCGCCGCCGGCGTGGCCCGGATCCTCCGCGGCGCCGTAGGCGAGCGCGAGGTGGAAGCTGTCGGACGTCCGGTTCCATCCCACCCAAGACATTCCCGATCGGGGATCCGCCGGCCTCGCGCGCCGCTCACCGGCCTCTCACCGGCCTCTCGATCGCGGCGGTCGTCGGCGGCGGAGGAGGAGATCCGAGAGGCGGCGGCGGCATTGATCGGCGGCGGCGGATCGGGGGACGGCGGAGCGGGAAGGAATGCGAGGGAGGAAATTAGGGTTTGGAGGAGAAGAGGATTTGCGGAGGAGATGGGAATGGCGCGAAAGGAGGGAGAGGAGAGGAGAGGAGAGGAGAGGAGAAACGCGCTGCGATGATGGTGAAAACTGAAGCCGTACAGACAAAGTGAACAGAAAGAGAGAGAGAGAGAGAGAGAGAGAGACGACGACGACAAGGGAACTGATGAAACTGAAACTGAAACTGAAACTGAAACTAATTATTATTTCGAGGAAGAAATTGGCAAATTGCAGTCAAATTGTGACATGGATTATCGATTTTTTTTAATCTGATTCTAGTTTTGAGTTTTGAGTTACGTGCTAAGATCTTGAATGACCTTGAACTCATGTACCGTGATGAATTTATCTGAAATTAATTCTTGAAATCATTGAAAAATCTCAAATTAGTATATTTGTAACAAATTTGATATAGATTATTCACCAAAAACTTTAAATTAATGCACTCATGATGCATTTACCTTTCGTTGACTTTACTATGAAATTCTCGAGCTAAATCCATGGAAAATTCACATGAAATTTCATATTAATTTCAACTAAGTTTGTGACAAATTTACAGGTCACAATGCCTAAGTTTAATAGGCCGATGAGGCTTACAAGGTGTTTAATGGGCCTTTAGATAGCTAAGCTGTAATGTTTGTGCCTCTAGATTATGAAAACGAAAAAGGTGACATTGTTTCGATGCAACATTAGTAAATTAGAGAAAAAGAATGTAAATAAATAACACAAAATAATAAAAGTAATCTAAAAAAACGAAAGAAACAGAAGCAGGGATGTAGGATTGCAAAAAGTTGAGAAAAGTTGACGGGACAGCTCAAATGCAGAAAGTTGATGAATTTTAGTATATTCGAAAATTTTAGGACTATTTATTACTTAGGCTGTTGATACCCCTTTGACAAATAAATTTGTTTTCCTCTTGACGTGTAAAATTTTAGTTTGGCCTAACTAAGGATGTTATTCCGCTCAAAGATTCCTCTATACTATCAAAATGAAAGATTTCTACTTCTCAAGGTGGCCTTCATTTATTAATTTTTACTCTCAAATAACACTTATGGAAGAGGTCTTCAAGATCTTTTCTTTCTTCGTTTTACTTAAATAATATTTTTCATTATTTGAATTATTTAATCTGTTTTACTGTGATTATATTCCTTTTTAAAAAAATATATATAGAACTAGATTTGTTTTTGCTATTCCATTAAACTCTCACTTGCAAATCCACTGGATGTCAACAATATTGTACATAAGAAATAGTAAATCTTTAAGAGTATATTCTTGATACATTTACGTAAGAGCATCGCAAATCTGAGTACGTAAGTCAATATTGATTTAAACTGGAAAGCTAACTCTCATAAAAATATCAAACAGGACCAATTATAAGGAGGAATACCATTAAAAATTCTAAACTAATTATTCTTGTCACATTTACACCAAAGTAATTTTCATGTCAAAAAATTTAAACTAGTGTGCTCACATTTACCCCAAAGTAAATATATGCATGACACGAAAAATTAGGCAAGACAAATTAAGATCTCTTCCCTACAATGCTAATATTGAAAATATACAAAAAAAGAAAGAAAGATTAAATACATAACCAAAGATACCATATCAACAAAAAGAAACATATAGATCTATAAACCGTGTAATATTTTTATCACCATGTAATATTTAACCGGGTACATCCTTTGAGAGTGCATGGGAATGAAAATTAAGGGTAATTTTAGAAAATACCAAATTATAAGTAGAAGTTTTATATATCAAACATCATATGATAACAAAATATGTGCAATGAAGATAATTATTGATGGAAAATTCTTAAAGTAGGAGATGCCTTCAATTGGCATCATGCAAGTGCTTTGAAATCTCCGTTGGCATATATGTTGTTTTGGAGTACGTATTAACTTCACTATGGTGTGGAAAGAAAGATGCACTTGGCTGCATCCGGCCCTTGCCGCCGCCCCGGTGGGTCTTTCGGGAGGGTGGCGTGTTGTGAATCCACCTGGCAAGAGGGGTTCGAAGACTCCGGATAGATTTTCTGTAACGATTGTCTCTGGCTAGAGAAGTCTTGAGAAGGCAAGTCTCCAAGTGTAAATTGGATTGTAAATACTCCTTATCTTTCAACACGAGCAATTTTATTTGCGGGTCATAGTAAAAAAAAATAAAAAAATCAGTGAATAGGAATAGTTAGACCATTTCTCCATTTGTGCATGGTATCTTTGTGCAAGGGCTGTGCTAATCTTTATATCTTTCCAATTTTGTCGAGTATCTCTGGAGAGACCGACTCTCTTGTCTCTTTCGGCCACTAGAAACTGTTGGTTTTTCCCTGACAATGGCCCACACGGGACTTTTTACAGATGATTCTTTAGGCTTAATTTGTTGAAAATTACTTCCAGAAAATTTTCTTTTCCAGATTTTCCGGCGTCATTTGCATAGAAAATAGATTGAGTCAATGAAAATATTTTCGTCCATTGGAAAAAAAAAAAAAAACAACACAGTCAAAACAAGAGAAAATGACCTCTTTCCAAAAAAATGGAAATTGTTTCCAGAGATGACCTTCTCCCCCGCCTTCTTGCTCCTCATTTGTCGCGTCGAGCGCAATCGATCGGGCGGGGCTAAGTGGAGTGCAGCAATTTCAACTCCCTCACTCCCTCTACCTCAAGAAATTCACGTCTCTTCAATTCACCATTCTTGTCGCTTCTCTTGCTCATTAGGGACGTCCCGGTTCTATCTTTTTTCTCGAATCTTTTAGACCTCCAAAATTGAGTGAATCGGGAGGAAGCGGATCTCAACCCCTTCGTTCGTGATGAGATTGATCTTGATTTGAGCTGAGAATTGATTGTTTTGGGAGTGTATTGTAGAAGCTCGATACCTTCACTCGAGGAAGATTGCTAAGAGGAAGCTCAATTTTAAATCTGTTAAAAAGAGCGCGCGCGCACGCGCACACACATATATATTAAAGGATATATGCAATAGAAGCGGCGCTGATGTGGCATTTTAAATGAATTTTTATTTTCCATGTGACTTTTAACATTGTTTTTATTTTTGTTTAAATTAGATTTAAAAATTAAAAAGGAAAATTTAAAATTTATTAAAAATAAACAAAATTGTTAAAAATAAAAAAAGGCATCAGTGGAGCTTCCACTTCCGCCCATCGCCAGCCCTAGGTGGGAGGGCCGGCTCCAAGCGAGGGCCAACCACCCCCACCAAGTATGGCGAGGACACTTGGATCTAGGCATGCTGCCCCTCACGAGGAGCTGGTAACCATCACCCTCCCTAGATGAGGCCTCGTTGACCCTTGCTCAAGGTCGACGAGGAATGCCAAATCAAGGTGAGGCCTTTGTCAATCCTCATGGGGGGCCGGTGACCATCGCCTGCCCTAGGTGAGGCCTCGTTGACCCCGGGCGAGGGCTGACGTGCCTAAATTTGGGCACCCTTGCCCAACCTAGCAAGGGTGGCCAGCCCTCGCTCGGGTGAGGGCCGACCACCCTCACCTAGGGCTAGTGATCGTTGCCAACCCCTCCAGCGATGGACAGCGACTGTGGCGAAAATGCCTGCCAATGCCATTTTTTTTAATAGTTTCATTTTTTAAATAAATTTTAGTTTCTCTATTTTAGTTTTTAAATCTAATTTTTAAAGATTTTGAATAAAAAATAATTTTAAAAGGCCATGTGCAAAACAGAATTTCATTTAAAATACCACGTTAGCATTTTCTGTTAGTTAGTCTGATGATGTTAACTTTAGAACTCAATTAAATTACTTGATAGCACTTTTTGTAAGTTTTAAGACTCAATTATATTTTTATGACAAGTTTTAAGACTTTTGTTGCACATATCTCATATATTAACTACTTCACACCCCCACCATTTATCTGATGCAGAACTTTCTAGCACAACTCGCACGTGCATTTCAACAAATTGTATATGAGCGATTTTAGCTGCTTTTTGGATATTAAGAGGATGATTAATTGATTGTCTCTTGGTTTTTGTCACAAATTTAGATTCTCCCATATGATTTGAGTGGAAATTGATGTGTGCACGTGAAAGGAGGTTAAGCATAAGGTATAACAACCTACTCAAGGAGACATTCGCTCAAATATATCATGGATACACGTCATGGATCTTGCCTCTCAACAAGCTGAAGAATGCGAGGGTCAGTGCATCGCCTTGACGATATGCATCCTACTTTTACTTTGGTGGCGGCCGTGGACCGCCATGATATGCACACCTCACCAAAAGGCTATGAAGTCTTCCACAACTAATCGCCCAGCGACAAGCTCTAGGAGACTGTTTTACATGCATTTGTCACGGTCCGTGAATCCTCCCGTACTCGTGACACTTGTGAGTGGCGCTTGGGGTTATCTGGTGAAGATTATGAGGCAGAAGGGTAGAACACAACTGGTCCGTGGGAGTGACGTCAAGACGGTTGGTGCTAGGAGTTCTAGGATAGAAGAATTACATCACTTAGGAGCTCTGAAGACGGGGTAGGCCTCCCATGCACAAACTGGTTGGGAGCTGATGCCGCTCTCCTGATGAGGCCATGGCAGGCCGACACCAGTTGTCGTCCCTAAAGAGAACTGCTGCCTTACTCGATGGACCAGATGCCCTAGCGAAGCTGGGCGTGGTAGGGTCTCGTACGAAGAATCATGCACCGTATCGTTCGTGGAACAGCTAAAGAAAGGGCTAGCCTGGCGAATTCCGCTCGCTAGGCGCCCGCGGGTCGTTTCCGAGGCCAAGGAAACTCTCGGCCCGTGACAAGTGGTATCAGAGCAGGAATCCCTCCAGTAAGCAAGTGAGCAAGTCGGAGAATCAAGCTTCTCGCTCTTGTGGGTCGAATTGATGAGTGCCTGGTCCTGTCCTAGTGCGGCGGAAAGTGAATGGCCGGGGCAAAAGATGCTCGAACGAAGCTGCGCTCTCTGCTCCAAGGACGGCAATAGTACTGGGACGAGTCGGTTCCTCGCCGAGCCGATAAGGAGTTCGAGAAGAACCGAACCATTGCTGAATGGGGATAACGTTCCTGGATCGATCGGTGAATTCGAAGAAGAGATCTACTGTCACGTTTTCAACAAGAAAAGAACCTCCATTGGTCTGCTGGGGTCAAGATGCTGATTAAGCTGGAATGGTGCTGCCAAAAGATGCGGTTGGCAAAAAATGCCACACTTGCCAAAAAGCACGGGTGACTAAAGGGCCGAATGGCTGAGATCAAAAGAGGCCACCAATGGAGCAAGACCTGTTTTGTTGGGCGAGCGTGACCGTTCGATGTGAATTCCCAAAAGTGGCACATCAATGGTTAATTTACGCAAGGAAGCGACAGAGCAGAGATCGCAACGAGGGCGTTGCGAAATGAGTGGGGGAGAATGTCACGGTCCGTGAATCCTCCCGTACTCGTGACACTTGTGAGTGGCGCTTGAGGTTATCTGGTGAAGATTATGAGGCAGAAGGGTATAACACAACCGGTCCGTGAGAGTGGCGTCAAGACGGTTGGTGCTAGGAGTTCTATGATAGAAGAATTACATCACTTAGGAGCTTTGAAGACGGGGTAGGCCTCTCGTGCACAAACTGGTCGGGAGCTGATGCCGCTCTCCTGACGAGGCCATGGCAGGCCGAAACCAGTTGCCGTCCCTAAAGAGAACTGCTGCCTTACTCGATGGACCAGACGCCCTAGCGAAGCTGGGAGTGGTAGGGTCTCGTACGAAGAATCATTCACCGTATCGTTCGTGGAACAGCTAAAGAAAGGGCTGGCCTGACGAATTCCGCTCGCTAGGCGCCCGCGGGTCGTTTCCGAGGCCAAGGAAACTCTCGGCCCGTGACACATTGGTAGCATAATTCTCTTAATCTCTTTGTATGATACTCCAAGGGAAGGAAGAATGCACAAAGCATGTCAGTTTTAGGCGTGTGAACTTCAAGAGCAGATTGCTTTACATGCATTGGATTAACTCTAGCAGAAGTGAAGGTTGGGATTGGGTGGGGACACTAGAAACTGCATAAGTGATTTAGTTGCCTAGTCTAATTTGCCTACTTTTCTTCCATTCATTCTATATTTGCTGTCTTGGAGTTTCAAAGAAGAAACTAGTTGAAGTCGATGCTTTATTTAGGCTTATGCTGCATCAACTGAGGCGAGGCTTTCCTTCTTTATAAACAAAACCGTGCAATGCATGGGTGATAAACTAGTTTAAAAACTAATTACACATTCAAACCCAAATTAATGCACGATCCAACCTTAAATCACATCCTCAAGGTTAGCTACATCATTGTTACCAAGGTTTTAGGCGAGGGATTTCCTTGACTTCTCTTGTCAAATGGGACGGGAAAATTGCTCAAAAAGTCATAAACTCATTGCACTTTTACCAATTCAGCCATAAACTTTTTAATTTTGCCAATTCAATCCTAAAACTTTTAATTTTGCCAATTTTGTACTAAATCTTTTTATTTCTTGCCAATTGATTCCATTTGACCAATTTTGATCGGAAAATGCTAACGTAGACACGGGCGATGCCACATAAGATCACCGGCGTTGATGTGGATAACTTTTATTCTTTTTTCTTATTTTTCTCTTCTTTTTTTTTTTCTTTCGTTTCTTTTTGGCTTTCTTCTCTACCTTTTCTGGTAGCCAGCCACAACTAGCCAACTAGCTTTCTCACTACAAGCAAGGCTTGACTAGGCGAGGGCTAGCCCCAACAAGGGGAGCCCTTGCCCAAGCGTGGCCCGACAAGGGTCGGCCTCACCCAACTAACACTGGGTGAGGTTGCCCTAGCTTGGGTGAGGGTTGACCTCGCCATATCTAGTCCATATCTGGTGAGAGGAGCCCTCATTAGGACTTGCCCTCACCTAGACCATATCTAACGAGGATAGCCCTCGCCCAAGTCAGGGTGGTCTCACTAGGTGTTGGCTAGGCAACACCGAGGCCGCTTTGGCTTGGGCGTAAGTCGGACTTGCCCAAGCGACCCTTCCCGGGTTGCGCCTAGGCGAGGGCTCCCCTTACCGAAGCTTGCCCTGGCTTAGTCAAGCCTTGCCTGTGGCGGGGCGAGGCCAGTTAGTTGGCTATGGACGGCCATCACCTATGGTCGACCAGCCATCGGAAAAGGCAAAGAAGAAAGCTAGAAAGAAAAAAAAAATGAAAAAAAATAATTCAAAAATATTAAAATATTAATAAAAATTGTTGATGCTTTATTTAGGCTTATGCTGCATCAACTGAAGCGAGGCTTTCCTTCTTTATAAACAAAACCGCGCAATGCATGGGTGATAAACTAGTTTAAAAACTAATTACACATTCAAACCCAAATTAATGCATCCAAGCTTCAATCACATCCTCAAGGTTACCTACATCATCGTTTCCTAGGTTTTAGGCGAGGGTTTTCCTTGACTTCTCTTGTCAAATGAGACAACGCAAAAAAATGATTAGCATGTTTAAAACATTCAATCGGTTCTTGCACATCGCTAACTAAAGCAATTGTGATTGATCAAGAAATGCTAGGTGAGTACACAAAGCAACTACTGAACCGAATGAGCTAAAAGTTCTAGGTGAGTAGAGAAATAGTACAGTGACCTGAGCTCCTGAGAAGCTCCTTAATTTGTAGCAAAAGGTTCCCTGAAAAATTCTCCGAGCAATGCCCTAAGCACTTTATGAATAGCTCATTCAAAATCTTGGTGGCCCTAAGCATGATACTCACGGCTAAGAGTTGGTCATTAGTAGCATCAAATTGACAAATCGCGATGTACTTGAGTGACGATAGGAAACACTAAGGCATCGGGTCCAATATCCCTTCATCTTTTTTGGAGTCCACAAACAAGCCCTAATTCACAATTACACATCAATGAACTTCCTTGCTTGATCATGTAATTTATAAATAACACCGAATGCATTAAGAGGAAACAATAATGATAGAGTAGTTACCCGCCAAATCTAATACTGAACAAACAAGAAGAGTTGCTGAGCATTGCAAAAAGTGCTTTAGAATCTAACTCAAATGCCAACACTAGGAGGCTAGAGAAGACTGGGAAGGAGTCAAGGAAATCCTTTCTCATGTTGAACTCCTGATAACAAACCCAAAGAACAGCTAATTGGACTACCAAAGCCAATCCGAAATTTCAAAAGAATAATGCTTCAGACCCTAAAGACAAGAAATAGGATAGATATCGACAAGTATACCTCAAGGATGTTGTAGGTCAGAATAAGATGTTTTACAGCAGATAGATCCCTAAAATCTTATATCTGCGGGAGGCAAATTGGTCAGAAGTTCCCTGGGCTGGACTATCTACTCTCCCATAAGAGCCTGAACTAGCACTGAAGTGGCAGATATAGCATGTATGGAGAAAAGCCCACCAATATAGTTGAAGCACAGGAGATTAGGTGTAATCCAAGAATTTATGCGAGATGCCTCTTTATCAACAAAATACAGAGAAAGATTTTAGAGTGGATGAATCACTAAACAACCATGCCCTCTCCACAAAGCCCGAGAAATACATTCTTTCAGCTAACTAGCCCATTGAAGTCAAGATTAGGGACGGATGCCCATGAGTACTCCCACCTTCTCGACAATGCACTTGTTCTCACAACATCTTTTAGAAGACGAAAACCAAGAATGTGCTGGAGTAGTGCATCAGATAGATCACACAATCGGTTGCAACTATTGGCATCAAATTTGTTCTTCAAGTCATGGTGCCTAGCTTTCTTAGCAGCAGGTGTTTTGTCCATTTGGAACAGATATTCACAATCAAAGCATGAAGGAGGAGGAAACTAAATGAAGATACAGTGATGTTCCATTAGACAACTCTAGGCAAACTAACAAGCTAACACAAACATCCCAAAAAATTTCATCATGCAGATTGACAAGAAACGATTTCAACGTGAACAAATTTTACTATTGATGAACCCAAACAAGGGCCTTGATGATGACACTCAAAAGACTTTTTTTTTTACGATTCCACTCTTCACCCAAACGAACAGGAACGCTGGTGGTGGATACATGCTATCATTTTAACCTCAGCAGTAGGTTGTTCGCAGTGTGTCCATGTCAATGTCATTCAAGCATTTCATCAAATGGTTCGTGTGCTAAACAACCAAGTGCCTAAATCACCGAATGCACTCCCCCACCCCCCCCCCCCCCAAATCAATCTGCCTGCCACTCATTACCGCAACTAGTGATTGAAAATTCTCTCCCACTGGAAACCCACTTGACTGATCTACCTCTTTTCTTTTCCATACAAGTGATTCACCTCTAGTTCCACCTCGTACCTCAAAAGAGCTAGAAAAGAACATTACTCGATACAGAACCACAAGACACACCCACGAATAAAGAAGGATGAAAGAAAGAAGTTTTAGGAAAAGGAAAATCATTAGGAAAAGGAAAATCAACCCAAGTCGTAAAGGATCGACGAATTGAAGAATGCCTATTTGGTTTCGCCGGAGCGACCTCAGAAATGGCGGGGAAATGAGAAATTTGGGGACAGCAAAAAATGGCGGGACTCGACTCGGGCTCGGACTCGCTGTGAGTCGACTGGGTTTCCAGTTTTGGGCCTATCGGCCCGTTCCTTCTAATTAGCAATGAGTATATCTTCATATGTGCATATAATTTCATTCAATGTTACCATGCTTTTATCTGTTGATTATGGCTCGAAATTAATCTCGATTAATTTGGAATTGCATGAGTTTAATGTTTTTCGGAACACTCGAAATATTTGCGAGGGGGGCTACGGGGATGGAGGTGGACAATCGGAGGGCGTGAGAAGATGGCCCCACTTAGCAATTGGACAAGTCAAACTGCTAGGCAAGCACTCAACCAGTGGAAACTCATTTTTTGTGATCATTTCTCGTTGATTTTTTTGATCTAGGATTCCTGTGAAACACTAGAAAGTCAAGTGTTCAAGCAAACCATAATTTTCTTTTTACCAATTATAGTGGAACTATCTCTTCGATTTTTCTTCATGAGGTAGGCGTGTTGTCAAATAACGCAAATCCAATGCGTTGATATCATATTTCCGCAGGTTATTTTCTTAGCTTGAATCGTTCCATTTATTCACGCTTCTATCTTAGTCGTCATACTATTCACTACTTTCAGTCTCTTTAGAATAATCACCATAATACCTGTGAGATAGGAAAATGCCCTCATGATCTCAATAGAAACGAAATTTGTCAAATCGATGCTCATAACAAACCGCGAGAGAAAAAGAAAATCAAATTATACAAATAAGCACATTGAGACAATAGAGGAAAAACCGTGCTGATAAAAAAATGAAAAGAGTCGTTTGATGAGTACGGATTATGTATTGTTCAATATGATCACTAAAATTAGATCCTTCAAGCCAAATATATTTTGCAAAAAAAAAAAAATGCTGACGTGATTAGTGAATCCAAGTGCATTATGTAGTTCAATAAATAAATCATCAACAAAATTTCGAAAAAAGGCAAAATTGCCACCATTAACCCTAGTGAAAACTATTTGATCAAGACAAAATCAGAGTAACTTAGCCAGGACAAACTTTTCAAATATGGGGAAATAATAATAAAAAATTAGCACTATTGCAAGTATCATCAATGCTCACCATAGAGGGATGGGAAAGAAGCAATACATAGCCCAGCACATCCTGTGAATATTTACTTGTTAAGTAAGATGATGAAGTTGTTCTTCTAATTCAAATGCATAATTGATTAGCAGGACAGAACTCAAAATTCATGTGTCAACTTGAACAAAAACAGAAGCCGAGTTCCCAGAACACAATCCCGAAATTAACCAAACTGCAGACGTTGACTGCAATCGCAGAAGTAGTCCCAGTGCTCGCACTCTGACGAGATTGTACATTGATTACATTGATCTGGAGCTCCGGGGAGCTTACTAGAGCTTTGCATCAAGCGCCCTTGCCATTTCCGTGGACCAGGTGAGTAGGAAAAAAACACCTTATCCAACACCTGAGCAGCAATGACCAAATTCCTCACAGCTAACATTTCACAATCAGTCTTGTTAAAGCAATTAATCTTGATCTCCTTAAGCGATGTAGTAAAACACGGAGGTTTAGGGTCCAATATCCTGTCATTTCTTTTAGGGTCCGTGTAAACACCCTGATTCACAAAAACGCATGAATGAGCTTTAACCTTGATCTCAATAGTACTAACGCTAATGCAGAGCAAAAGATTGGGAGAAAAAGGATTGAGGATTAAATAATTACCCCAGAGAATCTTAGACTCCTCAAAATAGGACATTTACTGAGCAACAACAAAAGTGCTCTAGATTCTAAACGTACGTCAGGGTCTGTCAGCTCCAATTCTGTTAGACTATGGAAGACTGGAAAAGAGTTAAGAATTTCCCCTCCCTCGACCATATCCTGATGACAAAGCCACACAATATGTAATTTTGATTAACATCAAGAATCAAGATGAAGTGTACCTCAAGGATGTCCCAATAAATAGATCCAAGATAAAGCAGGATTAAGATGAGAACTTGAGGGACCAAGCAGAAAAGCATACCTCAAGGCTTCTAATGGAGAAAGCTAGCTGTTTTACATTAGAAAGACACTTCATGAAGTTACATAAATGGTCGGTGACTTGACTGAAAGGCTGATGCACTTGGATGGAAGCCTCAACTAACGACGAAGGGGAGGTCAATACGACATCATCATAATGCAAATCCCCGTAATAGTCAAAGGACTTGATAAAAGTTCCATGGATCCGTACTTGGCAGCTCCGAATGTCAGAAAACGACGAGTATTCAACTATATTCAAGTGCAAAAGGTTGGGAGCAGAAATTTCCAAAACCTCGAGATCCCACTTGCAGTTTTCAAGAGACAACTTCTCAAGGGAAGGGCAAGAAAGCAGCTTCTCTAGTGATTTATCATCTCCAAACGGAACATCCACGAGAATTAAGACCTTTAGATTTGGAAGACAAATTATGGAAGGAAGCTTGAGGTCATGCTTCATTTGTAGATGGAGTTCTCTCAAAGTTCCACACCTAAATATGCAACGAGGTATTTTGTATGCAGTACAAGGATGACCAAATTCAAGGTACAAGCAGAGATCTTGAACGTTGTGGCCTATTGCAGCAGTAATCCATGTATTGACACGAGATTCACTGCCGTCGAAATATTCTTCACTGTCGACAACACACGAGAGAGAAAAGGCTTTCATAGGAGACAAGCCACGAAGTAACAATGCTCTCTCCACGAAGTTCCTGAAGAGTATCCTCCCACGGTGATTTTCCTTGTATTCTTCTCTGAAGACAAGACTAGGAATGGAAGTCCACAGATGCTCCCACCGTCTCGACAGCACACTGGTTCGCACGACATCTTCTGTTGGTAGAAGAGCCAGGATTCGCAAAAGAATTGCATCAGGTAGATCGCATAGTTGCTTGCAGCTGTTAACTGATCGATCACCATTCAAGTTCAGAAATTCAACTTTATGAACCAGTGTGCTTGAATCCATCAGATCCACAGCCTGTCCAGAGTACAGGTTAAATGTAAAATGAAAACAAAAAGACTGGGATCTCAATGGGAAACTATTTGCTAGTCACCATTCATATTACATTAATCGAACTCCATAAAAATTGAAATAACAAGTGGTAAGATAATCAACTCTCTCCAAAATCCTCTTACTAAGATGAACCTGATGCGCATCCGTATAGCATGACAAGGGTTAACTAAGTCTAATAAACTCCACCAGCAGGCACATTGCAAGTTCACCATAAACCTTAACAAGTGTCGCAGGACCTGCCCATATGACAAGTGCCGGAACAACCGGGACATGCGTCTACTACTTGACAGTGAAACCATGGGATGAGTGCATACGTCCGGGTCACGGAAGCTTTTCGTCAACACATGGAAAGAGCACCCATGACCCCTGGTTTCACAAACTCCTGGAGAGATTCGTGCAAACGACAGACCACCCTCCAAACATCAACCCAGAAAAGAGACATCACTACATGGAACTGCGAGAAGCTGAGGATGACGTCGACATGGAAACCAGCTAAAGACATGGATGATATACAGAGAAAAGACCCAACAAAGAATGGTTAGCGAAGAGTCACCTCTTGATCCGGACGGATTCCGCGCAGTGGCGATTCGGGCGGGGGGAAGAAGTGTCGAGTTCAGGGCACAGAGAAAGAGCCCTAAAAAGAAGAAGGAGAGAGAACTGAAAAATAAGTTGTGATTTGATCTATTGTGATTTTTTAATTTTTTTGAACAGGAAAAAATCACAATATATCAAATCACAATCTATTGTGATTTGATCTGTTCAAAAAAAAAAATCTATTGTGATTTGATCTAAGTAATTTAGGAAATTTATAATATAAAAATATTTCATTCGATATTCAAATCGTTAAGTAGTCATATATATTTAAGTTAAGTCTATAATGAAAAATAAATATGCCGCTTTTGATTAATTAAAATGTTTTATGGTCATAAAAGGTCATTCCTATTTTAACAATATAGGGTGGACTTTTTCTGTAATATTGCGGGAATATTTCGAGTAAGAGCTCGAAATTTTTGATTTTGTCATTGTTGTTATTTTTTTAAATGCTAAAAAAATCAAATGTATAATTTTTTTTTTTAAAAAGACAAGCCCTTCATAAGTTCGGCGAAGGGCTACGGCCATTTGTCGAAGTCGGTCAAGGTCAGGTGATCTCTTGCAAGGTCGCCGGAGGTCATCGTCGGTCGCATGACCCTAGCGAGACCTAGGCAAGGATTGCCTGAGGCTGTGAGACCCAAGCAGCCGTTTGCTTAGTCGCGTGACCCTCACTAGAGGTTGCCCATGCCAAGGGCTGGCCAACGAGCTACCTCGATTGGCGGCCAATGGCAACTGTAGCTTTCGCCGAACCAACAAAGGATTTGGTCTTTTTTCTTTTAAATTATATATATTTGATTTTTTTAAAAATTTTATATATTTGATTTGTTTTAAATTTTTATATATTTGATTTTTTTAATATTAATGTCAATTTATTTTTAAGAAGTTGTTGTCGCAACCTAGCCATCGGTGGGAGGGAACAGGTTTAGGGATATTGTCTAAAGGACGAGCCTATGACCCATGATTAGGCGTAGGTTCTCCAAGTCCATACTTCACACGACGTTGGGTATTTTTAAGAATTTTGTAAAAATGAGTCGCCATTAGGCTATTGGGGTCGGCTAAAAACCAAGTGAGGCATAAAAGTGTACCTTGCTTCCTACGCAACCAGAGAGTCTTGGACTTGATTACATTAATTGATCAATTAGTACCATTTCAATACCTAATCTTGGTCATTTTAAAAGAAAATATTTTTATCAGGCAGTTTAGATTGATTTTATATCTATGCACTAACATGTGAGGTGGTTATGCGGGTGTGCAATCATTAAAGTAACCATTATAACTACTAAGATCCTAATTGTAATCAAATTGAGTATGTGCAATTAAATATAATCAAATATAATCAAATATGATATAATCAATATACAAGTAAATAAAAACCTAATTACACTAAGAAGGTAAGACTCAACAATTTCTAACTAACCCTACACTTGTTAAGCTTCGAAATTTTTTTATTTTTAATTTTTTTAATGTTTTCTGAATTTTTGAATTTTCGGAAATTTTTCTGAATTTTTATTATTTTTCGAAATTTTTGATTTTTTGAGAATTTTTGAATTTTTAATATTTAATATTATTTTATTCGGAAAAATGACTCGGACCGTGTAGGACCGATCCAACCCGTTGATCCGATCCAAGCCCAGGTCCGATCCACGTCGGATAAAAAAAGATTTTTTAGTTAAAAAATATATATTTTTATTTTTATTTTTTCTTATCACTGCTCTATCTTTTCCTGCTGCACTCCCTCCTTTTTCAGCGACCCCTATTCCCGAAGCCACTTTCTCTCTCTTTTTTCTTTTTTTTTTTATTTTTTTCTTTTCCTTTTATTTTTCTATCACCTTTTGGTCGTCTTCTTCTTCTTCGGGCGTTCAAAGCCACCGCTGAGCCGACACCCACTCTCTCACCTATACGAACAAGGAGGAAGACGAGACCCAACTTGTATGAAAAATAAGCCCAAAAGGTTGAAGGATAGTCATGCGAGCTTCGCTCAGGCATTTATACAAGCAGTTCGCGAGCATTACCAAATGTTCGAATTTCCGACTCAACCGAGACTCGAAATGGGACCAAGGGTTCTTGGAAAACGACCAAGAACACACAGAGGCTTGGCGCCGGAGGAACCAAAGCTCATGCGAACGGGTCGTCCATGAGCTCCGGTCCGACGCCCTACCAAAAACGGAGCATACATGACCGGAGAAAACCTACCTGGTTTGGTTCGGTGGGGTACTACCGTGGACGGCGGCTGACTGACGAACCACCGACGACGGCAGATCACTCTCTTGGGCTCACGCTCTTGTTGGTCCCTCTCGACCAAAACCAACGTCAGAGGACGTGGAAGAAGAGGGGAACCGCGAGCTCTATTGCGCCGGTTTGCGTCGAGGATGGCTGGACGACGCTCACCCAAGGCTAAATTTCCAGCCCTCTTGCCCTCTCCACTACTCTCGCTCGAACTCCCTTTGGCTCCCCCTCTACTCTCTCGAGCTCTCCCTTCCTCTCTTCTTCTTTCTCCCGTTTTTCATATGCAGGTCCGGGCGAAGACCTTTGTCGTGCCAGCTGTCGGCCGGACTACCCCCGACCCGCAGATCACGCCGCCCGCCTGCCACAGCGATCACCTGCTGCTCCTGCTCTCTGCTGCCCTGTTCTCTCTTTTTTTGCAGGTTCTGCAGGCTCCGCGCGAAGACTGAAGGAGGGAGAAGGATGTGGCACGGGCCGAGCCAACGGGGGAAGGAGGCTGGGCCGCGGGGGGAAAGAAGAGGAAGGGGGCGGGCTGGGCCAAGGCCGAATCCGGCCCGACCCAACCCGTAAGTTTTTTTTAATAATAATAATTTCTAATTATATTTTAATTAATTAATTTTTTTAATTAATTAATATTTTTAGCGAATAATTCCTAACTTTTAATGCTATTAAGTCTTAAGTAAAATACTAAAATTTAGGTGTCAATAGTTACTTACATTATTTTTTCAATTTTAAACAAAATAAAATTAAAAAAATAACATTACCATCAAATGGTTTTTCAAATATATTTTCTATCAAATAGTATTTCTCTAAAAATTGTTTCTCGGAGCATAATTTAGCAAACGGTTTTTGCATTTACCCGAAGTCCTTTAAACTAAATTGCTTTGCATTTTTCCTAATGGGATTTCAAAATACTAAACTAAACTCACCCTTAAAGAGACCTAAACAAGGGTTGTGGTGGGCTTCAAGTGGTAAAATCAATCTCGAATGCGTCTTGAACTTGTTGGGCAATTGAGGCAAGCACTATCATGCGAATTTTTCCACTGAACTTGTGTCAAAATTTCTAAAAATAAGAATTGCAATCCTTAAAGACCTGAAGCCCCCAAACTGCTTTGTTTATTTTTTCTTCACATAATTGTCTCTTTTCTTTCTTTACTTCATGTTGTATAATAATGTGGAAACTATAAGCCTTTTAATCAAATAAACACAAAATCACCAATAAAATAAACAAAGGACAATGAAGAACCCTAGAGATTTTTATGATATGATTTGAATATCGATACCTACTCCATTGGGAGAGTTGGTAATAAATAATCTATTAATCAATCGCACAACCACAGTATTAGCATTTCATTGAGGTTCTCGTGACTAAAAGATCGTGCTTAATTGAGGAAGGCCATCCAAGTTTTCCTAGGGTTCAGTTAGGGTTTCTGGGACGTTCTTAGGAATGGGCGAGGCGGTAATTGTGCCGAATTCTAGAGCTTTCTTAGCTTAAATGTAGGTAGGAGGGGGGGATACGGTCTCGTCTGTTAGATTGAACATGAATCAACGGTTGTAGTGAGAGAGTCTCTAGTATAAGAAGAGGTGCTTCCTTCCTCATTGTATCCATCTAATCATTTCAGTAACAAAATTCCCTTCTCTCCCATGGCTTCTTTCTCTATAATCACAAGGGCACATTGCTCTTTATGCTTCTAATTCTAGTAGTGATAAGGGTAAGAAGGTGAAAAATTATACTCATAAAGTCAATTCTGAAGCTGTTGGTCTTCCAACAATAAAAAAAAAATTCTGAAGGTGCTGGTCGTTCTAACAGTTTGGGTCCTAAGAAAGCATTCTACAAGAAGGATGGTGTTCTTTGCTATAGACATGTAAAGAAACGCTGCAATAAGTATAAGGTTTGGTTGTCCAAGAGAACCAAAAGTGAGTCTAAAAGTAATGATTCTTTGGCATTAGTTTGTAAATCCAATCTATCTGAAACCCCAACCAATTCTTGGTAGCTAGATAGTGGTGTAACTAATTATATTGCGTTTATCATACAGGGGTTCATAAATCGGAGAACGCCAAATCAGGATGAATCAAAGCTCACTGTAGGAAACAACATTGGAGTTGACGTCGAATTCGTGGGAGATGTCATTTTGATTTTAGATTATGGTTTTAGGATGATGTTGATAAACACCTTTTACGTACCTTCTTTTAGGCGGGATTTAGTTTCTGTGTCTTGTTTGGACATGTGTGGATACTCTTTTAAAATAAAGAGCAATAATATTTTAATGTTTTATGATTCAAATCAAATTGGGAGTTGCAACTTATCCAATGGATTATATCGATTGAGTTTATCTCTCAACGACATGTATGTTCTTATTCAGCTGAAAACGTTGTTTTCAAAAGGCCTCTACCTAAGGAATAATCTTATGTATTATGACATAAACGTCTTGGTCACATCTCTAAAGAAAGAGTAGAAAGACTTATAGGCCTCATTTGGTTCAGCTTTCCCAAGGGGCTTTGGGCCCCCTAAGCCCCTTGGGAAAAAATGTTGGTGTTTTGTTCGGCATTTGCAACTCCCCTTGGCCAAATGCTCCCCTTTGAAATGCTGAAAGCCCAAAGCAGGTGGGGACTTGCTTTGGGCATTCGGCATTTTCGGCATGCTGGTCCAGAGGATTAATGAATTTTTGCTAATTGTCTATTTTACCCTCAAAATTTTATTAAAAGTCCAATTTTACCCAATACTAAACAAAACCCTAACTCTTTCAACGCTTTCCTTTGTTCTGCACGGCTCTCATCTTCGTCTCTCTCTCCTAGCAACTCGCACCACTCCATCACGAGATCTAGATCTTCTACCCTCTTGACGAGCGAGCGAATCCGAGATCCGAGGTTAGTTTTGTTTCTCTTTGATCATTTGCTTCCTCTCGCCGATCGGCGACGTCGTCGTCTCTCGAGGTCCTCCTCTCACGGATCAGCAAAGGCTCTGCTTCCTACTCCTGCGACAACAAAACCCTAGGGACGAAATGAGGGGTTATCTTGTCTTGTGTTGTTGACTTGAACTTGCCCTTTCAATTTGAATCAATGGCAATGAGGATCAAGGTGCACGAGTTGAGGCAGATGTCGAAGACCGACCTTTTGACCAAGGAACTCAAGGCCAAGCTCACCCTCCTCCACGTCACCAAGGTCACTGGTGGCGCCCCCAAACAAGCTCTTTAAGATGTACGTTGCTATTCTTACTTGATTTTCGCGATTTTGATGGTCTATGTTGGAGCTTTTTTATGTTTTTGGTAGATGGTAATGTTGGGTTTGAGATGACCATGAGCTTTGGTTATGGTGGTTAAATTGGGTTTTCAACACGTATTGGATTTCTTGTTTGTGGAAGTCAGTGAGAGCATGCTGTATTTGTTGTTGTTTATATGATGGATGATCAATGTTTTGGTGATAGGTACTTTCTGGTAATGGGTGGCCGGAAGCATGGGATGGTTATATTCTATAAGGCATTGGAAATTCAGAAAAGCTCGATTAGTTGATGAATCTTGAGTGGATAAAATGCAAAGAGCTGGCTTTTTGCAAGTAACTTACTGAGATTTCTTAGTGCGGTTATGGTAGCTTAATGGGTATAATTCCCTATCGGGCAGTTTTTCCAATTGAACATATGGAAATTAGTGCTTTTTTTAATGGGTTTTTGATCTTCAATTGTTGTAGAAAGGTGGTGAGGCTGTCGATTGCACAAGTCTTGATTGTGGTTTCCCAGAAACAAAAGGCTACTTTGAGGGAAGTTTACAAGAAAAAGAAGTACTTGTCCCTTGATCTCTGTCCCAAGAAGACCAGAGTTATTCGGAAAAAGGCTTACAAAATACCAAGAAGTATAACGTATTTCTTTTTCCGAATATATATGACCATGTTTACTATCATAAAATGACTTGTTCTAGTCATATTTGTATGAGAGGAACTTAGTTTTATTTTTCTTAATGAGGACCTCCATTTTTATATGTGGTGCCTACTCAAAAAAATTAGAATCCACAATTGGTTGCTTCACCATCCACCGAATAAGTTCACTTTTTTTTTCTATATCGTTTTTATCTTTTGACAATCAATAGCGCAACTTTTTATCAATACACTAGAATGATCATTAATTAATGAAGATGATTAATACTATAATAATTAAAAAAAATATTCAAAGTTGAAAACAAACCTAAAAGAACCCTAAGCCAAAAGTTGAGCTTTGCTTCTAATCTATAATCAAATTCATTTAATATAATTTTTAAATAAATTTACTAATATGTATCTTTTACATTATTCTCAACATGAAAATGTAAAAGATTATTTAGTCATTGTTTCTTTTTTTTTTGCAATTTTAAAAATACTAAAACTAGAAAACTTAATTTGGTCACACCAAAGGGCTTTTTAAATATATGTTTACCAAATAGTCTTGCATTTCCCTAAAACACTTTTTAGTTATAGTTTACCAAACAGTATAGCATTTTGGAAAACCCTTTTACCTTAAAGGTATTTACATTCTCTCAAAGGCATTTCTCTAAAGCCAAACCAAATGGGCCCATAAAGACTAACATCTTGCCTACTATTAAAGGTGATCTAGAGACTTGCGTGGATTATTGTAGAGGTAAGATGACTAAGATAAAGAAGAAATTTGCCGTACGGAGTTCTGACCTACTGGAGGTTATTCGCACTGATATTAGTGGACCGCACATAGCTACTTTGTGCAGAAATTTTTATTTTATCACATTTATTGATGACTTTTCTCGACATGGATATTTATACTTGATTAAAGAAAAGTCTGAGTCTCTTGACAAATTCAAGATTTTTCAGACTGAAGTGGAGAAACGGTTGGGAAAAGTTATAAAGATTGTCAGATCTGATCGTGGAGATGAATATTTTGGTAGGCACGGTGATGCTGGATAACTTAAAGGGCCGTTTACTAAATATTTAAAGGATTCTGGGATAATAGGCCAGTTTACTATGTCCGAAAGTCTTGAACAAAATGGTGTGGCTGAAAGGCGCAATCGTACTCTTATGGACATGATGAGAAGTATGATTAGTAGGACTAATTTACCTGATTTTCTATGGGGTGAAGCTTTGAAAATAGCTTTTTATATTCTAAATCGTGTTCCTACTAAAACAGTTCTATTGACTCATTTTGAGTTATGGATTGGACGTAAGCCTAGCTTAAATCACCTTAAAGTTTGGGGATGTCCTGCAGAGGTGAAGTTATATAATCCGACATTGAGTAAGTTGGATTCCAAAATTACTTGGTGTTACTTCGTATTTTACCCAGATCATTCAAAGGGGTATTGGTTTTATAACCCCAATGAAGATACAAGAATTGTAGAATTTCATATTGCAAAATTTCTAGAATTTGATGTAGCTCAAAATGGTAGTTGCTCACGAACTATTGAAGATGATAGTATAATGGGAATTACTGGATCACTATCTCATCTTGTGCAAATAATTATGGAGCCTCCTATGCTACAAACTAAGCCTGTTGTGGCCCAGGATCTTATTGTTGAGAAAGATCTTGATGAAATTCCACAAGCCCATCAAATTCATAATGAGGATGAAGTAGCTCCACTCAGAATATCGACTAGGGAAAGACATTCAGCTATACCATAAGATTATCTTGTACCTAGGAGAGCATAATTATGATATTGGCTGTGTTGTCGA
Source organism: Eucalyptus victrix (assembly GCA_016097545.1). Taxonomy (NCBI): domain Eukaryota; kingdom Viridiplantae; phylum Streptophyta; class Magnoliopsida; order Myrtales; family Myrtaceae; genus Eucalyptus; species Eucalyptus victrix. The sequence continues at coordinate 59,458,755 of CM027839.1, read as the reverse complement.
TCCGGTAATTTATACGGATGCCATCTCATGTCCTCAATCAGATTTGTGGCTAGATGTGATGAAAGATGAGATACAATCTATGAAACATAATGGTGTTTGGGAGCTTGTTGAATTGCCTGAAGGTTGTAAACCTATTAGCTGCAAATGGGTATTCAAGACTAAAATGGATTCCAAAGGGAAGATTGAAAAGTTTAAAGCCAGACTGGTTGCTAAGGGTTTCACTCAAAGAGAATGAATAGACTATGAAACAACATTTTCTCCAGTTTCTTCTAAAAATACCTTTAGAGTGATCTTGGTATTTGTAGCTCATTTTGATATGGAGTTACACCATATGGATGTTAAGACTGCTTTTCTAAATGGAGACCTTAATGAGGAGGTTTATATGGTGCAACCTAAAGGTTTTGCAGCAGAAGACTCAAGTAAGTTTGTTTGTAGATTGAAAAAATTTATTTATGACCTTAAACAAGCTTCTAGACAGTGGTATCTAAAGTTTCATAGTATTGTCACTTCATTCATATTTATTGAAAACAAAGTAAATTAGTGTATATACACCAAAGTCAGTGGGAGGAAATATATTTTTCCCATACTTTATGTGAATGATATCTTGCTTATTAGTAGTGACATTGGTTTACTACATAAGACAAAACAGATGTTATCGAAATTTTTTGACATGAAAGACCTTGGTGAGGCGTCTTTTGTTCTTGGCATTAAGATCCATAGGGATCACTCTCGCCGTTCATTGGGTTTGTCTCAGAGGGTATATATTGATTGCATTTTAGAAAAATTCAATATGCAGAACTGCAAATCAGGAATTGCTCTTGTTGTTAACGGTGATAAATTGAGTCTTTCATAATACTCTAATTCAGATTTTGAGAAAGCTCAAATGAAGAATGTACCTTATGCTAGTGTGCTTGAAAGTATCATGTATGCTCAATTTTGCATTAGACTAGATATTGCTTTTGCAACAGGGCTTCTAGGTAGATATCAGTCAAATCCAGGAAGCGATCACTAGATTGCTGCCAAGAAGGTTTTAAGGTACTTAAAGAGAACAAGAGATTATATGCTGATTTATAGATATGTTCTATACTTGCAACTAGCAAGGTATTCCGATGCAGATTTTGCTAGCTGTCAAGATGATAATAAGTCAATGACAAGATACATATTTATGTTGGTAGGAGGTGCAGTGTCATGGAAGAGCGAGAAACAGAAATCCATATCTTCTTCTACCATGGAAGCAAAGTTTGTAGCGTATTTTTTAGCTACTACTCAAGCTATTTGGCTTTGGAACTTCATTAGGGAGTTATCAGTTTATGATTTTGTGGATAGGCTCATACAGTTGCATTGTGACAATAACTATGTAGTGTTGTTTATTAATAACAACAGAAGTCTCAAGGGGTCTAAACACATGGAGGTAAAGTTTTTGACCATAAAAGAATCAGTGCAAAGTAGTGACGTTGCAGTAGATCATATTCTTACAGATGATATGGTTGCAGATCCACTAGCTAAAGGCCTACGCTCGTGTGTATTTGAGCGACATGTCATTAGCATGGGTCTAGGAGCATCTTGGGATGTTGTTATTTAGTGGGAGCTGTATTTTATTTTTCTTGAATAAAGTTTACATATGTTTTCATTACAATTTAGTAACACTTTGATATATATGTCAATTTTTGCATTCAATAAAATATTTTGAATGGATTCTTATTATGTCGAATATATATATTGTTAAAAGTCTCAATGTATTACTTAAACCTTGAGTGAAGATTAGGGGCATCCAATTATTAGCGTTGTGCATATGTCTTGTATACATAAAAAAAAAAAAAATGTTAACTGTAAGGACAAAACATGTTGGTTCATTGGAACCATAATGACATTATCTAGTGGCACAAAATTTTTGTGATGCCTAAAGTAAAAGAATGGTGACTGATAAATGGGATCTCTCTATGAGAGATGTTATCTATTTGCCACACTACCATATTGAATCCATATCAATAAAGTTGAAAGCACTTGTGACCATGACGATCAAGGAAGCCTAAATTGAAGCCTTAATTCACAATTACACAGAATTTATGATTAACACTGAATGTAGTAAGAGGAAACAATAATGGCATGAAAGTTAACCTGTCAAATCTAATGCTAATAAAAGAAAGTAGGGTTGCTTAGTTGCAAGAGAGCCTAAATTAGCATGAAAGCACACAAAATTAGCATGGAAGTGGCAGATATGTCATACTTGGATAATAGGCCACAAATATAGTTAAAGGCACGAAAGAGTAGGTGCATCAATCAATGGTGAGCAATTGCTTCTAATATCCATAGGAAACTCCTTTTCCATGATGCACAACGTCAAAAGCTATGGAGCAGAAATATTCAAACTTTGCTAGATGCATTTCTTCAAATTCTGAAGGGAATGAACTGAAAACAACTTTTCAATTGATCCATCGTCCTCGAAAGCAGCCACAATTTACTTGATGCACTGTCCAACACATACTTGGTTTTCTTCCATGCTATGAGAACAAAAACACTATTGAGCTATAAGAACAAAAGCACTATTGAGAAGGTCGGAGTACTTGTGGGCATCCATTCCTAATTTTGACTTCAATTATTAGAGTTCCTTATTTCTAGGGCTTTGTGTAAAGGACATTGTTGTTTAGTGATTCATAAATCTCTCTCTTGTGTTTTGTTAATCAAGCGGTATCTCGTGTAAATTCTTGGATTACCACTATGAACCTTGTGCTTGTGGTAGTCCAAGAATTTGCCAAAAATAGAGCTTTTGTACATTTTTGTTAATCCATGAACAAAGAATCTATATAGACACATAGATCCGTAGATCTATATATCTCGATTAGAAAATAATAAGAACAAGAAAAAATTGGAATTGATCGATATATTTCTCGAAACAAACAAAAAGAAACGAATGATGAAGCGTAAATCATGGATCAACTAAGCCCTCTCAAGGGCTTGCTTAGGAATAAGAAAGAGGAATCTCATATAAATGCTATTAAATAAGGTTTGATGTTATTCATAGGGATTCTATAAATATTCCAAAAAATAGAAAGTTCGAAACAATTGGAATTTTTTTGGAGATCCCATTTCATATGATGGGAGTTGCTAGTGTATTGAGCGATGCTCTACTATGCACTATTTATGGTGTCAAGTAGAAGTGCAGTGACGTATGTAGCTGAGGTATCATAACAGACCAATAGACTTGAATCTTGTTCCTACATGATCTGATCATTTCAATCAAGCATTCTCTAATATTTTCATTGTTCAACTCTTTGATAATATAAAAAACCCAAAGCTCTACTACCCCTCTCTATCTATCCAAGGGATGGAAGGGCAAAGGCCTTTGGTGTCTTCTCCAAATACATGATATCTTTCTCTTTGAATGAGATCTTAATTCTAGTGAAAGTTTTATTAGATACGTCATAACCAGAACCCCTCTTTTTTCCTATCCAATTCCTCCACCATCGCGAACCCCAGTTAGATTTAGGCATGATATACTTTTTTGTTATTGGGAGAATCCAATACTATCCTTCGAATCTAAGAAATAGCTCTTAGAACTCTACTAATCTATTATGATGCCTTAGCTACACTTCCACTTTGACACCTATGTAGTGAAAAACAACTCGTCTCACCATGACTTCTATTTAAGTTCTCAAAACTTTTGTCGCTCCATCCCTGTAGGGGCAAAGAACAATCACTTTCTCGACTTTGCTATCGCAGGCTTCAGGGAAGTCAAAATAAGAGAGGAGAGCACTCATCTTGGGGTGGGCTCTCTCTTTAGCCCTACGTCTCTTGTCCCTTGGAGGTCTTCTCTTACCAGTAGGTTTTTTTTGAAAAACACCATTTATTTTGATTTGGATGTTAGTCATACCTATATTTTTTTATTTCAAAAGCACTCCTTACGAGCATTTTTTCTATCGAGCATTTTTTCTATCTATGATTATCAAAAGATAATTGAGTTATTAATATAACTTTCATTGAATACGGTTTTTCATAGAATTCGATACGTATCCATGAGATCGAATATGGAATTTTGTTTATTCACTTGAAATGTACATTATGATTGGAACTCCCAATTCTATGGCAATTACAGCACTTTTGATCATTTCTTCACATGTTCTTGCAGTAGCATTCAAGTACTCCCCTTTGATTTCACTTGATTTAGACTGTGCTTTAAAAATTGCTTAGGCACAAAATAAGAAACGGTACGCCTCTTGATCAACAAAATACAAGGGACTGAAGTCTAATAGTGGCCTTCCCACAAAGCTCAAGAAATCTAACTAATTGAAGTCGAACCGAGCCCATACTTACTTCTCCCACCTTGTGGACAATGCACTTGTTCTCACAACATCTGAACAAAAGGATGTGTTGAGTAACGCATCAGGGAGATCACACAATTAATTGCAAATACTGACATGGAACTTATCCTTCGGATCATGGCGCCCAGCTTTCTTAACCGTTGCTCCAGCAAGTAGTCATAGCCAAGGCATGAAGCAGGAAACTAAATGAAGATAAAGTGATATTCCATTGGACAACTCTAGGCAAACTAACAAGCTAAACATCCCCCAAAAAATTCAAATAATGCAGATTGCATTATCCATGAACAATATCCATGCTTAAACAAGTGCCCTCATGAGCAAGAATCGTGCACGACAACACTCGAAGAATTTTTACGATCCCCCTTTTCATCTAAACGCAGCCCGAAGATGGGAATGAATTACTAAACGTGCGTTCATATTTCACCGAAAACTTGTCATCTGAAAATAAGTGGAAAAAATATTCATTTTATGGTGTTTGATATTTAAGTAAATCCCACTGAAATGCATTAACGAAATCTTATTTAAGCTAATTCGATAAAGAATAAACGTAGGAAAAATGATTTCCTTCGCGCAAGTAAGGGGAGTTGTGTTCCCCAATCTAAAGCTTGTTTTCAGTTTATAGAAAGCATTACTAGTTTTCGTCGTTCAAACATTAGAAAGTTGAAAAAAATATTAGTCTTATGATATTTGATATTAAGTGAATCCCATTAAAATACATTAGCAAAATGCTGTTTAATCTAAATAGATAAGAATTAGCAAGAAATGTAGGAAAAATGACTTCCTTCTTACCAGAAGGGGGAGTCGTGTTCTCCAATCTAAGCTCGTTTTTAGTCCATGGAAAAATACTTTCCATAGATCGACCGGTTCTTCATTATTGAAACATCAGAAAGTTGAAAAACGATTTCCCAGAAATAGTTTTCCCTTGAACAAACAAATCCTAAATAGGATAAACTTATCAAAAACATGACGAAATAATAATTATTATTATAATTCATGCTCTTACAAGTTTCACCCATTGTTTGTGGACAACGGTTGAAATGTACACTGACTGTTAAGGGATGGGGAGAAGCAATAGATAGCCCAACAAATACTGTGAATATTCACTTGTTAAGTGGGATGATGAAGTTGTCCCTCCGAGACGATGCATACATCAATTAGTAAGAAAGCTCAAAATTCACTTGTCCCGACTCAAAACGATTACAAAGTCTGAGTCCCCAGAGCAGAAGTACGAATTTAAACAAATTACGGATGTCAAACTAGTCAAACGAAGTCCTGGTGTAAGTAGTTTGACAAGATTGTACATTGATTTGAAGCTCTAGGGAGCTTATTCAAGTGTTCTGTAAAGTTGCCTCGAAAATTGCTCGAACAGCGCTTCGAACAGTATAAGATGTTTTACAGCAGATAGATCCCTTAAATCTTATATTTGCAGGAGGCAAATTGGTCAGAAGTTCCCTGGGCTGGACTATCTACTCCCATAAGAGCCTGAACTAGCACTGAAGTGGCAGATATAGCATGTATGGAGAAAAGCCCACCAATATAGTTGAAGCACAGGAGATTAGGTGTAATCCAAGAATTTATGCAAGATGCCACTTTATCAACAAAATACAGAGAAAGATTTTAGAGTGGATGAATCACTAAACAACCATGCCCTCTCCACAAAGCCCGAGAAATACATTCTTTCAGCTAACTAACTCATTGAAGTCGAGATTATGGATGGATGCCCGTAAGTACTCCCACCTTCTCGACAATGCACTTGTTCTCACAACATCTTTTTAAGGAAGAAAACCAAGACTGTGCTGGAGTAGTGCATCAGGTAGATCACACAATCGGTTGCAGCTATTGGCATCAAATTTGTTCTTCAAGTCATGGCGCTTAGCTTTCTTAACGGTGTTTTGTCCATTTGGTCCAGCAAATATTCACAGTCAAAGCATGAAGGAGGAAACTAAATGAAGATGATGTTCCATTAGACAACTCTAGGCAAACTAACAAGCTAACACAAACATCTTAAAAAATTTCAAATCGTGCAGATTGAAAAGAAACTATTTCAACGTGAACAAATTTCACTATTGATGAACTCAAACAAGGGCCTTCATGAACAGGATGATGACATTCAAATTTTTTTCTTTTTACGATTCCACTCTTCACCTAAATGCAGAACAGGAACTTTGGTGGTGGGTACAAGCCATCTTTTTAACCTCAGCACAGTAGGTTGTTCGCAGTGTGTCCATGTCAATGTCATTCAAGCATTTCATCAAACGGTTCGTGCGCTAAACAACTAAGTGCCTAAATCACCAAATGCCCCACCATCAATCTGCCTGCCACTCATTACCGACAACTAGTGATTGAAACTTCTCTCCCACTTGAAACCCACTTCACTGATCTACCTCTTTTCTTTTCCATACAAGTGATTCACCTCTAGTTCCGCCTCGTATCCCAAAAGAGCTAGAAAAGAACATTACTCGATACAGAACCACAAGACACACCCACGAATAAGGAAGGATGAAAGAAAGAAGTTTTAGGAAAAGAAAAATCAACCCAAGTCGTAAAGGAGCGACGAATTGAAGAATGCCTATTTGGTTTCGCCGGAGCGACCTCAGAAATGGCGGGGAAGTGAGAAATTTGGGGACAGCAAAAAATGGCGGGACTCGACTCGGGCTCCGACTCGCTGTGAGTCGACTGGGTTTCCAGTTTTGGGCCTATCGGCCCGTTCCTTCTAATTAGCAATGAGTATATCGTCATATGTGCATATAATTTCATTCAATGTTACCATGCTTTATCCGATGATTATGGCTCGAAATTAATCTCGATTAATTTGGAATTGCAGGAGTTTGATGTTTTTCAGAACACTCGAAATATTTGCGAGGGGGGCTATGAGGATGGAGACGGACAATCAAAGGGCGTGACAAGATGGCCCCTCTTAAGGTGCGCATGACAAAATTTCGGAACAAAAATTGATTTCTGGCCAGAAATTGATTTCTTAATTTATATTTCAAAAATTGAGAAGCTAAAAATTTTAGCTTCTGATTTCTTTGTCAAATACATTTTTGAAATAGAAATCTGTTTCAAAAATAGATAAATCAAATTGCGTTACCAAATGGATTTTTGTTCCAAACCTGTTCTAGGGAACAAAGAAACAGAGAAATCAAGAAGCCTTAGCAATTGGACAAGTCAAACTGCTAGGCAAGCACTCAACCAGTGGAAACTTAATTTTTGTGATTGTTTGTTGTTGATTTTTTTGTTATCTAGGATTCCTGTGAAATACTAGAAAGTCAAGTGTTCAAGCAACCATAATTTTCTTTTTACCAATTATTGTAGAACCATCTATTCGATTTTTCTTTATGAGATAGGCGCTATTGAAGAAAGAAAATTCAATGCATTCATATCATATTTCCACAGGTTATTTTCTTAGCTTGGATTGTTCCATCTATTCACACCTCTGTCTTAGTCGTAATACTATTCACTACTTTCAGTCTCTTTAGAATAATCACCATAATACCCGTGAGATAGGAAAATGCCCTCAAGATCTCAACAGAAACGGAATTTGTCAAATCGATGCTCATAACAAACCGCGAGAGAAAGAAAATCAAATTATACAAATAAGCACATTGAGACAATAGAGGAAAAACCATGCTGATAAAAAAATGAAAAGAGTCGTTTGATGAAGTACGGATTATGCATTGTTCAATATGATCACTAAAATTAGATCCTTCAAGCCAAATATATTTTGCAAAAAAAATGCTGACGTGATTAGTGAATCCAAGTGCATTATGTAGTTCAATAAATATATAATCAACAAAATTTCGAAAAAAGGCAAAATTGCCACCATTAACCCTAGTGAAAACTATTTGATCAAGACAAAATCAGAGTAACTTAGCCAGGACAAACTTTTCAAATATGGGGAAATAATAATAAAAATTTAACACTATTGCAAGTATCATCAATGCTCACCATAGAGGGATGGGAAAGAAGCAATACATAGCCCAGCACGTCCTGTGAATATTTACTTGTTAAGTAAGATGATGAAGTTCTTCTTCTAATTCAAATGCATAATTGATTTGCAGGACAGAACTCAAAATTCATGTGTCCATCAACTTGAACAAAAGCAGAAGCCGAGTTCCCAGAACACAATCCCGAAATTAACCAAACTGCAGACGTTGACTGCAATCGCAGAAGTAGTCCCAGTGCTCGCACTCTGACGAGATTGTACATTGATTACATTGATCTGGAGCTCCGGGGAGCTTACTAGAGCTTTGCATCAAGCGCCCTTGCCATTTCCGTGGACCAGGTGAGTAGGAAAAAAACACCTTATCCAACACCTGAGCAGCAATGACCAAATTCCTCACAGCTAACATTTCACAATCAGTCTTGTTAAAGCAATTAATCTTGATCTCCTTAAGCGATGTAGTAAAACACGGAGGTTTAGGGTCCAATATCCTGTCATTTCTTTTAGGGTCCGTGTAAACACCCTGATTCACAAAAACGCATGAATGAGCTTTAACCTTGATCTCAATAGTACTAACGCTAATGCAGAGCAAAAGATTGGGAGAAAAAGGATTGAGGATTAAATAATTACCCCAGAGAATCTTAGACTCCTCAAAATAGGACATTTACTGAGCAACAACAAAAGTGCTCTAGATTCTAAACGTACGTCAGGGTCTGTCAGCTCCAATTCTGTTAGACTATGGAAGACTGGAAAAGAGTTAAGAATTTCCCCTCCCTCGACCATATCCTGATGACAAAGCCACACAATATGTAATTTTGATTAACATCAAGAATCAAGATGAAGTGTACCTCAAGGATGTCCCAATAAATAGATCCAAGATAAAGCAGGATTAAGATGAGAACTTGAGGGACCAAGCAGAAAAGCATACCTCAAGGCTTCTAATGGAGAAAGCTAGCTGTTTTACATTAGAAAGACACTTCATGAAGTTACATAAATGGTCGGTGACTTGACTGAAAGGCTGATGCACTTGGATGGAAGCCTCAACTAACGACGAAGGGGAGGTCAATACGACATCATCATAATGCAAATCCCCGTAATAGTCAAAGGACTTGATAAAAGTTCCATGGATCCGTACTTGGCAGCTCCGAATGTCAGAAAACGACGAGTATTCAACTATATTCAAGTGCAAAAGGTTGGGAGCAGAAATTTCCAAAACCTCGAGATCCCACTTGCAGTTTTCAAGAGACAACTTCTCAAGGGAAGGGCAAGAAAGCAGCTTCTCTAGTGATTTATCATCTCCAAACGGAACATCCACGAGAATTAAGACCTTTAGATTTGGAAGACAAATTATGGAAGGAAGCTTGAGGTCATGCTTCATTTGTAGATGGAGTTCTCTCAAAGTTCCACACCTAAATATGCAACGAGGTATTTTGTATGCAGTACAAGGATGACCAAATTCAAGGTACAAGCAGAGATCTTGAACGTTGTGGCCTATTGCAGCAGTAATCCATGTATTGACACGAGATTCACTGCCGTCGAAATATTCTTCACTGTCGACAACACACGAGAGAGAAAAGGCTTTCATAGGAGACAAGCCACGAAGTAACAATGCTCTCTCCACGAAGTTCCTGAAGAGTATCCTCCCACGGTGATTTTCCTTGTATTCTTCTCTGAAGACAAGACTAGGAATGGAAGTCCACAGATGCTCCCACCGTCTCGACAGCACACTGGTTCGCACGACATCTTCTGTTGGTAGAAGAGCCAGGATTCGCAAAAGAATTGCATCAGGTAGATCGCATAGTTGCTTGCAGCTGTTAACTGATCGATCACCATTCAAGTTCAGAAATTCAACTTTATGAACCAGTGTGCTTGAATCCATCAGATCCACAGCCTGTCCAGAGTACAGGTTAAATGTAAAATGAAAACAAAAAGACTGGGATCTCAATGGGAAACTATTTGCTAGTCACCATTCATATTACATTAATCGAACTCCATAAAAATTGAAATAACAAGTGGTAAGATAATCAACTCTCTCCAAAATCCTCTTACTAAGATGAACCTGATGCGCATCCGTATAGCATGACAAGGGTTAACTAAGTCTAATAAACTCCACCAGCAGGCACATTGCAAGTTCACCATAAACCTTAACAAGTGTCGCAGGACCTGCCCATATGACAAGTGCCGGAACAACCGGGACATGCGTCTACTACTTGACAGTGAAACCATGGGATGAGTGCATACGTCCGGGTCACGGAAGCTTTTCGTCAACACATGGAAAGAGCACCCATGACCCCTGGTTTCACAAACTCCTGGAGAGATTCGTGCAAACGACAGACCACCCTCCAAACATCAACCCAGAAAAGAGACATCACTACATGGAACTGCGAGAAGCTGAGGATGACGTCGATATGGAAACCAGCTAAAGACATGGATGATATACAGAGAAAAGACCCAACAAAGAACGGATTCCGCGCAGTGGCGATTCGGGCGGGGGGAAGAAGTGTCGAGTTCAGGGCACAGAGAAAGAGCCCTAAAAAGAAGAAGGAGAGAGAACTGAAAAATAAGTTGTGATTTGATCTATTGTGATTTGATCTGTTCAAAAAAAAAAAAAATCTATTGTGATTTGATCTAAGTAATTTAGGAAATTTCTAATATAAAAATATTTCATTCTGATATTCAAAACGTTAAGTAGTCATATATATTTGAGTTAAGTCTATAATGAAAAATAAATATGCCGCTTTTGATTAATTAAAATGTTTTATGGTCATAAAAGGTCATTCCTATTTTAACAATATAGGGTGGACTTTTTCTGTAATATTGCGGGAATATTTCGAGTAAGAGCTCGAAATTTTTGATTTTGTCATTGTTGTTATTTTTTTAAATGCTAAAAAAATCAAATGCATAATTTTTTTTTTTAAAAAGACAAACCCTTCATAAGTTCGGCAAAGGGCTATGGCCATTTGTCGAAGTCGGCCAAGGTCAAGGTCAGGTGATCTCTTGCAAGGTCGCCGAAGGTCATCGTCGGTCGCGTGACGCTAGCGAGACCTAGGCAAGGATCGTCTGAGGCTGTGAGACCCAAGCAGCCGTTTGCTTAGTCGCGTGACCCTCACTAGAGGTTGCCCATGCCAAAAGCTGGCCAACGGGCTACCTCGATTGGCGGCCAATGGCAGCTGTAGCTTTCGCCGAACCAACAAAGGATTTGGTCTTTTTTCTTTTAAATTATATATATTTCATTTTTTAAAAAATTTTATATATTTGATTTTTTTAGTATTAATGTCAATTTATTTTTAAAAAGGTTGTTGTCACAACCTAGCCCTCGGTGGGAGGAAACAAGTTTAGGGATATTGTCTAAAGGACAAACCTATGACCCATGATTAGGCGTGGGTTCTCCAAGTCCATACCTCACGTGACGTTAGGTATTTTTAAGAATTTTGTAAAAAGGAGTCGCCATTAGGCTATTGGGGTCGGCTAAAAACTAAGTGAAGCATGAAAGTGTACCTTACTTCCTAGGCGACTAGAGAATCTAGGACTTGATTACATTAATTGATCAATTAGTACTATCAGTACCTAATCTTGATCATTTTAAAAGAAAATATTTTTATCAGGCAGTTTAGATTGATTTTATATCTATGCACTAACATGTGAGGTGGTTATGCGGGTGTGCAATCATTAAAGTAACTATTATAACTACTAAGATCCTAATTGTAATCAAATTGAGTATGTGCAATTAAATATAATCAAATATAATTAAATATGATATAATCAATATACAAGTAAATAAAAACCTAATTACATTAAGAAGGTAAGACACAACAATTTCTAACTAACCCTACATTTGTTAAGTTTCGAAATTTTTTTATTTTTAAAATTTTTTTAATGTTTTCTGAATTTTTGAATTTTCGGAAATTTTTCTGAATTTTTATTATTTTTTGAAATTTTTGAATTTTTAATATTTAATATTATTTTATTCGGAAAAAGGACTCGGACCGGGTAGGACCGATCCGACCCGTTGATCCGATCCGAGCCCAGGTCCGATCCACGTCAGATAAAAAAAGATTTTTTAGTTAAAAAATATATATTTTTATTTTTGATTTTTTCTTATCACTTGCTCTGTCTTTTCCTGCTGCACTCCCTCCTTTTTCAGCGACCCCTATTCCCGAAGCCGCTTTCTCTCTCTTTTTTCTTTTTTTATTTCTTTTCTTTTCTTTTCCTTTTATTTTTCTTTTGCCTTTTGGTCGTCTTCTTCTTCTTCGTGCGTTCTCTGAACGCCCAAAGCCACCTTCTCTCCTACGCTCTTTCTTACCGAAACTCATGCGACTAAACCAATGCCCTTTTAAACAAGCCTCACTACCCATCCTCACCGGCGCCGACACCGCTCGCGCTCGGGCCACCGCCGAGCCGACACCCACTCTCTCACCTATACGGACAAGGAGGAAGAAGAGACCCAACTTGTATGAAAAATAAGCCCAAAATCACAACATATGGCTATGTAAAACTCGAAATGGGCGAAACAAAAACGCCCGGAACAGCAACAAAACGCATCTATAATGGACGAAGGTTGAAGGATAGTCATGCGAGCTTCGCTCAGGCATTTATACAAGCAGTTCGCGAGCATTACCAAATGTTTGGATTTCCTACTCAACCGAGACTCGAAATGGGACCAGGGGTTCTTGGAAAACGACCAAGAACACACAGAGGCTTGGCTAAAGAGTTACAGGCGCCGGAGGAACCAAAGCTCATGCGAACGGGTCGTCCACGAGCTCCGGTCCGACGCCCTACAAAAACGGAGCATACATGACCGGAGAAAACGTACCCGGTTTGGTTCAGCGGGGGTACTGCGGCGGACGGCGGCTGACTGACGAACCAACGACGACGGCAGATCACTCTCTTGGGCTCACGCTCTTATTGGTCCCTCTCGGCCAAAACCAAAGTCGGAGGACGTGGAAGAAGGGGGGGGAACCGCGAGCTCCGTTGCGCCGGTTTGCGTCGAGGACGGCTGCACGACGCTCGCCCCCGGGGCTAAATTTCAGCCCTCTCGCCCTCTCGCCCTCTCCACTGCTCTTGCTCGAACTCCCTTTGGCTCCCCCTCTACTCTCTCGAGCGCTCTCTTTCTCTCTTCTTCTTTCTCCCGTTTTTCTTCTATAGGTCCGAGCGAAGACCTCTGTTGTGCCAGCTGCCGGCCGGACTGCCCCCGACCCGCGGATCACGCTGCCCGCCTGCCACAACGATCACCTGCTGCTCCTGCTCTCTGCTGCCGTGTTCTCTCTTTTTTTGCAGGTTCTGCAGGCTCCGCGCAAAGACTGAAGGAGGGAGAAAGATGTGGGGCGGGCCGGGCCGACGGGGGAAGGAGGCTGGGCCGCGGGGGAAAGAAAAGGAAGGGGGCGGGCCGGGCCAAGGCCAGATCCGGCCCGACCCGACCCCTAAGGTTTTTTTTAATAATAATAATTTTTAATTAATTAATTTGTTTTAGCGAATAATTCTTAACTTTTAATGTTATTAAGTCTTAAGTAAAATAGTAAAATTTAGGTGTCAACACTTGCATACATTTTTTTTTTCAATTTTCAACAAAACAAAATTAAAAACTAATATTACCATCAAATAATTTTTCAAATATATTTTCTATCCAATAGTATTTTTCTAAAATTTTTTTCTCAAAGCATAATTTAGCAAACGATTTTTGCATTTATCCAAAGTCCTTTAAAATAAATTGCTTTGGATTTTCTTAATGGGATTTCAAAATACTAAACTAAACGCATCCTTACAGAGACCCAAACAAGGGTTGTGGTGGGCTTCAAGTGGTAAAATCAATCTTGAATGTGTTTTGAACTTGTCGGGCAATTGAGGTAAGCACTAACATGCGAATTTTTCCTTTGAACTTGTGTCAAAATTTCTAAAAATAAGAATTGCAATCCATAAAGACCTAAAGCCCCCAAACTACTTTGTTTATTTTTTCTTCACAAAATTGTCTCTTTTCTTTCTTTACTTTGTGTTGTATAATAATGCGGAAACTATCAGCCTTTTAATCAATTAGACGCAAAATCACCAATAAAATAAACAAAGGACAAGAGGTGACTCTTTGCTAAATGCAAAATCACCAATAAAATAAACAAAGGACAATGAAGAACCCTAGAGATTTTTATGATATGATTTGAATATCGATACCTACTCCTTCAGGAGTTGGTAACAAATAATCTATCAATCAATCGCATAACCACAGTATTAGCATTTCATCGAGGTTCTCATGACTAAAAGATCGTGCTTAATCCCGATTGATTTGAAATCACATGCGTTTGATGTTTCTCGTGACTCTTGAGTGTCTCGAGCCCAAAGATGGGAATGAATTACTAAACGTGCGTTCATATTTCACCGAAAACTTGTTATCTGAAAATAAGTGGAAAAAATATTCATTTTATGGTGTTTGATATTTAAGTAAATCCCACTGAAATGCATTAACGAAATCTTATTTAAGCTAATTCGATAAAGAATAAACGTAGGAAAAATGATTTCCTTCGCGCAAGTAAGGGGAGTTGTGTTCCCCAATCTAAAGCTTGTTTTCAGTAAGAGAGAACTCAAAATTCACTTGTCCCGACTCAAAACGATTACAAAGTCTGAGTCCTCAGAGCAGAAGTACGAATTTAAACAAATTACGGATGTCAAACGAAGTCCTGGTGGAAGTAGTTTGACAAGATTGTACATTGATTTGAAGCTCTAGGGAGCTTATTCAAGTGTTCTGTCAAGTTGCCTCGAAAATTCCTCGAACAGCGCTTCGAACAGTTGATTGACAATTTCTCCAAAACTGCAGCGGTCCTTAGCAAAATCCTTACAGCTAACAGTTCCCAATCAGTCCCCTGGAAGCCACCAATCGTGATCTCCTTAAGCGATGATGTAAAACATGGCGGCATGGGGTCCAATGTCCAGTCGTCATTTTTAGAGACCACAAGAATGCTCTGATTCACAATAAAATACCAATGAGCTTTAACATTGGTCTCAACAATAGAAACACTAATGCAGAACAAGAAAATGGGAGGAAAAGGGACTCAGGACAGAGTAATTACCCCCGTGTACTCAAGACTCTTCAATATAGGGCATCTACTGAGCAACAACAAAAGCGCTCTACATTCTAAATGAATGTGACAGTTGTCTAATTTTAATTTGGTTAGACTAGGGAAGATCGGAAGGGAGTTGAGAATCTCCTCTCTCTCATCCATATCCTGATGACAAAGCCATACAGTATCAACTTAGACCAACATCGAGGATCAAGATGAGGCATACCTCAAGGTTGTCCCAATAAATGGATCCAAGGAGGAGGGGGGTTAAGATGAAATAGAGGAACCAAGCAGAAAAGCGTACCTCAAGGCTTTCAATGGAGAAAAACAGTTCTTTTACATTAGAAACAGCCTTCAAGAGCTTATGCAAATGGTAGGTGCCTTCATGGAAGTTTTCCTCAATCTCGTCATGAACACACATGATGGAAGCCTCAACTAATGAGGGTGAGCTCAATATGTTATAGTAATATAATAAGCCACCACAATAGTCAAAGGACTTGATAAAAGCTCCATGGATCCTTACTTGGGCATTCCGGATGCCAGAAGACGAGGCATGTTCTAATATATTCAAGTACAAAAGGTTGGGAGCAGAAATTTGCAAAACCTCAAGATTCCAGTTGCAACAGTCAAGAGACAACTTCTCAAGGGAAGGGCATGAAAGCAGCTTCTCCACTGAATTATCAGCAACAAACCGAACTTCGGCAAGAACTTAGACCTTTAGATTTGGAAGACAAACTAAGGAAGGAAGCTTGAGGTCATGTACCATTACTAGATGGAGTTCTCTCAGAGTTTCACACCTAAATATGCAACGAGGTAACCTGTATACAGTAGCACCCTGACCAATTTTAAGGTGCAGGCGGAGGTCTTCGACATTACGGCGTATTGCAGCAGTAATCCACAAATTGACGCGAGATTCATCACCATCAAGATATTCTTCTCTGTCAACCTTGCACCAGAGATTAAAAGTTTTCATAGAAGACAAGTCACGAAGTAACAATGCTCTCTCCACGAAGTTCCTGAAGAGCATCCTCCCACGATGATCTTCTTCATCTTGTTCACCAAAGACAAGACTAGGAATGGATGTCCACAAATACTCCCACCGTCTCGACAGCACACTTGTTCGCACGGCATCTTTCATTGGTAGAAAAGCCAGGATGCACAAAAGAATCGCATGGGGTAGATCACATAGTTGCTTGCAGTTCTTAACATCTTGAGCATCACTCAAGTGCTGGCATTTAGCTTTGTCACCCATAGGGCTCCCATCCATCAGATCCACGACCTCTCCAGAGTACAAGTTAAATCTAAAATGAACACAAGAAACTACGATCTCAATGCACATCTATTGGCTAATCACTAGTCATAGCACATCGATCAAACTTCTAATGTCAAAATGATGATAACAAGTGGTAAGATAATTAAATTTCTTAAAGATACCCTTAAAATAAAGAAAAATCTGCAATTCTCGAACCTGATGTGCATCCCTACAACACGACCAGGGTCAAATAAGTCCAACGAGTTCCGTTGGCAGGTACGTTGCAATTTCATGATAAGCCTTAACAAGCGTCAACAAAACCAGCCTAAATGACAAGAGCCAGAACAAACGGGACATGGGTATTACAAATGAGCCAATTCACTCGGCAGTGAAACATGCAACGGGGCATAAAATGTTGACCCCAAGGGATGAGTGCGCACGTTGGGTCATTGCGGCTTTACGTCAAACACATGGGTTGCCAGGAACTATCTCGGAGAACACCCACGAGCCATGGTTCAAAACGACCGACCACCCTCCAAACATCAAGAACCCAGAAAAGACATCTATTCGAACAGATTAGTGCAAAACGACTGACCACCCCCCAAACATCAAGAACCCAGAAGGAAAAACTACTGACCACGCTCCAAACATCAAGAACCCAGAAAAGACATTACTACAAAGAACTGAAAAACTGAGGATAAAAATTGATACGAAAGCAGTTGATCACAGGAAGAGCAAGAAAAATGGTAGTGGGAAAATAAATCGAAGCCAAGCGTTCATGCAGGTTAAGAGAACCAGTGAGCCGTGAGGAAGAATCACCAGCTTTTTCAGATGACAGGAATCCACGCAAGCGGCGACTTGGGTGGGAGATGAAGGGGCGGGTAGGAGTGAACTTGATGGGGGAGGATATAAAGAAAAAAAGGGGAAATAGCAAAGAACTGAAATTCGCAAAAAAAAAAAAAAGGGAAAATTTGTGATGTGATGTGATTGAACTTATTCAGAAAATTTTGGCCAGTCAAATAATTTCGTTCTGAATTTTAATTGTTACATGGCCATTAATATTTTACTTAAGTTTAAGATATATAATGAACAGATTAGTGTGACGATGACATGCTGCTTTTGATTATTTTTTGTTATAAAAGGAGGAGGATTATTCATGGTTTATATAGGGGCATGAGTTTTTATTTTTGGACTTTATGCATAACAACTTTTGAGGATTTAACCCACTGTGGGTGGTTGTATTGGTTGAGAGCTTCTTCCTCATTGCCAAGGTCGAGAGTTTAAAATCCCAGTTGCTAGCATCTTAAGTGGGAAGCCCTGGTGGTGGAGTCCTGTGCAATATTCTCAAGGTATTAACACTTGGTCCGAGGTGCCATCCAGGCATTGTATGATCTATGGGTTGCCGATTAACATAAGAGAAAGGCAAGCTCGATAGATCCTCAATTACCAAAAAAAAAAAAAAAAATTTTTGAGGATTGAAAGTTGCTTTTGATGGATTTATAATGATATATATTAGATGTATGGACGACTCGTGTCAAATTACGGAAAAAAAAATCGGATTGATGATTGCTGGTAACGGTTTAGTATTAGCACAAACAAATTTCAACCATTGAGCTGATTTAATTTGCATATTACTTTATTTATTTTCTAGACAATTTGTCCCGCTTTCTCTAACTTTTCCTTTAGGAAAAATTTACTCTTATGTAGAAAATGCAATACTTTTTAGGCTTTTAATTGATTCAACTAAAATGCCTGTGCTTGGGTGCCGAGGAGCTAGGCCAAAGTCTAGGACTAGGTGGATATGGGGTCGGCTTATGTGGACTTGGGACTAATGCGTGTACTTGTGCTACAGGTGCTTGTCGCTCGGGCCTAGGACCATCGAGACTGGCTAGTGATCAGTTCCCTGGCCACCTGCACTAAAGTCACTAGAACTTGAACAATGCGAAATAAAACGCAGGTTTTTCTTTCTAAACGATAGAAAATAATTTTCATTATGTTTTCATATTTCAGTGGAACATATGAAAGTATTTTCATTTTTATAGGAATTACCTCTTGGAAAACTTTTTTCTTTTTCAAAAAATGTCCATTTTTCCTTGAAACAAACTGAGCCGAGTGACTTTAATAATCACCCACGTCGTGTCCTAACTACGGACGACACCCTCATGAGCAATGCAATATAGTCAAAGACAACTTGTCAAAGGAAAAGGCATGAAAGCAGCTTCTCCACCGAATCACCCTCTAGATCAACGTTATGAAGAGTTAAAAGGCCTTATAAAACAAGGTACTTTGGTCGAATATTAATCAATAGTGAAATGTGTAGAGATTTTTCTATACCGGCAGTACATCGAATATTAATCCATATCGATGTATTGTGAATGTTTCAGATACTTGAGATTAAAAAAAGCCAAAGTTTTTGTGCTGCTAGATTCAACCTGAAAAGAATGAGAAAAAGCTTATGATCTGTCAACTCATGAGACTTGTTCCTGAATGCAGTATAGGCACCGGCAATTCATTCTCAAGAGCACAAATCTCCAAACACGACTCTAATTAATGATGTTGCCGAGAGCTGTTTGTTTCAGCAAAAGGAAGAAGGAACCTACACATCTGATTGCAGTTGACAAAAAGTAACCAGAGAAAGCTAATCCTGGATCTGCATTTCGCATGGCAAAAGGATGATTGCACATCGACTCGAAGCCCTCGGGAGTGCCAGCAATGATTCTATCAAGTCCCCTGGGAAATGCACAAAACACTGATCCGTACAATGTATGACTAGTTCCTCCAAAACCACAGCAGCCCTCAGTAAAATCATTACAGCCAGGAGTTCATCATCAGCCGCATGGAAGTAACTAATTGTGATCTCCTTGAGTGACGTCAGGAAAGACTGAGGCGCCGGGTCCAATATCCCTTCGGCTGTTCCAGACTCGATGGAAACACCCTGATACATAATCACATTCAATCAGTCTCACCTTGATCTCCACAGTAAGACTAATGCAGTAAGAGGAGGAGGGGGAAAAGGACAGCGATAGAACAATTACCGCATCGAACTCTAGACTCCTTAGGATGGAGCATTTGCCGACCAATGCCTGAAACGTTACAGAATCTAGGTCCACGTTGCGAGTTGTGAATTTCAATTTGGTAAGATGACCAAAGACGGGAATGGAGTCAAGATCAATAATCTCCCTGTTTTCGTCCAAGTCCTGTTACCAAAGCCAACAAATAGTAGCACAGACTGTGGTTCAGATAACGAAAAGATAAAGTGCCCCTCAAGGCTCCAGGAATAGGTACATCCAACAAATGAAAGATTTAGACATGACATTGAAGATGCAAATAGAATAGTGTACCTCAAGGGCGTCCTCAGATAAAGTCAGGAGTCTAACATGAGAAAGGTCCTTCAAAAGCTTAAATGCATGGGGCGCACATAGATCTGGTTTTCTCTCTACGTCGGATGGATGATAGACATGGACGATAGCCTCTTCCAGAGAGGGTGAGCCAATTATGGCATAATCATCCAAAAATTCACCATAATAATCAAAAGACTTCATACAGGGGCCAATAATTGTGATGCGAGAGTGACTTCCAATATCTAGAAAAGAGTCACGTTCAACTATGGACAAGCTCAAAAGCTTAGGAGCAGAAATATTCAAAATCATATCCTCTGGCCAAATGCAATAGTCCAGAGACAACGTCTCAAGGGAAGGGCATGAAAACAGCTGCTCGAGCGACCTATCATCCACAAGATGAAGATACTCAAGAGCTAAGACCTTTAGATTCTTGAGACATACTGAAGAAGGAAGTCTGAGGGTGCCGTTCAATAACAGATGGAATTCTGTCAATGTCTCGCATCTAAATATACAGCTAGGTAAGCTGTAAATAAAAGCAGGATGTTCTATTCCAAGGTGCAATCGAAGCTCCTGAACATTGCGCCTTACAGCAGCAGTAATCCACGAATTGATACGAGACTCATCACCGTCAACGTATTCGTCACCATCAATCACATAATTAAGAGAAAACAATTTCAGAGGAGACGACTGACAAAGTAACAATGCTCTCTCCACAAAGTTCATGAAAACTGTCCTCCCGTTGCTTTCATCTTCTCTGAAGACAAGACTAGAAATTGACGTCCACAGATACTCCCACCTTTTTGACAACACACTCGTTCGAACGACTTCTTTTAATGGCAGACGACCCAGAATGCGCAGAAGGATTTCATCAGGTAGGTCACATATACGCGTATGACTGTCAACATCTTGGGCGTTGTTCAAGTGCAAGCACTTAGCTTTGTGAACCGGAGGCCTCGAATCCATCAGCTTCACAATCTCTCCCGGAGTATATGTTAAATCTAAAAAGAAGTTGGAAAACTGGCATCTCAAATTCTCAATGGATAAAATATAGACTGGTTAGTAGTCAATAAGACACTCGCGGTGCACTGATCAAATAATTTGGAAAGCAACGAAAGTAACACCCATTTCGTCAAAATCCGCTGACAAGAGCCTCTTCAATTTTCGAATTCGACGCCCATAAACATATCATATTATTAGTGAAAAACTCTAATGAGTCACACTGGCCTTCATATTGCATATCAAACCACAAAAAGCCTCATCAAAACAGGACCCATCATAAGACACGACAAGGCAACGTCTCCTCAGGAAAATTTGACCCAGTTGTCTAAAAACGATTGAAAGTCGGCGAATTCACCGAGCAAAGAAGCACGGGTAACTGTTTTGTTCATGAAGGGTCACAGAGACCTTTCCACGAACAGTTGGGCATCAAACAACAGAACAAACATTCCAGCGGTCTCCTACCAACCTCGCATCAAGCAAACCCAGAAAAAAATCGCCACCCACAGAAACACCGGAAACCCAGAACCCACGTGACGCAGAAACGAAAAGGGTAATCAAAGAAAAGCGAATCGGAGCCAAGCACTCGTCACGATCAACAAACAGAGGAGCAGAGGCGATCGATGAGCAAGAATTGATTACCCGGGAGACGCTTCTCTTCTCAAGCGGCGCGCGACCCACCACCCGGCAGCGTGAAAAGCTTAGGAAGAGAGGGAGAGAGAGATTGCTTTGGAGGGAAATTGGACTGAAAATGGCGAAGACGGGCGGACGATCACGTCGCTTCGTCGCCCCTGTTCACTCCCCCAATGAGGCTGCAGTTCGGGAGGGAAAATGTTTTGTAGTCCTAGAGATGACCGTATGGAAAGAATTTCAGTGATTTCTTGACTGCTTTGAAGTTGCATTTTTCTAGAGAAAATTTATTGACCATTAAATGGGTGAATCTTGCTTTTACAAGCAGTTTAAGAAATTACTGATTTCAATTATGAACTTGTCGAAACTTATAAGGGCGAGCATATCCGATTGATCGAATCGGGCATCACCTAGATTGGATCGGACCGGCCGGTTCTAGGCGGTTCCTGAGAGCATCGGTCCAAAATGGAACCGGTGATTTTTGGTCCGGTTGGAATCATGTAAACCGGATTGACTAAATTTTTTAAAATTTCTTAGAAATAGCAACAAATCCCAAAATAGCAACAATTTCAGTATTTTTTAAAGGGAAAGATTTGCCTGGTCCATTAATTTTTATTTGTGGGAGAAAGATTTATTTTTAGAATGCTGAAATTAGAAGGCAGAATTATCAAGTGACCAATCCCTGGTCCCAGAACTGGAACTAGGAACTGATCACTCCGAGTAACTTATTCTATTGCAATAAAAGTTATTGAGGGTGATAAGTAATTTTCAAAGTATGATCAAAGTATTTTCTACCCAAAAAAAAAGTGAACCTTTTTAGGGAAAATGCGCTCATCTGAGTTGCTTACCAGCCCCGCGGCTTAAATCTTCCTCCAGAGTACTCATGGAAAGTTAATGCTTCGATTCGATTTCTCAGAAAAGGATAATTCTAGATGCTTATAGATTGAAGAAAAAGAAGTGTTTATGGGAAAAATTGGAGAAGGAGAGAAATAATGGTTGGTGCTTGATATTGGAATGGGAGAACTTATATAGGTAAAAATACCCTGTGTGGTTGCATGGCAACTTAAAACCATGCGTCGACATACATGCAAGGTACTGTAAAGATAGCTAGGTGTGGAAAGTTTTATTTGTATGAGCCAACGGTAGAAGGTTCTTTCTGCATGGAAACCATTTGTCACATCAATCCTTGGTCAACTTTGGAATAGAAAGGAATTGTTTTTCTAGTGAAAAATGGCGTTTCCTTCATAATTAATTCACCATGTCCGACAAAAGGCAATTAATTAGTTTTGACATCTAGTTACCGTAAATTATGTGACTATCATGTGTTTGGCTTGACTACATACGGTGCACATAAACTTCATGTGTTAAAGAAGCAAGTTTTCCGGAAATGCACGATCGGCCTTGCTAACTTGCGATATAGGTGAAAGACTGGTACGAGGTTAATTATCTCAAAAGTCCAAAAATTTGTCATGATAGGGTACTTTAGTCTTAAACCTTTTTTTCTCCATGCTTTGAAGCCTATATTTAACCGATAAATTTCAGCTAATTCATTTTTGTTTTTCATTCAAAGATGGCCAGGAGTGGAAAGTTACAGTTGCATTGGGTTTAGGAGTATAAAGCTCTTATAGCATGGAAACCCTCTGTTGGGTCGATCTTTACTGGACTTTGAAATTGAAAGGTATCCTTTTTCTCGTGAGAAATGGCATTTCCTTCGTTATTAATTAATGACAAACGACAACGGCAAGGAATTAGTTTTGATATTTGGTTACCTTAAATTATATGACTTTCATGTGTTTGGCTTGACTACGTACGATGCACAAAACTTTTGAGGCCTAAAAGCTTTGCTAGCTCTGGATATGGGTAAAGATGCTACCACTTCTGAAATTTCACTGTTTATTAGGATAATTCTATTAAGAGTTTGGAAACTTATCATGATATTACACTTTACTCAGGAAATTTCTTTTCGTGGATTTAAGCCCTAAAATTATTGTACTATATTTATTGCAATTAATATGGTTCATACACATGTTATGATCTTAATTCAAATTAAAAATCTTAGTTTTGTACAAACACATGTAAAGCTCTATCAATGAATATATACTTGTATTAAACAATAAATTTTATCTTATTCTTTTTTCATTTCAAAAAGGCCGGCATGGAAAGTTCTATTTGAATTGAGTTAGTTGTAGAAAAATCTTTTTGCATGGAAATCATCTGTCGAATCAATCCTTGGTCAACTTTGGGATCGAAAGAAAGGAATTTTTTTTTTTTGTCATGTCATTTATATTTAATCAATAAATTTTAACCCATTCATTTTCCACTGAAAAGAAGGCAGGTGTGGAAAGTTCCATCGAGACAGGTGTAGAAAGTCGTTTTTGCATGGAAACCATTTGTCAAGTCAATCACTGGTCAACTTTGAAATGAACAAAGGACCGTTATTCTAGAGGGAAATGACTTTTTCTTCAAAATTAATTCACCACAATTGACAATGGGAAATTATAGTTTTAATGTTTAGCCGGCTTTAATTACAAGACTCTCATATGTTTGGCTTGACTGCGTATGGTGCACGAAACTTTCAAGCCGGGTACTAGCAAGTTTTCAGAATATGCACAATCAGTTTTTTTTTTTTTTTTTTTTTGGTCGGTCCTACTTTAAATCTACTCTAACACTTACTTTCAGCTTTGCTAGCTCTAGATATAGGTGATAATTATATCAAGAGTCTGAAAATTTGTCATGATAATGCCCTTTACTTTTACAACTATCCTTATATGCATTTTCCACTTTAGTCATTCTGCTAGCTTGGTTAGCTTTTGGTGGACGAAGAAGTTCTGATGTGGCTTATTTCTATTAATTTTTTCATCAAATGTGGCGATTAATAAGCTGACGGAGCTAGCCAAGACCCAAAACAGTGCCGTTGACACAAAATGACTTTGTTTCTCCTAGTGCCACATTGGGAAAAAGACTGAAAAATTAAGAAAAAGCTAAAAATTTAGGAATGTAATTTGTAAACTAAAAGGAATAAACGGAAAGTGAAAAAAGAGCGATTGAACTTTGCAGGTACAAATTGCCGGACCGCGCCCCATCACCCATGCTAAAGCTAAAGGAAAAATTAACATAAAATGCCTTAAGTAAATTTTCCATTCAAGAAAAGCCGACGAAGGACTAAATGGGACGATTGTGATCGATTTTTGGACTTAAATGCAAAAAATGAAAGTTTTACAACTTTAGCATGTTATCGTAATAAGTTTTAGGACTCTCGCTATTATTTAAAGAGAATTTTGAAGGGATTCATCTGAGTGGACTAATACCTTAAAATAATGGACAACGCGTTAGGTCATAGAATATTAGAATTAGAGAATATCGACTCAATCGGAGGACAATTGAAGTTGGTTTCACAAATAAAAAGGCAACAAATATAAATATTAAGCATTGAGTAATTACTTAAGTGCAGAGGACTCTTAATGATTTTCGACATATAAATGATGTATCCTATTTTACAGTAATTAATGCAAGAATATCTTCATTTCCCAATGCTAAGGCTAGTTGGTCAAAGGTCGAGACTCTACCGCTTTTATATTTTCACTAATTCTTTTTTACCAATATTTTCACTGAATTTACGAGGTGTCCATTTAATGTTGATGTTAAAGATTATCGGTTAAAGGTAGAGACTAAAATTAACGCAAGAGGATCCACTGGGAAACAAAGAAACGTGAAAGAATCTCACTTCTCGAGTTGATTACTCTTCTCCTTTGTGCAAGACGTATATTTCATGACCGAATTTTTAGTAGATTTTGCAATCAAATCACTAATTTTTTCGCCTTAAATTATGTCACTTTCAGGCGTTTGGCTTGGCTACATATGGTGCTGCAAGTTCGTCATACATTATAACCTGTCTGTCAACTCAATCCTTGGTCAAGCAGCTAAAGTCGAGATGCCGGGAGCTATTAGAAAAAAGGTGTAAAAAGTTCCTTATGCATCGAGCCAGGTGTAGGAAGTCTTTTCTACATGGAAATCATCTGTCGCGTCGATCCTTGGTCAACTTTTGAATTGAAAGGGATCCTTCTTCTCGAAAGGAACGGTGTTTCCTTTATAATTAATTCACCGCAACCGACATCGAGAAGTAATTAGTTTTGATGTTTAGTTACTTGACTTTCATGTGTCACAAACTTTCACGCGTGAAATAAGCTATTTTTCAGGAAATGTAGAATCAACTTTGCTAGCTCTAGATATAGGAAGAAATTTCAATGTCAATTGGTATAATTAAAGTTTGGAAACTTGTCATGATAATACACTTCACTCCTAAAAATTTCGTTTCTTTCATTTAATTCAAAAAAATTGTTATAATTATGCACTTTAATCCTTATACTATCTCCGTTAGCTTTTGGGGGACATTTTAGATAGTGTAATTGTATCCTATTTAATTTTTTTGCTACTTTTTGGAGGCATGCACCTTGGAATCATACAAAACAAAATTATCATGTAAATGTGACTTTTCTTGAATATGAAGATGTTTCTGTATTTGCTCCAAGGTGTTGTCCTTTGACTTGTGGATCAACCTTTTTCCATAGTTTTTCCAACTTGGAGGTAATTTTGCAATTATTGGTCTAACTTGAAAAGCTTTTAAAATATCAATCTTGAAAGCACGAGTTTTATTCATTAGTACTTACAACTCATGAACTTGTTCCAACATTGGTGTGGTATCAATAAACTTGAAATCAAAATACTTTGCAATTAAATATTTATTGGTACCTTGCTCTTCTGCTTTATATTTGAATTCTAGCGCGTTCCAAATTTCTCTGGTTGGCTTCATTTCAGTGAAAAAGTCGTACAATTGATCGGATAGTGTATTCATAATGTGTCTACGACAAAGCAATTCGTGAAGTCTTAAAACTTATCACGAAAATGTAATTGAGTCTTAAAACTAACAATTGTTGGTGAATGATTGAACAAAAAAAGAACTTCTCTAATTTAACGAAGGCTTCACATTGAGCCAATTTGAAATTGAGGTACTTGATTAAATAAAACTGAACAAAGTTCAGCTATATGCGCTATCATGACCCTTTATTTGACATATTGTTGTCTCTAGGCTTTCATTCTGTGTCATTATTGTGAATTGCGAACCTCTCAAGTAATGCAAATATGCATGTAAGTAATGAAAAATAAATGGTTTATGTGTCAAATATTAAAAAATAAAAGAAAATATTTTAATTAAATGAAGTGAGCATGTGATTTAGACACGATATACAGACTTGATTTTTCATACCTTTAACTAGGGAAAATTGTCCCGAAAATCCTAAACCTATTTTACGGCGGCCAATTTAATCTTATATCTTTCGATTGTTCTAGCTTAGTCCTAAACATGTTGTACAACGATCTTTCAAATGTGTTACATTTCAATTTATCAATTGGGTCATAAACCTTTTGACCATTTTATAATTTGTCTTAAAGCTTTTAATGATTTGCTAATGTAGTTTTTTTTACTAATTTAATTAGAGATCCCTAAAATAGTTGCCGAATAAGTGCCTTTCATTTTACGTGGCTTGGCTAGCATTTATTTGGAGAATTTTTGTAATTTTTCTTTAAAAATTCCCAAACTTTTTTCTTTTTTTATTTTCCTTTCCTTTTACTTTTTCTTTCATTTCTTTTTTTTTCTTTTGTTTTTACACGACGCCGATAGGAGCGAAGGGCTAGTGGGGGTGTTGTCCCTCAGCCAATGGCCAGCAGCCTCATCAGCCCTATGTAAAAAGTATATATATATATATATATATATATATATATATATATATGTATGTATGTATGTATGTATGTATGTATGTATGTATGTATAATCAAAAGTAAAAGAATTTGGAAAAAATTGTTTATGTTAATGATATCTAACTACCGACTAAGAAAAATGATATCTAGTCAAAATTAAAAGGTTTAATATTGAATTACCAAATGATAACAAATATTTATAAATAAATTTGCTCAATTAATTTTTTTTATGATTAAATTGACTGGCGTATGATGAATGTAGGACTTTTTGGATAATTTCCTTGTACTTGCATTTATAATAATTTATGGATCTCTTATTAGGATAAAGATTTTAAATTAGTAGGTAATTATTGAAGGGCGGGGGAGGTGCTATTTCCATCCCTTATACAACTAAATATACCCCATTTTTATTAAAAAGACAAAGTTGCCCTTAATTATTCAATTGCAATTTAAAGTGGTAGCCCCCAATTCATTGACTATCCTTCTTTTGTTAGATTTTCTATTTTTATGTAGGATTTAGTTGTCATAACTAATAATATCACATATTTTTTACTTGTTTATTGTGAATCTCCCATATATATTAAATGCATTATGTTTTCTCTTTATTTTTAGATATAACTTTTATAAAAATTAGTTTTCTTGAAAGGAGAAATTTTGAAGAAACCTACTTATTTTCAACCTTGTCGCGCAAATTTATAAATTAATTGTCTGGTAAAAATGTTGAAAAGATTTAACATAGATAACTTTTTAACATAGTCACGCATTTATAAGCTTTTACCTTTTTGTTGTGCATATCACCATGAGACCTTTTATGTCGATTGTCTTTTATATACATATATATTTTATAGGATGATTGGATGATGCCACAAAAAAAAAAAAAAAGCCTCTTTAAAGCTTTTCCAAGACAAAATCAAAGTTACGTTCCTATTCATGAAATTTCAAAAGATGAAATCTAATTATATCAAAATTTTGCATAAGATAAGAATTTTATGTACAATACCATAGGAATCTCATTATTAAGGATTGAAAAAATGAACATCATTTGCGGAGTGTTATGAACAATATCAAGATGTTTCATTGTGCATAACTTTTTCATGTTAATGTTTTAGTGTTTTTCTAAACTCTCCTATAATGTCTTACACGCTCCGTGTCAAAGCTTCACGTCAATAGTAATGAAAAAAAAAGACAAATTCTTTGATATGGTACATATAGAGACAATATATATTTCGGACTAACAAAATTTTAAAACAAAAAATTCATAAGAAAGTAAACTTTTTTTAGAGATAAGTTGTTATAAGAACAGTGATGTAGAAGAGACCAGATTATTTTTTCTAAATAGCAATAACTTCAAATTTGACGAAACACCATAAACAAAAATAAGCATATGACATCTTTAATCATGACAACTAGATCCCATGCAGAATATTAAAAACAAAACCAAGAAGGAAAATAAATCAATTAGGAGCCACCGCTTTAGATTGCAAATGAAATTGATGATAATACTACATTTCTAATGAAAATAGGGTGGATTTAGTCATATAGCGAGTGTCAATAGCGCCATCAATAGTTACTTTCATGGCAATATGTAAGTTATCGCTTATTCCTGCCTTTGACGGACGAGACTTCTTGTAGTCGCAATAGCTTCACTGTCGAACCTTGGTCAGACATGAATGTGAACAGAAAAGCATCGATAATTTCCTCACAATTCCCTTTCATCTTCATTTTCAGCACTTTATTTTTCCTGTCAATATACAATGTTCTAAATACGTCTTGATTTCTTAGCTATCAACTTCAAATCCCAAACATATCGAGTGTGGCACTCTTTCTGGAGTTCGTCTTTGAGACCAAATATCAAATTTGTATTTCTTATTGATCTTCAACCATTTGTCTAACATACAAGGAGTACGATCATCATTTTTTCTTATCAAATTATCTAATATAACAGTGGAATCAAACAGCAATACCTGAAATTCATCGATTTCAATCATTGGAAATTTTCGAGACCACCAAAAAGGATAAGTGAAATACTCAATAGCATCAACCCATTTCAATAAGAGCCAAATCGATTTATAAAAATCTCTCTTATTCCCTTTTATTCTTTCTTCCTCTCTTCTTACGCATTCACAACACGCATCAATGAATGGGTACACATTTACATTTGCCGTCTACAACGATGGGATGAAAACCCGTAGAACACGTCTCTGGAATACAAATGACTTCTCCTTCCTTGCTAGCCGAGGCATCTTGGCGCTTTGATGGAACACATGAACAGTGGCCACGTATAACGATGGGACGAAACCCGATAGGACAAACATCAGCTTTGCCATTACCGTCATGAAGACAGTATACTCTTCCTTCCTTAGCTTGTGAGACAGCAAGACCTTAAAAGAAGGGAAGTTTGGAAAATTCATTAGTGCAGTTCTACATTTAGAAATAATAATAATAAACGAGAGATGAGAGAAACCTACTAGATGCAATCACCAAAAGAATGACTGATGCTCTGAGCTTGGCTTGGCCCTTCTCCATTTCCAAGTATGTTGGCTTAATTACGTGAGGTATGATTGTCTAGAGAGTTTTTTAGGATCATAGGGAGGAAATCTGAGCTTGATTATTAGAGACAATTGTGGAAGATATGTGTCATGTGTCCCATGGAAGTGGGTATATATAGATGTATAGATATGGTATTTATGGAATTTGAGTAGATGTTAGATCCGAAATTTAATCAATAGTAATCAACTTGCTACATTTTTATATTGGGCTGCTGATATGATTATTTCCTGATTTGAGTGGATAGTAATTAACTTGCTTCATATTCAGATTGAGTTGCTGATATGATTACAAAAAAGTCATCAATTTTTTATCGTTTATTATTTTGTTGACTGTAAGTCAAACTCTCGTCCCCTGTGAAAAATCGAAGCGGTTGGAGAAATACATGCCATTTGTCCATATTAAAATAAAAGATGATAATCGCCCATGGATTTTTACTCCACTTATTCACTAATTCTTTCAATTTATCCTACCTTCGAGGTATTTAATCTCTCTCTCTCTCTCTCTCTCTCTCTCTCTCTCTCTCTCTCTCTAACCACTGGGGTTTGCCCTAGTGGCCACCCTTCCTCATGGAAGGGGGAGGTGGAGAGTTCGAATCCCCACCTTCTCAAGAGGTTGGAGTGGGGACTATTAGGAAAATCCCTTATGATGTTTTGAAGATGACAAAATAAATCAAAGGCTACTAACATGTTTGATGGTTGAGTAATAGACCATGCAGATGATAGAACATGTAAAGGATATTATCAAAGTGCGAAGACGACTAGAAGACTGAACGTAACACATGTCCAGAGTATATTTTGAAGATTTCCAGAATTTTGTGTCAAAGTCTAAAGACTGCCAGACTCAAGACTCAAAGTCTGAAGATTACTAGACTCAAGACTCAAAGTCTGAAGACTGCCAGACTTTAGTGTCAAAGTTTGTTCTACATCAGAAGTCTGTTAACTTTGACTAATTCTAGACTGAACGTGAATGATGAATCAGAAGATAGACTCTATGCTGAAGCTGAACCAGAAGACAGACTCTATGTTGAAGCTGAACTGGGTACAGACCTTAAAACTAAATCTGTTCAGAAGTAGAATATGTTCAGACTTAGATTGCAAAGTCTATCGCATTCAAATTCAGATTATAAAGTCTATGACTATCAGACTTTACATCCAGATTCAACAGATCGTAACTCAAGCCCAATCATATAACGGCTAGTGATTTGGTTTGGATTCCACATCAAGATTGATTTGATTAACTCAATCTATTTGATTGACGATTGGAATTTGAAAACAAGAACTTTCTATACGAAGAAGCTTTACTTATGGAAACCAAGATTTCGTTTGCATGGGCGATCGGAATCAATTTGGGATTCTACCTTTGTCACTCAACGGCTACCAAATCTTCTAGATACAGAGCTGTCCAATGGGTATATTGGAAGACGATTCTCTAGGATACTGT
Organism: Eucalyptus victrix; assembly: GCA_016097545.1. Lineage (NCBI taxonomy): Eukaryota > Viridiplantae > Streptophyta > Magnoliopsida > Myrtales > Myrtaceae > Eucalyptus > Eucalyptus victrix. The sequence continues at coordinate 59,427,484 of CM027839.1, read as the reverse complement.
CCAACGGGTAGTTTGGAAGTGGAGGAGTATTTAAGGAGATCATGGACCGATGAGCAAGTAAGAGACGGAGCGTAGAATTTATAATTCCAAAGTCTAAGCGACTTTCGATCATATACTTGTCTCTTGAGAGCTTAAACGTTTGTAATCGTGAGAGAAATACCAAAAGAATGACTTAGTGAGATAGTGTGATCTACTACTAAGTGTTTGCATTCGAAGTTGTAATCTCTTATTGATTGCATAGTGGAATCCAGCCAAGAAGGCTGTTAGCGTGGGAGAGTGGATGTAGGCTTGGATTAAGCCGAACCACTATAAATCTTGTGTTCTTATTCTCTTCCCTAACTCCTTTATTTTACTTGAAGTTTATTTTATTCCGCATATATTTGCCAAGGTTTATTTTATACACTTATTCACCCCCTTTAGGTGTTCATACTAGCACTCTCAGGGATGATTTAGTTTTAAGAGTGAGTTTCGATTCTCATGCCCTGTAAAGAGGCAGGACAAAAGTCTGAGAGTGAGAGTTAGCGTAAGAATAGAGCAGGACCGACCAAATAAAAAAAAAAAATCTCTCTCTCTCTCTCTCTCTCTCTCTCTCTCTCTCTCTCTCTCTCTCTCTATATATATATATATATATATATATATATATATATATCCTTCATTAATTGTTTTTACACATGTCGTGTCCATATAAAAATACCCCATTTTATCTCATATACTTTGTTTTGTGCTTATATCAGCGACATAAAAGTCGAGTTCATTGGAGTCCTGTATCGTGAAACCGCATGCGTCTTGTAATGGCTACCATGGCACCAGCCCAAGTGGCCTTCTCATCGACATTGCTGACTACATCATGTTGACCTCGAGATGGTCGTCGAAAGACTTGGTCCTAAGGAGGTCGGGTCCAGTTGGGACGAAGAATATGCTGTTATAGCGTACCTTTTGGAGTACTGTAACGGGCTCAGATATGGATTCATTGCCGACCTAAATGCCATGATGAAGCATTACTATAGCGATGCTTACTTCGTGCAGCTACTCGAGGAGTCTGTGTATGAACAGTGGGACAACTACAAACTACAATATGGAGGCAACCCACCAGCACCGTCATCAGCAACGACATCAGATTCAAGATGTTAATTGAAGAAGAAAGCTGTCATAAAGGCATTCGAATTTGCTTTCCTGTTAAAGTTTATCTCAAAATGTTATGGAAGGGAGAGAAAAATAAGAGATGACATGATAATATAACATATGATGCTTCATTTCAAGCAACAACCACGTAATTCATTGAATTATGACTCCATGATGGATGTAGTCGTACGAGGTGATGTTTCATTATAGAAAATAAAGACACTAGAAAAATCTATTCGAAAAATAGCACTCGTATCAAGAAAAGTATGTCATTTGTGCGCTGGATCAGCAGAAGTCCTGAACATCTTATGACAATGTAAATTGATACAGCAACCAAGAGTCAATTCATAACAGAATGCTACTTCTGCACTAGGTCATGAACAAGGGCTAGACATTTAACAGATATTGACACTGATCTGAAGCCCTAACTAGGGAGCTCATTCAAAAGTTACGGCGAGTTCACCCGGACCTCCTTTTGACGACACATTGGCCGTAGAGGATGTACGAAGATTTTCTCCAAATCTCCAGCATTCCTCGGTCTAATCCCTTACAGCTAACCATTTATCAGATATAGTTTCAAAGGCAGAAATTGTTGTGAAATAATGCAGAAACTAGGGATTTTCCAATTCAAATCTAACACAGAAAGAAGAAATTAGTTGAGAAATCAATAAGAAATGATTTAAAAAAAATCATAGACTTATGTAATTTGGTCTGAGTTTTGAAACTATTCTACGGGGGAGCTAGTTGGCAAGAAATCCACTATGAGTTCGAAGAATATAGAGTTGATAATTCGCTCAAAGTGCATTTCATCCCTATATTCACTCAATTAAAACCCATAAGTGTTATATCACATAAAACTCACTTGGAAAACTCATAAAACAAAAGACCCTAACACCCTCTTGTTTGATCTAGTATGCTAAAACCAATCTTTAATATATATTATATTTACATCTGTGAAAGCTAGTACGAGCACCTAGAGGAGAGTGGATAAGTGTAAAAACAAATTTCCTTGAGTGAAGGGTGCAATTCTAATCAGCAATATATAATGAAAAGGAAATTAGACCCTTGTAAACAAATTGAGTTACAATAAAAGTAAAAGAGCGTAGGGAAGAGAATAAGAACACAAGGTTCATAGTGGTTCGGCTTAATCCAAGCTTACGTCCATTCTTCCGCACTGACAGCTCACTGGCTGGATTTCACTATGAATCAAAAGAGTTGTTACAGTAAATCTCTTCCTTGATTCCACAGTGTAGAGACTCTACTATACTTCCTCAAGGTCTCACAAATATATAAACTCTCGTTTGAATATAAGATTTTGCTCAACAATTGAATTGACTAAAAACAAAGAGTTCCAGACTTTGGAATTCTTCTATCGCGCACACACTTGAACAACTGTAATGTTTTCCTTATATACTCCTTCATACCATCACACATGTTGGCACTTATCAAAGGAGTTCTTCCAATCTACTCGTTGGACAAAATCAATTAGGAAGATTTCGAGTTATTTAAGGAATATGACGATAGCTCACCAATTATGCTCGCCCATACAATCAGGATCTAGGTTTCCATAAGTAGAACCTTCCAAGTTTACTTTACCAATCAACGAATCCAAAATCCCTAAATCAATCTCAATTTGAATAATGGATTCCGACATGCTGTATCCAGCCAAGAGATCTTTTTCAGTCGATAGAATCAAATCTTCAACGGAATACTCAGTTCTGGATAAGCCTTTTTCAACGGTTTAGAAACTGTCAATGCTGATAGATTTTGGGTCTTGAGTCTGGCAGTCCGAAGGTCTTCAGACTTTAATAGAAGAGTCTGCAAGTCTTCAAACTAAACTGATGGAAATGTTTTGTCAACTTCAAAACACTCAAGGAAGTTTTCTCCAACACGGTGGAGAAAAGGAGGAACCCCACCTTCTTGAGGCCCCTCCTGTCAAGGCTACCAAAGCTTATGTCTAATTTCACATCCAAAATAAGTAAAATCGAATATAAACAAATATAATCTGGATAAAATTAATAAATAAAAAAAGTGGGATACGGATGGATAGGATTTTCTTATATCCATAATATATGATATTTTCATTAAATAATAACATTTTAAATTAAAAATATATAAAAGATGATAAAAGTAAAATCATATTTAGATTCTAATATAAAAAGAAAATACAAAATAAAAAATGGATAATTTTATTTTTTTTCGCATTTGAATTTCTTTCTATACTATAACATATATCAATATGTATATTTATTACATATTTTGGGTATATTTGTATAGTTTGATATTTCATAAAAGATTAATTAAGTAATGATGGAATGGAATAAAAAAGAAATACAACCGGAAAATTAATTAAACATAAGTAAATAAAAATGAAGTGGAAGAACCCCAATTTTTAATGAATAATTTCAAACCTGAACACATATCTTTTTAATTCACAATATATTATTTTCCTTCGCATATTTGATTAAGGTTAAAATATGACAACTTCTCTGTAGCTATTTGTCCGCGTCAAAGCTAAACGAAAATGATGAGAGAATTGAAACTCTTTCTCTTTTGTAGCTTCATGGTTCATACTAAAAGTCTATGCAAGCAGCAAAAAAGTTGAAACTTCTTGTTTTTCGTGATTTTGTAGTTTATGTTGAAATTTCATGAAGGTGGCAAGAAACTCAATTTTATATGATTATTGGCAGCAAAAAAGTCGAAACTTAATTGAGCATGGTTGTTTATTGCAGATTCAATTTTATATTGGCTGGTGATTGTATAAAACTAACTTCAGGATTGGGCCACATTGCCAATCAGGTCTTGTTGAGCTCAAGATAACAAAAGCATATTCAGTAACCAAAACCCATTTTGCGAATCATGAAGGTGAATAATCATGTATTCTCTCTCACTAGATTTGGTGTTCCATTTACATTGATTGTCATATGCGAATTTGTGGCTTTGGAATTCTATAATTAACTCATTTTTTTGTTCAAGATATAAATCGTACTATCATTATAAATTGATTAATGGAGATTATCTATGTTATGCATTTATAGTTTCTTTAACAGTGAATCAAAAGAAATTTTTACCATCATCCTTTGTGCATTTTCATGTTTAATTATATCAATCAGTCACTTAGATCAAATAATAGATATGATAGGATATGAAAATATCTAACTTTATTGTTGTGATTCACCAAGCAATGCGTATGATATAGCAAAGTCCATCAATTTCATATATTGTCCTATCCAATCATATATAGACTAGAAATGCAGATGACCAAACACTACTTAAGAGAGAAAAGGAGGAAGCAAGAGTAGTGGCAGTAAGCTTGGCATTGGCAAGGGTCCATTTGTGCTTGTTGACCTCTCGCCAAAATAGGACAAGGTCGCCATTACGTTGTTTGAACCTCACACACACAAATACAATGATGAATAGAAAGCCAAAGTGGTAGGGGCTCATGGCTCCACTAGATCCATTTGAGTCAAGGTCACGAGACCATAGGCAAGCAATTACCGAGGTCGACCAACCCTAAGAGAGCGCAATCTCTCCTAGGGTAGCATGACTCCAAACAAGCCCTCTCCGAGGTCACAACCTTTATAGACAATACATCTTGAATTAGGATTAGTTTGTCTATGATCTATTTTCATTGTCTACGTTATTTTAAATAGTTTGATACAATCAACCATCAAGGTGCACCCAAGCCAATCGAGCTTGGGCTCGATTCCTCGACAACCAAGTCAATAGAGGCTAGGTTCAACCCCAATTTGGGCCTAGAATGTAGTGCTTGGGTAAGCTCAAGTCTCTAGCAACCATGCTCGAGTAACCCATCTTAGTGCCAAAATCATTGGTTTTTGGCAAGGTCCATCGTGGCCGAGCTTGGTTCCTCTATGGCCAATCTATAATGGCAGGTCTTAGGCCTCAAGAGGCCTAGCCTCAGACTCTAGTACCCATGCTTGAGTCCATGGAGACCGGCCCATGTTCCTCAAGACCAAGTTTGAGATACCAATGCTTATGCTTGGCACCAACCTATGCCTAATTCCTAAGCAACCATGTCGGGGTGCCTAGCTCCTTCACCCAAGTCACTAGCGCCTGACCCAGGTTCATAGGAGTCAAGCCCAGCTCCTTGGTAGTTGGGCGTGAGACCATAAAAGCTGGCCAAAATCTATTGAGGCCAAGCCCAAGACCCCAATACATGTTCGCGAGTTCACAAATGTCGAACCTAGGTCCATTAAGGTACGTTTGAGACCCCAGTACCTAGGTCCACGAAGGTTTGGCCCAAGTCCCTTGAGGTTGATTCCAAAGCCTCTCCTTTTAACAAAAACAATACTTTTACATGCATTAAGAATCGAACCATTGTCTTCAACATGAGTAAGCAGCAACTTGACTTGTATATGTTTTTGTGGTGAAATGGTGTGACTTTCATATTCTGTAAAAAAAAAAAAAATCGAACATAAATGGGACACCTCCTAGAGAAAAGGAAATTTGAATTACAGAACTAGGATTTGAACCGGAACCAATCAGTTCTCGATTCTAAAGCCTCTTTACTTTTGCCCATCAATGCGATGCTTACCCACATTTCCATGTTGCTCATATGCCAAACAAAGTTGTCGCCCATGACCTGACCTAAGCACTTGAGCTCTCTCATTAACTTGGCGAGTTGATCTATGGAGTTGCCCATTCTTCAAAGACAAAAAAAATTTAGGGATAAAAGTTGCCAAAAAATTGGAGTCTAGGCAATGGCAGGCATGGGTTGGGTGTAAGTCTAAATCAAGTTTGGAACACTAAAATTATATTGTATAAAAAGGGTCCATATGAATACAATGGATCTAGTTGGGTTGGATCATTGTCGATCCGACATGACCCATCCATATGACAGACCTATCATTAAGTATGTACAACAACCAAGATCTACTTTTGGGTTAAATTTGGATAAGTGAAATTCATATATTGGCTTGACTCGGCTCTCTGTTGTGTTTTGACAAACCTTAAAAGTGCCACCGATTTTATTATGATTATTGTGAGAATATTAACAAGTGAAACGATTTGAGTACCAAACGAATTGTATAGATAAAAACCAAACATGGTGGATTGTGTGTTTCGATGTGTGCTTACTCCATGGGGAGAGATCGACTAGATGTTTTACTATGATCGGCAAAGATGAGATTACAATTACTCAATCATAATCATAGCTTCACTGACGAACGATGGTCAGACATGAATGTGAACAAAAAAGCATCTATGATTTCCACACAATTCCCTTTCATCTTCATTTTCAGCACTTTATTTTTCCTGTCAATATAGAATGTTCTAAATACGTCTTAATTTCTTAGCTATCGACTTCAAAATCCCAAACATATCGAGTGTGGCACTCTTTCTGGAGTTCGTCTTCAAGACCAAATATCAAATTTGTATTTCTTACTGATCTCCAACCATTTGCCTAACATACAAGGAGTACGATCATCATTTTTTCTTATCAAATTATCTAATATAACAGTAGAATCTAACGGTAATGCCTGAAATTCATTGATTTCGATTGTTGGAAATTTTGGAGACCACCAAAAAGGATAAGTCAAATGCTCAATAGCATCAACTCATTTCAATAAGAGCCAAATCGATTTATAAAAATCTCTGACACATGAAACACACCTCTCTCTTATTCTCTTTTATTCTTTCTTCCTCTCCTCTTACGCATTCGCAACACGCATCAATGAATAGGTACACATTTACATTTGCCGTCTACAACGATGGGATGAAACCCCGTAGAACACATCTCTGGAATACAAAGAACTTCTCCTTCCTTGCTAGTCGGGGCATCCTGGCGCTTTGATGGAACACATACACAGTGGCCACGTACAACGATGAGATGAAACCCGATAGGACAAACATAAGCTTTGCCATTACCGTCATAAAGACAGAATACTCTTCCTTCCTTAGCTTGTGAGACAGCAAGACCTTAAAAGAAGGGAAGTTTGGAAAATTCATTAGTGCAATTCTACATTTAGAAATAATAACAATAAACGAGAGATGAGAGAAACCTACTAGATGCAATCACCAAAAGAATGACCGATGCTCTGAGCTTGGCTTGGCCCTTCTCCATTTTCAAGTATGTTGGCTTAATTACCTGAGGTATGATTGTCTAGAGAGTTTTTTAGGATTACAGGGAGGAAATCCGAGCTTGATTATTAGAGACAATTGTGGAAGATATGTGTCATGTGTCCCCTGGAAGTGGGTATATATAGATGTATAGATACGGTATTTATGAAATTTGAGTAGATGTTAGATCAGAAATTTAATCAATAGTAATTAACTTGCTACATTTTATACTGAGCTGCTGATATGATTATTTCCCGATTTGAGTGGAGAGTAATTAACTTGCTACATATTCAGATTGAGTTGCTGATATGATTATTTCTCGATTTCAGTGGAGGGTAATTAACTTGCTACATATTCAGATTGAGTTGCTGATATGATTACAAAAAAGTCATCAATTTTTTTATCGTTTATTATTTTGTTGACTGTAAGTCAAACTCTCGTCCCCTGTGAAAAATCGAAGCGGTTGGAGAAATACATGCTATTTGTCCATATTAAAATAAAAGATGATAATCGCCCACGGATTTTTACTCCACTTATTCACTAATTCTTTCCATTTATCCTACCTTTGCGGGATTCTCTCTCTCTCTCTCTCCCTATATATCCTTAATTAATCGTTTTTACACATGTTGTGTCCATATAAAAATACCCCATTTTATCTCATATACTTTTTTTCGGTACAGAAAAGGAAATTAAGTATTTTTTTAGGCTTATATCAGCGACGTAAAAGTCGAGTTCACTGGAGTCCTGTATCATGAAACCACATGCGTCTGGTAATGGGCTGCCATGGCACCGGCCCAAGTGGCCTTCTCATCAACATTGCTGACTACATCAAGTTGACCTCGGGATGGTCGTCGAAAGACTTGGTCCTGAGGAGGTCGGGTCCAGTTGGGACGAAGAATATGCTGTTATAGCGCACCTTTTGGAGTCCTGTAACGGGCTCAGATATGGATTCATTGCCGACCTAAATGCCATGATGAAGCATTACTATAGCGATGCTTACTTCGTGCAGCTACTCGAGAAGTCTGTGTATGAACAGTGGGACAACTACAAACTACAATATGGAGGCAACCCACCAGCACCGTCATCAGCAACGACATCAGATTCAGGATGTTAATTGAAGAAGAAAGCTGTCATAGGGGCATTCGAATTTGCTTTCCTGTTAAAGTTTATCTCAAAATGTTATGGAAGGGAGAGAAAAATAAGAGATGACATGATAATATGACATATGATGCTTCATTTCAAGCAACAACCATGTAATTCATTGAATTATGACTCCACAATGGATGTAGTCGTACGAGGTGATGTTTCATTATAAAAAATAAAGACACTAGAAAATCTATGCGAAAAACAACCCTCGTATCAAGAAAAGTATGTCATTTGTGCGCTGGACCAGCAGAAGTCCTAAACATCTGATGACACTGTAAATTGATACAACACCCAAGAGTCGATTCATAACAGAATGCGACTTCTGCACTAGGTCATGAACGAGGGCTAGACATATAACAGATATTGACACTGATCTGAAGCCCTAACTAGGGAGCTCATTCAGAAGTTATGGCGAATTCACCTGGACCTCCTTTTGACGACACATTGGCCGTAGAGGATGTACGAAGATTTTCTCCAAATCTCCAGCATTCCTCGGTCTAATCCCTTACAGCTAACCATTTATTAGATATAGTTTCAAAGGGCAGAAATTGTTGTGAAATAGTGCAGAAACTAGGGATTTTTCAATTCAAATCTAACGCAGAAAGAAGAAATTAGTTGAGAAATCAATAAGAAATGATTAAAAAAATAATAATCATAGACTTATGTAATTTGGTCTGAGTTTCGAAACTACTCTACGGGGAGCTAGTCGACAAGAAATCCACTATTAGTTCGAAGAATATAGAGTTGATAATTCGCTCAAAGTGCTTTTCATCCCTATATTCACTCAGCCAAAACCCGTAAGTGTTATATCACATAAAACTCACTTGAAAAACTTATAAAGCAAAAGACCCTAACACCCTCTAGTTTGATCTAGTATGCTAAAACCAATCTCTAATATATATTATATTTACATCCATAATGAGAAACCCATTATAACCAACTCAAACCAGGAATCCAACTCCAACGACAATTTATTGTTACTTCATATGATCAGTTAACCAAAAGTCCAATCAAGTCCTAACTTAAATCACATGCTGAACTTCAAATTGGATTTCGTTCATGAATTCAAACTTGAGATATAACTTAACAACATAAACAGTAACACTTTGCTTTACTACGAGCAATGACTGTTGTTTACCATCATTGATTGATATCCCATTATGAACCGTCTTTTTGGACTCAGCAAGAGAAAATCAATTAATCGGCGTTCGTAGTATGTCATACTGAAAAGTTAGCTGGAAATGTGATTTGTCGTCAAATAACCAAGTGAACTAGCATACACAGACCCCCCCCAAAAAAAAAAAAGTCACCACACATTAGCTGTGAGAGATATAGTGTGCAGAGTGAACCGCCGCTTTGTCTCTATCGAGCGATTCACCGTCATTGGAAATCTTTAGCTCCTGATACAACGAATTATCTTTTCTTTCCCGAAGTTCACCTTCCTAAGCAAGACCCGAATAGTTGCAAGCTCCATGAAGGAGGCGGAGGGTCCAATATTCCGTCATATTTTCCCCCGAAACAATGACACGTAAAGAGACCCATCAATGGACTATATTAAGTTCAGACACAGCAAATCTTCTGGTTTCAAACCCCGGAGCACAAGACTAGAGAACGTCAGAGAAAGACTTCCATTTCATATATAAGGACACAAGTGGTTTTGCAGGTAAAATCTCGCTCCAATGTGGACAGAGAAACATCACAATCTTCAGCCACGAAGCAATGACTTGAGAAACACGCCTACACAATGACGTGAAGGATATGCTCGAGGGCCTGCATGCAACTTCAGAGAACTGAAGTATCTGGCATCGTGTTTAAGTGATAAAATGATACAAAAGAGAGGTAAAGGGAAGAGATAAGGAATCCAGTGACATTTGTTAGGGAAATCCCTTATAATGTTTTGAAGATGACAAAATAAATCAAAGGCTACTAACATGTTTAATGGTTAAGTAATAGACCATGCAGATAATAGAACATGTAAATGATATTATCAAAGTCAGAAGACGGCCAGAAGACTGAACGTAACACATGTCCAAAGTATATTCTGAAGATTTCCAGACTTCTGTGTCAAAATCTGAAGACTGCCAGACTTTAGTGTCAAAGTCTGTTATATATCAGAAGTCTGCTCACTCTGACAAATTCCAGACTGAACGTGAAGGAAGAACCAGAAGACAGACTATATGCTGAAACTGAACCAAAAGATAGACTCTATGTTGGAGTTGAACTTATTCAGACGGTGTTCAGACCTTAAAGCTAAATCTGTTCAGAAGTAGAATATGTTCAGACTCAGATTGCAAAGTCTATCGCACTCAGACTCAGATTGTAAAGTCTATTGCCCTCAGACTTTACATCCATAACTCAACAGAACGTAACTCAAGCCCAATCATATAACGGCTAATGATCTGGTTTGGATTCCACATCAAGATTGATTTGATTGACTCAATCTATTTGATTGACGATTGGATTTTGAAGACAATAACTTTCTATACGAAGAAGCTTTACTTATGGAAACCAAGATTCCATTTGTATGGGCGATCGGAATCAATTTGGAATTCTACCTTTGTCACTCAACGACTGCCAAATCTTCTAGATACAGAGCTGTCCAATGGGTATATTGGAAGACGATTCTCTGGGATACTGTCCAACGGCTAGTTTGGAAGTGGAGGAGTATTGAAGGAGGTCATGGACCGATGAGCAAGTAAGAGATAGAGCGTAGAATTTATAATTCCAAAGTTTGAACGACTTTTGATCATACACTTGTCTTTGGAGAGCTTAAACGTTTGTGATTGTGAGAGAAATACCAAAAGAGTGACCTGGTAAGATAGTGTGATCTACTAAGTGTTTGCACTCAAAGTTGTAATCTCTTGGTGATTGCATAGTGGAATCCAGCCAAGAAGGCTCTTAGTGTGGGAGAGTGGACGTAAGCTTGGATTAAGCCGAATCACTATAAATCTTGTGTTCTTATTCTCTTCCCTAACTCTTTTGTTTAAAGTTTATTTTATTCCATATATACTTGCCAAGATTTATTTTAAACACCTATTCACCCATCTCTAAGTGTTTATACTAGCACTCTCAACATTGAGTATGGCATTCTAATTTATCTGTATATAATGTTAGCATATAACAAAAAAAAAATGAAAAACATAATGATCAATGAGTCTCGATCTACACAAGACATTCTGAAAATAGACACCGCGAAATGCTCAAAAAACCAGGTGTAGTTCGTAGCACTTTAATCCCATGGGTAGCTCCCATTAGTGTTCCATCAGGTCGCCTTCCAAAGTGCTAGGAAGAGTTTGAGCCACAATGCATTAACCTGTTTTCTCCAGATTGTAATTTTCCCCGAAATTTTGATGTATCTACGTGCAGGCAGCCAGGCAATAAAGAATGTATCTGTAGGATTGTCAGAGTAAAGAAGCTACCACCGATGAGAATATAAGATTGAGCCTGAACATGGACAACAATGTTATGGCATAAAAGACATCATGCCACACAATACAAAAATAAAGGGGTTAACAAAAAGATCTTACTTATAATGAGAAAGTCTCAATGTATTCAGATCCTGACGCAGGCCCCCCACGCTATTTAATAATTAGACGAATCGTGCGGCATGAACCAGTCAAGTTTGACATCTCCACCAAGTGCCTCAAGTCTCCAACAGCATCTTCAGAACAACTCTCGTCACAATGAATAACTAATTCTTCCAAAGCTTTAGCTGTCCTAAGCAAAACCCTAACAGCTGAAATCTCCGCATCGGTTGCATAAAAAAAGCAAATGGTGATTTTCTTGAGGGATGATAAGAAACAAGGAGGCATAGGGTCCAATATCCCGTCAAATGTTTGGGAAAACACATCCATTCTCTGTATTGCAACATCAGATCAGTTAGCTATTGCCCCTACCAGAAGTATGCAATGGCAGTACACAGGAAAACGTACAGTAATAAATCACCTCTTGAAACTCAAGACTCCTCAAACAAGGAGATCTTCTAAGTATCACTCCGAGTTGTCTACACTCTAGGCCCCCATGTCCATCCCAAACTTTCAAGTCGGTGAGGTTACGAAAAGCTGGTAGAGTGTTACGGAGCTCGTTGTGCTCATCCAAATCCTACTAACAAATTAAAACAGCAGTGAACCACACTAGAGAAAATGAACACAGAGTTTTAAAAGGAATGAACATGCATAAGAGGTAAATCCGGCGAATCAATTGAAAATCACGGATGATGTGGGAAAATAGTGTACCTTGACAACTTCGCCCAGTAAGGTCAGCCTTTTGACATTAGAAAGTTTCCTTAAGAGCTTATATCCACGGTGTATTTGGTCTATCGTTGGATGACTGCCCATATCTACATTAATGTAAGCCTTAACTAGCAAATCTAAGCCAGATATGTCATAGTCACAGAAGAGCTCGCCACAATAGTGGAAGCGCGTGAGTCTGGCTCCATTGATCAGTACTTGGCAATTTCTTCCATCATACTCATCACATACACTTATATTCAGGCGCCAGAGATTAGGAGCGGAAATTTTAAGCACTTTGAGAGCTGTCCAGCTGCACCTTGTGAGACGCAACTCCTGTAGGGCTGGGCCTGAAAACAACTCTACAGTACAATCATTGTCCACAAAATTGACTTGCTCAAGTCTTAAGACCTTTATACTCCTAAAACAAACCAAAGAAGGAATTCTGAGATTAATTGGCATATCGAGATCGAATTCTGTCAGTGTCTTGCACCTAAACAGGCAGCAAGGTAACACGTAAGGCTGTTCAATATCATATAGTTGTAGCTCGAGCTTCTGCACATTGCACCTGACCGCGGCAGCAATCCACGCATTGATGCGGGCCGCATCAGATTGCACACTGCACGAGAGAGAGAAAGCATTCATAGAGGAGCAGTCTCGACATACAAGTGCTCTTTCCACGAAATTCATGAAGAGTGTCCGGTTAGGGAATTCAGTTTCGTCGAAGAGAAGATTAGGAATAGAAGTCCACAGGAATTTCCACCTTCTCGACAACACGCTCGTTCTCACAGCATCTTCCATAGGAAGCAATTCCAAGATGCGCAGAAGCAGCGCATCAGGTAGATCACACAATTTCTTGCAGCAACTAATGTCCGTGTTCTCATTCCTCTTTTGACATTTAGCTTCCCCAGCTGGATAAGTTGTATCCATGGCTTTCACAAACCTTTCCACTCAGAAGACTAAACTACAAAGAGGGAACGAACCGATGCCTCAGAGGACAAGTCCTGGCAAATAAATCACCAAATATCTTACACAACGGTCAGCATAACAGAGAGCAAACGAACTTCTCCTCAAACTTCAGCAGGTGCCCATCGACGATTAATGAAAACAGAACAAAAACAGATTCAGAGACAAAACCATGATGAAATTACTGCGACCAACGAATGTAAACTTCATCAAAATGCACTCTTGGAATAAGACAGACTTGGCTAACAACAGCAGCCATTTCGCGTGATGCAACCATCACAACCAGCAAAAAAGTGACAACCCTCTTCCTCAAATTACAGAAGCGGGTTGACAACCGCATAAACAATGAAGCCCCGATGCCTTTCGCTCAACAGGAAATGGGCCAGCGCGAGATGGGGCAACCCCTCAGAGAGATCAACTCGATGGTCTCACGGACCGAAGGCGACAAGCAAGCAAGGAAAACCGGGGGGCAGAGAACAAAACTCGAAGTTGTCAGCGACCGGGAAAGATTACCTTTGGGTTGCTATGCTGACGCCATGGAATTTGTATGTGACTGCAGCACCGAGGGTGATGGGCTTGGGAGTCCCGGAGAGAAGGAACAAGGGGGAGGTGTGGTCCGGGCAATCAGAATTTAAGGACACCGGAATCGCGTGATTAATTATTTCATTATAAATCTCAAATCAATTCTCAATACACATTTATTTCAGTGTAATGTTTGCCTCATAAGATCTATGACAGATATAGTCCAAATTAATTTTTTAAACCTCTAAAAAAATTTAAAAGGTATTCCTGATTCAAACCTACCCGTCAATTAAATATATACGCGTCACCACATTTGAATTTTCTAAGTCGGATCTATTAATTTTCGCGCCAGATCAATTTTGCAATAGCGTGCCACGTGTATTAATATGTACCTATGTTAACATGATATTAAATGGAATGCTGATGGAAGGTACATCCGGCCAAGGTATCAAATTAGGTTTTTTTAAGAACGAAAATTAGTTTTGAGTAAATGCATTAGAGAATATCAATTTGAGATTATTTTTTAAATGAAAATTAGCTTGAGGTGGTTATATCACGAGAGTATCAATTTGTGATTTTAATAATATTAACCATATAAAGTTTCAGGTCAGATCTTTTATTTTTCACACCCAAAATCCATTTCGCACTATCCCGCCATGTGTATTGACATGTATGTAGGCTAACAAAATATTGAACGAAATGATGATGGAAGGTACATAATGATCAAGGTATCACATTAGATTTTTTTTTCCTTTAAGTATGAAAATTAATTTTGGGTAAATGTATTATAGAATACCCATTTGGGATGTACATTTGGCCCTTCCTCAATATATTTCTTACCTTTTACCAAAAAAAAAGAAGAAAAAACCCATTTGGGGATTATTTTTTAATGAAACTTTAGCTTGAGGTAATTATATTGCAAGAGTATCAATTGTGGTTTTTAATGGTATTAAAATTATAAAATTCTGGGCTAGTAATGCCGGGAAAAATTCAAATTTTACTTCGTAGAATCTTTGAAAAAAATTAGCAGAAAATTTGTTTGTGATGTCACATATTTTGCTCTTTATTCTCGAGCGTCCCCTCTCTTGTGGTTGACCTCCAAGGCGTTGTCTTGAGTCATCATCTCAGCTTAGACTTTGTTACTGATGTAGTTGAGACAGCATCTACTAGATTTTGACTGTGGCTGGTGAGCGAGGGCAATGAACTTGAGCAGACGACAGAAGCAGAGGATGCAATCAGCATTTAGGCAATCCATAGCGATTCCGGCGTTCCTTTCCTGGACGAGACTCTTTAGTGCAGTGCCATCGATGTGCACACCCATCTTTGCAAGGCAAGGTTCAAAGCTTTCCGTTCATCTTCACAGGTGCATGCAATCTTCGCGCCAAGCATTTTGATCACCAGCGTGTTGCCCTGGGCAGCTGCACCGCACCAGGCATTTTAAGTCGCCATCGAAATGCATGGCGCGCCAATGTATAGCCATTTGCATTGCCAGCATCTCGGGCAATGGCCTTCGAATAAAGGAGGCTGGAACAAATAAGGGAAATTTTATTAAGTAGTTTGGAAAGCACATGTAAAATGGAGTGGAAGAGCTTTCTTTTGTGCTGATTTCTTCAATACAAAAACGAGCATCTAACAAGTCTATTTATCTGCTCTTCGACAGCACACTTGTTCTCCCCGCATCTTTCACTGGTAAATACAGGATGTAACGAAGAACCGCATCAAGTTGATGACATATTCGCGTGCAACAATTGACATAGGGATTCATTGACATCCTTTGATAGTTAGCTTTTCGAGCCGGAGAACAAGCATGTGACATCCTGAAATTCGACCCCGTTTCGATAAAGTGAAATGGGCATTTCGTCGGCGTGCCTATGGCCTTTTTCTCTGAGCTGATCACTCATGAGTTAACTAACCTATTGGGTGAAGCCGTTAAGGGATGTATCGGCCGTAAAATCCCTAAAAGCTACCTAATTGGTTGGATTGAGCTAAAATCACGTCCAATCGATTTTTAACCACGAAATTGAACTCGATTTCGGGAATCGAATTTTAAGCGCGTCATAATTCTTATTTTTAGGATCCTGTCTCATCGTTCGTCAATTTATTGACGAGTCCGAAATTTCAATAAAGAAATTATCGGAAGAAAAATTGAAGACCAAAATAAAATAGAAAGAAAAAAGAAAAATTTGCATAATGAAAGTGTGCATTTTAAATTTTTCTTTTTCTCTCTCTCTCCCCCTCTCTTTTCTTTTCTTTCTTTTCTTTCTTTTTCTCTCTTTTCTTTCTCTCTTCTCTCTCTTCTTTCTTCCCCACTCGACCAAACCTCTCTGTTCTTCTTTCTTCTTTGCGTGCGAACCAGGAACTCGGAGACAGCAACTCGCCGAGAACCCCTCGCTGCTCGTCCCGCCGCCGCACCGCCGCACCGCCGCGCCGCGCCCGTGCGCTCGCCGCCGTCCGCGCACGCCCAGGCCGCGCGATCCAGCTCGGCCCAGCCCTGTTTCTTCTCTGTTCCGCACCGACCAGCCACCGTCCGGCCACCTCCGGCCACCGCCCGACCCCACCGGACCTCCCCCGCGACCCCCTCGCCCTCCGCCGGCCTTCCCCCGCCGCCCTAGCCGTCGGAGCTGCTCCGTTCAGCCGCGACCAGCAAGACCCACGAAGTGGGTTTCAGCCACTTCGGGCCCGCTTTTGGGCCGTTTCCCGGCCCCGGATCCGCGAGTCGCTTTGGGAACAATCGTTCCTCGCGTCGCCGCCGTCGGATTGATCCAATTTGCGCGCGATTTGGTGAGTAATCTCACTAATCCAGGATTAGTGGCTAAATATGCTTTAAGCTGGTTTAGATTTAATTAATTATGTTTAGGTTGTTAGATTAGATTTAATTAGCAATTATTAGTCAATTGTGATGTGATTTAAATAAATTGATTGCTTAATTAGCAAGTAGACGTGGTCTACTATTTATTGGAAGCATCTCGGGAATTTTCCGACCCCTAATTGAGCTTCAATTTGGCGATTCGGGCCTAAGTGAGATTTTTGGCATTTAAATATTAATTTTCGGAATTAAATTAAATAATTATTTATTTTCCGAAAATTCAAGGGAGATGGTCTGGAACCGGAAAATTATGCTGATGACTGTGGTGAAGTCCGTTTATTTAATCGGACTTTATTTTAAGCTAAATTGAATTTTTAATATTAATTAATTTTCGAAATTAATTAAATAATTATTTATTTTCCGAAAATTCAACTGGGATGGCCCGTGACCGGAAAATTATGCTGATGACCGTGGTGAAGTCCGTTTATTTAATCGGGCCTTATTTTGAGCTAAATTGAATTTTAATAATTAATAATTAATTATTTTTCGGAAATTATGATTTTGATGGCCGACGACCGAAATCTCGTGCTGATCGTCGTGGCGCAGTCCGTTTATTTATTTGAGCTCTACGTTGTATGGAATTGAATAAATTGTGATATTTTAGGGATTTACCCTAATTGATTGGAATTGATTGATATTGAATTGTTTATATTGGCTCTGTGATCAGTGTATCACCTTGGCGAAAAAGACGCCCGAGAGCATATTGAATTGTTTATATTGGCTCTGTGATCAGTGTATCACCTTGGCGAAAAAAGACGCCTGAGAGCATATTGAATTGTTTATATTGGCTCTGTGATCAGTGTATCACCTTGGCGAAAAAGACGCCCGAGAGCATATTGAATTGTTTATATTGGCTCTGTGATCAGTGTATCACCTTGGCGAAAAAGACGCCCGAGAGCGTATTGAATTGTTTATGTTGGCTCTGTGATCAGTGTATCACCTTGGCGAAAAAGACGCCCGAGAGCATATTGAAATGTTTATGTTGGCTCTGTGATCAGTGTATCACCTTGGCGAAAAAGACGCCCGAGAGCATAGTAAAGTGTTAATTGGTACATCACCTTGGCGAAAAAGACGCCCGAGAGCATTCATCCGGCTCTGTGACTGAGTACCCGAATGGAGATTTTAAAGTATGGTGTTAATGTGACCGAGAGGTGGTCCGAATGACATGTAATCGACTAGATCGATTGATCATTGCTTTGATATGATGTTGTGAATTGATTGATTAAATGGGAATGACCTTGAGTGGTCTTGCTGAAATGTGAAATCGATTAAGTCGATTTGATCGATGCTTCGATTAGTGATATGATTGCTTGGGTGTCTATTATGAATTGTACTGACTTGCAGGTGAGATATGAGGCCAAGGTACGTCTTCTGACCTATGCGTGTTTAGGCAGCCTTTAGTATAGTAGTTAACTAATCGGGCTTAGTGGGGTAGAACTCGCGAGACGTAGTCTCATCCCGGTTTGGGGAAAACCATTTCAGGACCCCGCCGAAGAGGCGAGGAGGAGAAATCCGAGGAGGAGAACTCGGAGGTGAGATCTGAAGAGAAGGATTTTTGGAAAAAGAAGATAGTCCCGAGAGGAGCCGTGAGTACGGTCTGGATGGATTGAGATCCTATCTTCTTTTGAGATCTCCTTTTTGATGTGAATAGTTTTGAAAGGGTTTGTGGTTTGTGTAAAAGTTTGGTTATAAATTTCAATATGAAAAATATGGCCCTGCTTTTCTATCCCATCGTTTTTTATTGTCTGGGGATTTTAATCGCTTCCGCATGTGCTTAAAAATGAAAGGGTCGGCGGTACACATTGTCGGGATATCGCATTATAAAATCGACCAAGAGTGAAGGATGTGCACGTGCCTGAGGATCGGGGCGTGACAAAGCATCCATTGCCATCTCAAAAATCTTCCGCATAGTTAGAAGACAAGAGGGATGTGAGATTTGGTGGGATCATTGCCAACTATCCTAAATGTGATATCCCAAAATTTAGTCCTTATTTTGAAATATATGAAATGATTATTTCATCGATGCATTTATTATTATTTTACTCTGAATTGATTATTTACAAGTTAACTAATTTATTGGATGAGACCATAAATAGTTAAAACACGAAAGACCAATGAATTCAATCAGGGATCGATCGCTCAATTATAAGGATTAACAAGGGTCAATACTACATTGTTATAAGTCCATTAGAAAACAAACGTAAATCGATTTGACGAAAGTACTTAGTCAGTTCTCAGGTGATTTTGCATAATTACAATACTGCGTCGAACGATAATAAACCGATTTTTTGTTAATATTTACACAAGGTACGTAATTGAACCATTGCAATTACAGGATAACCGAGGGTTGTCCACAATTCGAAGAGGCACAAACATGGATCAAAAATAGTTAATCACGTGAGAACCCCTAAAAGCTACCCGATAATTTAGGTTGTACTAGAGTCGCATCCAATTGATTTTCAACCATGAAATTTAATTCGATTTTAAGTATCGAACTTTCGAGAGTTTCAAGACTAATTTATTGGATGATGCCTCATTGTCCGTTGAATTATTGGCAAATTCAAAATTTTTGGAAAATAAATTATCGAACGGAAATTGGAGATTGAGAAGGAAAAAACTAGACCTAATGGCAAAATTGTGATTTATTGGCCAAAGTCTTGATTTTAAAGAAAAAGAAAATAAGAGGATATCGGGGGACAAAAATACTTGGTAGAGAGGGTTTTCAGGAACAGTTGGTGAAGAGAATGATGAAAATTTGGGAAAATGATGAGATTTTTAGAGAAAAATCTCCTCCTCTCTCTCTTCCTTTCTTTCTTTCTTCCCCCCTCCCCCCTCCTTCCTCATGTTTTGCCCTCCCTCACTTCTGCCAAAACACTTCCTTCATCTTCTCTTCATCTTCTTCTTGTTCTTTCATCTTCCTCCTCATCTCCATCATTTCACCACCATTTACTTACTAGCCTTCGAGCCGCCGTTGCCATTGCTTGCTCTACCGTTCGACACCGCACCTTTTGCTGCTCACCACTGTCCACCACCACCTGCAACATTGATGCCCTCAACACCATCCACCACCACCCGCATCACCACCTTGGATGCCACTGACCCACCTTCTTCGAATCACCGTTCTTGCCGCCCGCTCGAGCTGCCTATGTCGTCGCCGCTTGAGCCACCTATGCTGTCGCCGCTTGAGCCACCTATGCTGTTGTCGTCATGCCATTGAACCGCCACCTCTATCTCCACCGCCGACTCACCTCCACCGAACCCCCTTCTCCCCTTAGTGGCCAAGAGCTTTAAGGGCTTTGTCCCTGCCGTTGGGTCTCCGATCGAGCCATGAACGTTGCCCTTGACATCGTCACGCCGCCATCGCCGCCAGTCTATCGTTGCCAGAAAACCTATGAGTTAACTCATAATTCTTAATTAAGTAGTTTATTATGTTTAAGATAGGTTAATTTAAGGATAATGACGGTTAGTGTTAGTTAATTTTAATTAAGGACGCTTTAGATTAAATATCATTGTCGGAAAATCCGTGAATTAACTCATAATCCTTGATTAGATAGTTAATTACGCTTAGGATAGGTCAATTTAAGGATAATGACGGTTAGTTCTTATTAATTTTAGTTTAGCCTTAATTGTAATTAAGGATGGTTTAGATTAAACTTAAGTTAGATTAGTTAATCGAGTTTAGTGTAATTAATGACAAAATACTTGTTCTCACCACATCGCTCGTTGAGAGACAATCTAGGACCCTTGGGAGAATCTCATCAGGTAGATCGCACAGTCGTTTGCAGCTTAAAACTTGAGTGCCAATCAATTCCCTGTGCTTACTCGAAACTAGAACGGTTGCATCCACTTCTTGATCATTCTCTCCGATCATTGAAGATTAAACTAAAAGAAGAGGAAGAAGTGCCCTTCCGACTCTGATCACAACTCTTGGTAGATCAATCACAAGCCCTCTGATTACAACACCAGTGGAACAAGAAAACCCTGAAAAGCAAGAGCATCACAGAACTTTCAAAAATTGATTTAATTTCTTCTAACTGAGCCACAACAACCCATAATCTGCCATCATTCTCACGAATTGCATCACTGCAACAAGCACCCACAACCCAATTCACTCCAGCACATCAAGAACATGAGGCGAACTCAGGCTGCCAAAAGCAAAGAGAACCAAATTGCCTCAGTATCAGCCTCATCCACGCGTATCTCTGCGCCTAACACAAGCTAAACTAAACATCACACAAACTACCCAGAAAAAAAGAAAAAAAAAAAAGAAAAAGAAACTTGACGCATGTAAGACAAACAAAGAAATCATTGATGAGACCAATGCGCAAGAAGTGCAAAGGGATCAAGAAAATCTTCGAGCACGAAGTGAACATTACCTGGGTTATTCTCTAAAGGGTCGTCAAGCAACAGCCTTTTGGGGCTCGACACGATCGAGAGACAGTGGAGAAAAGGAGGAACCCCACCTTCTTGAGGCCTCTCCTGTCAAGGCTAGCAAAGCTTATGTCTGATATTCCATCCAAAATAGGTAAAATCGAATATAAACAAATATAATCTGGATAAAATTAATATAAAAAAAAAGTGGGATACAGATGGATAGGATTTTCTTATATCCATAATATATGATATTTTCATTAAATAATAAAATTTTAAATTAAAAATATATAAAAGATGACAAAAATAAAATCATATTTAGATTCTAATATAAAAAGAAAATACAAAATAAAAAAAGGATAATTTTAGTATTTTTTTTCGCATTTGAATTTCTCTCTATACTATAACATATATCAATATGTAGCTTTATGGTTCACACTAAAAGTCTATGCAAGCAGCAAAAAAGTTGAAACTATTTGTTTTTCGTGATTTTGTAGTTCATGTTGAAATTTCATGAAGGTGGCAAGAAACTCAATTTTTTATGATTATTGGCAGCAAAAAAGTCAGAAACTTAATTGAGCATGGTTGTTTATTGCAGATTCAATTTTATATTGGCTGGTGATTGTATAAAACTAACTTCAGGATTGGGCCACATTGCCAGTCGGGTCTTGTTGAGCTCAAGATAACAAAAGCATATTCAGTAACCAAAACCCATTTTGCGAATCATGAAGGTGAATAATCATGTATTCTCTCTCACTAGATTTGGTGTTCCATTTACATTGATTGTCATATTCGAATTTGTGGCTTTGGAATTCTATAATTAGCTCATTTTTTGTTCAAGATATAAATCGTACTATCATTATAAATTGATTAATGGAGGTTATCTATGTTATGCATTTATAGTTTCTTTAACAATGAATCAAAAGACATTTTTACCATCATCCCTTGTGCATTTTCATGTTTAATTATATCAATCAGTCACTTAGACCAAGCAATGTGTATGATATAGCAAAGTCCATCAATTTCATATATTGTCCTATCCAATCATATATAGACTAGAAATGCAGATGACCAAACACTACTTAAGAGAGAAAAGGAGGAAGCAAGAGTAGTGGTAGTAAGCTTGGCATTGACAAGGGTCCATTTGTGCTCGTTGACCTCTCGCCAAATAGGACAAGGTCGCCATTACGTTGTTTGAACCTCACACGCACAAATACAATGATGAATAGAAAGCCAAAGTGGTAGGGGCTCATGGCTCCACTAGATCCATTTGAGTCAAGGTCACGAGACCGTAGGCGAGCAAATACCGAGGTCGACCAACCCTAAGAGAGCGCAATCTCTCCTAGGGTAGCATGACTCCAAACAAGTCCTCTCCGAGGTCACAACCTTTCTAGACAATACATCTCGAATTAGGATTAGTTTGTCTATGATCTATTTTCATTGTCTACGTTATTTTAAATAGTTTGATACAATCAACCGTCAAGGTGCACCCAAGCCAATCGAGCCCGATTCCTCGACAGCCAAGTCAATAGAGGCTAGGTTCAACCCCAATTTGGGCCTAGAATGTAGTGCTTGGGTAAGCTCGAGTCTCTAGCGACCATGCTCGAGTAACCCATCTTAATGCCAAAATCAGTGGTTTTTGGCAAGGTCCATCGTGGCCGAGCTTGGTTCCTCTATGGCCAATCTATAGAGGCAGGTCTTAGGCCTCAAGAGGCCTAGCCTCAGACTCTAGTACCCATGCTCGAGTCCATGGAGACCGACCCATGTTCCTCGAGACCAAGTTTGAGATACCAATGCTTATGCTTGGCACCAACCTATGCCTAATTCCTAAGCAACCATGTCGGGGTGCCTAGCTCCTTCACCCAAGTCACTAGTGCCTGACCCAGGTTCATAGGAGTCAAGCCCAGCTCCTTGGTAGTTGGGCCTGAGTCCATAAAAGCTGGCCAAAATCTATTGAGGCCAAGCCCAAGACCCCAATGCATGTGCGCGAGTTCACAAATGTCAAACCTAGGTCCATTAAGGTACGGTTGAGACCCCGGTGCCTAGGTCCACGAAGGTTTGGCCCAAGTCCCTTAAGGTTGATTCCAAAGCCTCTCCTTTTAACAAAAACAATACTTTTACATGCATTAAGAATCGAACCATTGTCTTCAACATGAGTAAGCAACAACTTGACTTGTATATGTTTTTGTGGTGAAATGGTGTGACTTTCATATTCTATTAAAAAAAAATCGAACATAAATGGGCCGCCTCCTAGAGAAAAGGAAATTTGAATTAGAGAGCTAGGATTTGAACTGGAACCAATCAGTTCTCGATTCTAAAGCCTCTTTACTTTTGCCCGTCAATGCGATGCTTACCCACATTTCCATGTTGCCCATATGCCACACAAAGTTGTAGCCCATGACCTGACCTAAGCACTTGAGCTCTCTCATTAACTTGCGAGTTGATCTATAGAGTTGCCCATTCTTCAAAGAAGAAAAAAAATTAGATTTAAAAGTTGCCAAAAAATTGGAGTCTAGGCAATGGCAGGCATGGGTTGGGTCTAGGTCTAAATCAAGTTTGGAACACTAAAATTATATTATATAAAAAAGGTTCCATATGAATAAAATGGATCTAGTTGGGTGGGATCATTGTTGATCCGACCCGACCCATCCATATGACAGACCTATCATTAAGTATGTACAACAACCAAGTTCTACTTTTGGGTTAAATTTGGATAAGTGCAATTCATATATTGGCTTGACTCGGCTCTTTGTTGAGTTTTGACAAACCTTAAAGATGCCACCGATTTTATTAGTATTATTGTGAGAATATTAACAAGTGAAACGATTTGAGTACCAAACGAATTGTATAGATAAAAACCAAACATGGTGGATTGTGTGTTTCGATGTGTGCTTACTCCATGGAGAGAGATCGACTAGATGTTTTACTATGATCGGCAAAGATGAGATTACAATTACTCAATCATAATCATAGCTTCACTGACGGATGATGGTCAGACATGAATGTGAACAAAAAAGCATCTATCATTTCCACACAATTCCCTTTCATCTTCATTTTCAGCACTTTACTTTTCCTGTCAATATAGAATGTTCTAAATATGTCTTAATTTCTTAGCTATCGACTTCAAAATCCTAAACATATCGAGTGTGGCACTCTTTCTGGAGTTCGTTTTTGAGACCAAATATCAAATTTGTATTTCTTATTGATCTCCATCCATTTGCCTAACATACAAGGAGTACGATCATCATTTTTTCTTATCGAATTATCTAATATAACAGTGGAATCTAACGGCAATGCCCGAAATTCATTGATTTCGATTGTTGGAAATTTTCGAGACCACCAAAAAGGATAAGTCAAATACTCAATAGCATCAACCCATTTCAATAAGAGCCAAATCGATTTATAAAAATCTCTGACACATGAAACACACCTCTCTCTTATTCTCTTTTATTCTTTCTTCCTCTCCTCTACGCATTCGCAACACGCATCAATGAATAGGTACACATTTACATTTGCCGTCTACAACGATGGGATGAAACCCCGTAGAACACATCTCTGGAATACAAAGAAATTCTCCTTCCTTGCTAGCCGAGGCATCCTGGCGCTTTGATGGAACACAGAAACATTGCCCTTGTGTAATGATGGGACGAAACCCGATAGGACAAACATTAGCTTTGCCATTGCCATCTTGAAGACAGTATACTCTTCCTTCCTTAGCTTGTGAGACAGCAAGACCTTAAAAGAAGGGAAGTTTGGAAAATTCATTAGTGCAGTTCTACATTTAGAAATAATAACAATAAACGAGAGATGAGAGAAACCTACTAGATGCAATCACCAAAAGAATGACCGATGCTCTGAGCTTGGCTTGGCCCTTCTCCATTTCCAAGTATGTTGGCTTAATTACCTGAGGTATGATTGTCTAGAAAGTTTTTTAGGATTATAGGGAGGAAATCCGAGCTTGATTATTAGAGACAATTGTGGAAGATATGTGTCATGTGTCCCCTGGAAGTGGGTATATATATGTATAGATATGGTATTTATGGAATTTGAGTAGATGTTAGATTAGAAATTAAATCAATAGTAATCAACTTGCTACATTTTTATATTGAGCTGCTGATATGATTATTTCCCGATTTGAGTGGAGAGTAATTAACTTGCTACATATTCATATTAAGTTGCTGATATGATTATTTCCCGATTTCAGTGGAGAGTAATTAACTTGCTACATATTCAGATTGAGTTGCTGATATGATTACAAAAAAGTGATCAATTTTTTATCGTTTATTATTTTGTTGATTGGAAGTCAAACTCTCATCCCCTGTGAAAAATCAAAGCGGTTGGAGAAATACGTGCTATTTGTCCTTGCACTAGGGTCTGCTCCAAGTACTCCATTAAATGTCTCGAAGCACGTTTCCTCTATTCTGTCTTATCAATGGCGGTGACAGAAACAGTTGTGGCTCAATCTATCTATACAGAAAATCTTTGATCAGATGACTGTACTGGCAACCCTTGTAACAAATCCTTTCTCTCTTACAGCATGGAATAGATCCCTATCTTTTCTTACAGACACGACACACATCGATTGAGTTGAACACTAACTTTCTAATTCTACTCTTTCGGTTGGGTGAAACAAGGTAGCTTTCTTCTGACATTGGTCTTTCTCCTCAATCGATTTCTATCTTTGTCTAAACTGAACCTTGACTAGGATACGGTGGCTTGATCCTTGATCACAACTCTAGATTGGGCCTCAACAGGCGTGGCAACAACAATGGTCACAACACTGGCAGCGATAGAAACAACGGCAACAGCGGCGGCTCGGTCTTGAGCTTACTGACCCAACGAGCTTCCAAAGAACACTAGCGCCTGAACAATCCCATCAAACCTAGGATCGCTCAGTGCTGCTACACTTTTAGTACCGATTTGTAGCGGTACTCTCACACTCGCGCTGGTCTAAGCCTACGCTCTACCTTGGATACCAACTCTTGTCAGCATCCTACCCTGAGGTATAGGTCCTATTGACCTCTTCCAAGGAGTTCTCCACTCCTAGTCACTCATCCTACAGGCTCTTTATAGACATCTGTTTTCCAATTCCAACATCAGGTTAGAATTTGAGTGACCTCACAAACACATTACCAAACAGTTATTAACCACATGCATCAGCATATTAAAAGCATTTCCTACTAACTATCCCATGACTCATCACACCTTATTACTCTATACATAGACCATGCTCTGATACCACTTAAACGAGGATGTCACACCCTGAACCTCGAGCGCGCCAACATCCCAGCATGGTATGCAAATGCGACATTCCCAGGTGGTGTCGCCGACTCCATTCATTTATTATTGCGCAAGTGGAACATATTATAAAACCCATGATAATGAAATACGAGATAGAAAAGCAGGAAGCAAAACCACAACTTAACACTTTCATAATTCAACAAAATTACAAACAGAAGTCTACGGTCAAAAGTCTACGAAAGACCGGCTTTTAAGAAGGAACTGTCCTACGACTTACAAGTCGAACATGTTCTCCAATCCTTATAACTTCACCTCTACAACTCCTCCAGGCCAACCAAAGTTATTTGTCCGCTCTGTCCACCAGGGACCTGAAATTTTAATCCCACAATCAGGATGAGACATTGTCTCAGCAAGTTCAACCCCCTAAACCCCTATTAGAAAGAAAATACGCCCCGGGTGGCCTAGCCATATCACACAAAAGACTTATCTCGTCTTAATTCCTTCTTGCAGATTAACACAATTTGTATTACACAATCTCAGATAGTAATAATAATTCAAATAATTGGAATGCCATCACTTTCATATAAATCACAATCGCACTTAGCACGCATTCCAATTATTATTCATTGCCACACAAGGGCATAGCCTACTCGCAATTCGGCTATCTTCTAACATTAATGCCAGACATCACCTCCCCCCTTGGAGTGCGGCTTCGTCACTACGTCGACGACATTCTCGAAGGAGCATCGTCTCCCCCCTTGGAGCATGGCTTCGTTACTACGTCGACGGCATTCTTGAAGGAGCATCGTCTCCCCCTTTGGAGCACGGCTTCGTCACTACGTCGACGTCATTCTCAAAAGAGCATCGATCTAGTCGGCTCAGCTTTTACTGTGATCGGCATCCACCGCGTGGGCATCCCATATAGGGGCAAGTCCGGCTCAACAGCCTAGGATGATTCCTCTTAATTATCACATAGTCAAATCATACTTGGCCCAAGAACACTTTGCATTTCACTCAATGCTTTTACTTAAAATAGTGATCCCGGTCATTTTTTTTTCATATTAAAAATATTCTAGAAATTACTAACGTGTGTGGGGACACGCTAATTTTGAATCAAAAAGCCAATATCTCACTTTTGCAAACCCACTATTTAATATAATCATTAAAATCCAATTTTGCATCAAAACCTGGCACTTGGGCTTTTATGAATAAAATCTCTATTTACCATAATCAACACTCAATTTGCCACATCCATTCATCAAATTTAAATTCTAAATGCACAGCGGCAATCAGCACAAAATTCTGAGAGAATAAGATCCCGACGAAATTTTCGAAATTTAATAAATAATTAAATTTATTCGGAAAATTAATTAAATAATAATATCCATATTTTTCGCAATCCACACTCAATTTATAATATCCAACCATCAATTTCAAAATCTGAATACACAGCAACGATCAACATGAAATTCTGAGCAAATAAAGTCCCGAGATAATTTTCGGAATTTATTAAATAATTAATTTTATTCCAAAATTTATTTAAATAATAATATTTAATAATTTCGAATAAATATATATTATTGAATTATATAATAATTTCAGAATAATTAAATAAATCAAAAACAAATTCATTTAAGTCACATCAAAGCTTATATTAATATAAGCATACTTAACTTTAAACTAAACACACTTTAACTTAATTAAACGCCATAATTTAATCATCAACCAAATAAACTAATCTAATCACCTAAACTTATGTAACTTAGACTAAACACACTTAGGGCATCATTAACCGTCTAATCAAGATTTAGTGAGCTAAACTCATTGGATTAGCGAGCCGAGCGGACCAAAACGACGGGGACACCGAGGGGAACAACTTTCCTCAAAGCAGGCTAGGCATTCGGGGTCAGGAAGCCGGCCAAAATGGGCCAAAACCGGGCTGAGATACCCATTTTCTTGGCTGCTGCTATTCACAGTCGGACGAAAAGGTGCCAATCGCTAGTCGGGTGCGAGAATGGCGGAGAGAGGCGTCAGTAGCTCAGGCGGCGACCGATGGTGGCTCACGGCGGCGACGGCAACGGCAGGAAGCTGCTGGAGATGTCGGACGAAGGCTGGAGACGTGGGCTGAGGCGGAGCGGAGAGGCGAGCTGGCCAGCGAGCGACGCAGGGCAGACACGCAGCGGCAGTGAGCGGTCCAGCGGCGTGCGACGGCGACGAGTAGCGCTGCTGGCTGCTGCTTCACTTCCCTAGTTTGCTAGCCTCCGAAGAAGAAGAAGAAGAAGAAGAAGAAGAAGATGGAGATGGAGGAGTGGTCGCACGGGAAAGAGGAAGGAGAGAGGGAGAGATGGGACCATTTCTTTTTTTTTTTAATTTTTCTTTAATCCATAAAAATGGCCCACCATGACATCATCAAGTGAGGTCATACTCCACTAACTTCAAATCTCCCACAACAATTTTTAATGGGTCCAATTCTATCCTCCGCCGGGGTATAAAATTTTGTACAACAACTTTTTCAATTTCACTTGATTTTCTTCCAATTGAATCAAATTGAAGTCCATAAAATTAATCCAATGTCACCACACTTAAATTCACATATTCACTTGTCCATAGAACCAACTTAAGTCCCAAAAGCACGACCAAAAGCAAGCCTACCAATTTTCCAAACCAAATTAACCATACCTTGATTATTTTGTTGAAAAACTCGACTTGCATGAAAAATCTTCCAAAGATGAGTCAATATTCCTAAAATGATCTATGACACACCTAGACTTCCAATTTCTGAATTCGATCTCAATTCCACGGTTAATTTCACTTTAGCACAATACTAGCGTGGCCTAACCTACTGGGTAGCCTTTAGAAAATTTCATGTATTTGACCTGTGGTTGATCATCTCAAGCCACAATGTAACATTGACAACTTTCGGTTGTTGAGGTAATCTCAAGGTTTCAAATACGAACACATGGTACCCAATCGACAGAAAATTCGGTTTAGTGCTGATCGACAAGAATTGTGCGATCTAGTGGTATCACCCACACTCGATCACATGCCTTTGTCTAGTCAACCTATCTCCGATCTCTAATTGATTTTTTAATTGTGCCGTAATGACCCTTGTAGATTAGCTCGATCAAAAGATCGCTTCATGGTTAAATTTTCGAGTCTAATGCATTAGAAACTCTTTACGGCTTCACCCGATAGTCTAGTTTTCACATGAATAGTCGACTCAAGGAAAATAACTATATGCGTGCCAATGAAATGTCCGTCTCAATTTATTGATAATAGAATTGGAAAATCGGGATGTCACACAAGGTATGTAATTGGATCATCATGATTATAAGATGACCGAGGGTCGTCCACAATTTGAAAAGGCACAAATGTAGATAAAAAATTATCAACCACGAGTTAACTACATGAAAACCCTTAAAAGCCACTTGATAATTTAGGTTGTACTAGAGTTGCATCCAATTGATTTTCAACCATAAAATCTAATTCTATTTTAGGTATCGAACTTTCAAGAGTTTCAAGACTAATTTATTGGATGATGTCTCATTGTCCGTTGAATTATTGGAAAATTCAAATTTTTTGGAAAATGATTTATCGAATGGAAATTGGAGATCAAGAAGGAAAAAACTAAACCTAATGGCAAAGTTGTGATTTATTGGCCAAAGTCTTGGTTATAAAATAAGGGGATATTAGGGGACAAAATACAAATTTGGGGAAATGATAAGATTTGGGGAAATTGGATATTGGGTGACTAATTTTTCAGGTGTGAACCACTTAGGGTTTGGCTAATGGATTGTTAAGTTTAGACTTAACTCGAGCTCTCCCAAGCTTATACCGATTTGCAACTTATATTTTGATTCTTAACATGCAGATAGATTTTATTTAGGAGTTGCCATTAATCTATTTTTTGGTAGGTCGATTAGAAACCCAAGTAAAGTAACGGGAGATTTACTTTACTTCTACGAACTAGAGATTGTGAGCCCGGGGACTTGATTATGCTAGATTTCTCTAATGCCCTTTCGGTACATTTCTCTTTTATTTTTGAAAAAAAGTTTGGCAAGTAGCTTGAATTGATTTTAATTCCCTAACATGTGAGGTGATCATGCGGGTGCGCAATCTATCAATTTAACATCCAATAAAACAAATAAATAAAATGCAAGACTTACCTTATAGCAACGAAATCATCTGCAATGTTAGATCATAATTCACATCAACGGTCCTAGATATGATTTCTAATTAACACGCAATCACTCAATTTTTATTTTCACTTTTTTTTAAGAATCATGTTTTATGCAGTGCATGTTACTACTCTAACATGAAATGACATGACATGGCAAGATGACCTAACTATATGACACGAATAAAATGCAATCTCTCCTAATGAATGAAATTGATTTTTCCTTTTTGCTGCTTTTTGCTTTTTCTTCCTCCCAAACCAAACCTTGACTTTCCTTTTGGTGAATAATTCCAAAACCGAGTGAAAAGCCCGGTAAACTCTATGCATGCACAACCTTTTATAGGGGAAATAATTAGGATTTCAAATTTCTTCATCAAATCAACATCCGCAAAATTACTCCACCAATTTCATCCCCTATTGATAAGGATTCAAGATTATGATAGAATTTTTCTCTAAATCCAAATCTTGTCAAGATGAATCGTAATATTTTGTCACATCTACCCCATCAAAAAAAAATTCATAATATCTCGGAAAAACTTCAAATTTCAAATTTCTCACAAGATAATTTTCGATCAAAAATCATGGGCTTAGGCCAACTCGCTCGCTTCGTGGGCTTGGTCCAACTAATTTGAACTCATCCGCCACTGGTCCAATAAAATGCAAACAAAAAATGCAAATTAAAAATAAATGCACATAAATTTATATGCTATGCAATTAATTTTTTTAGGGATAAAATTAACCCTTAATTTTCTATGCAATTAAATAAATAACCAGATCATCAAAATTTAGGTATTAACATTTGCCCCTCTTTGAAGGCGAGCTCGTAGAGGTTGCTTTCAAAGACAAATTGAGACATAAATTTTAACCATGCACATGTACTTAATGATTATTTATTTATTTTTTATTTGTTGGAAAATGAATTCTATTTTAAAATGCAATTTAATGATGCATGGAAATGCTGATGCAAAATGCATGATGTGAAAGGAAAAGGCGTACCTGCAATTAATTACCAGTCAGTGCGATAAAGCATCCTGAGATACATGATAAATCTCCATTTACTCTGTAAGTACCTAACTCTCACTCAGGTTCCTTGAATAATGTAACAGATAATAGATTGAGACATTGAGATAAAGAAGAACATTCACATCCAAAGTAAAATGTTCAAATAATTGAGACATCCGAATCCAGACTGAAATATCAAGATTTTTGAACTCGAAATACCTAGATCCAAACTAAGATATAACGAGAAGGATCGAAAAACATTCACATCCAGAGTGAAATGTTCAATGAAAAGAATTAAGACATCCAGATCCAGACTGAGATGTCAAGAGTTTTGAATTCGAAATATCTAGATCCAAACTAAGATATAACAATAAAGGTCGAAAAAAACATTCACATCTAGAGTGAATGTTTAGTTAGACGAAAATAATTAAGACATCCAGATCCAGACTGAGATGTCGAAATTTTGGAACTTGAAATACCTAGATCTAGACTAGGTATAAGGATTGAAAAACATTCACATCCAAAGTGAAATGTTTAAATGAAAATAATCAAGACATCCGGGCCCAGACTGAGATGTCAAGAGTTTGGGACTCGAAATACCTAGATCTAGACTAAAGTATAACGGGGAAGATCGAAGAACATTCACATGCAGAGTGAAATGTTCTAACGAAAATCATCAAGACGTCCGGGTCCAAACAGAGATGTCATGATTTTTGAAAGTTTGAAATACTTAGATCCAGACTAAAGTATAGCGAGAAAATCGAAGAACATTCACATCCAGAGTGAAATGTTCGATAAAAAGAATCAATACATCCAGGTCCAGACAGAGATGTCATGATTTTTGAAAACTCGAAATACCTAGATACAAACTAAGATATAACGAGGAAGATTGAAGAACATTCACATCCAGAGTGAAATGTTCAATGAAAAGAATCAAGACATCCGGATTTAGACTGAGATGTCTAATTTTTGGAAAATGGTAAAGAAACTTACCTAGAATATCTTACCTTCAAGGAGTGTAGAGTGATCCAAGGTAGTTGGTGTTACATATCTAGGACCTGTACCTTTCTACGGTTGCCTAGCATTGCAATATTGATTATCTGACCAGGATTCGAACCTTTCCTTGATCACCTGAATCTATAGAAAACTTATGGGGGACAACTCAGTCGAGTCAAGTGTCGGTGCATTTGAGAGGGAAATACCTATGCAATGACGAGTATTTAAGGTATAGATAGAAATATACTTACCTGGTAACATCTCTGATCCTGGGAGATATGTCTCCTGCAAAACATCGTCGTAGGAGAGGCAATATGCATTTGCAATCACGAACATGCATTAATTCAAGAGATGTTCATGCGTGATGATTTCCATCAATATGGCATTTTCATTCCAATCTGAACACATGAATGTCATGAATATGTAAAATGATGGATCTTTCGGTCTAAAAGGACTTTTCACTCATCCTCATTAGAAGGGCCATTTCATCCTGACCTTTGATATAGGATTTTTACAATCGTTCTATCTCACCATCGTCATGCCAAACAAGGGTCTGAGCAATCTCGCAAGTGGTATGACCTTACCGATCTGAGAGGTTTTTAACAGGGACCGTAATATAGGCTTGGTCAATGGTTTAACAAAGGAGCTCTTTGAGTCGAGGCTTTTGAAAAAATGAGTGATATTTAGCAATCATCTTGGGGTTTACAAGTCAAGAAACATGAGAAATGAAGCAGAGATTATCTTACTCGCACTTCTTCAACTGATGCTTTCAAACAGATGAACTTTTACGTTAATTCAAGTGCCATAATCTGAAGAAACTTTGTAATGGACATAATGTAGGCTTGGTTCATGGGTTGAGAAATGAAATGATCATTAAGCTCAAAAAGTGTTGGTGATCATCTTGACATTTCCATCAATTTTCTTCTCCACTATTGAAGATTTTTTTTTTTCACATCACAACTCTATTGATTGCAACATCATTTGAGTTTTTTGCTTTTTTTTTGTACCACCTTATTGGGAATACGACTCAAGTGTTTGATTTTTCTCTTTGGGCTTTGGCCTTTGCTTTTACTAGGCACACTGCTTTTTCATGCCCCATATTTTGCACTCATTTTCTTTGGATTTGCACAGCCTTTCATCTTTTGTCAGCATTCTAAACCATGCTACTTGAATGGTTTGTTTTTTCTTGCCTTGCCCTGGTGTGGGGGATGATCACCAACTTGACTTAATATGAAACGAATTCATAGGCTCAAATGGGCTATGCAATGGATAATAGTGGTGTGGATAGAGAAAGAATTGCTCTTCGTCATTCTAAGGCACTTCAAATTATCGTACAAGTTACACTACGAAAACAATACTCGAAGATTGATGCAAGTGTGAGTAAGAAAATTCCTATCATTCATTTCAAATTTGTCCCAATGTGGGATGATTTTTAACAGGGATAATTTAAAAAGCTCTTCATGTGTGTGGTTTCAATGGGCTACAATGGGTATACCCGTAGTGTTTCGGGTAAAGAAAAAATTGCCTCTCATCACCTCGGTTGATGTACCCTTTGCGAGATCACCCTTTTCCTCATGGGCATGGAATTTTTCCACATAACTCACCGGGTTAGTATATGAAACAATGTATGGAATAAGGTTTGCCTTTCATCATTCCAAAGTATCCCATTTGACACATTTAATTTATCTCACATAATTCATCAAGGAAGACATGCAAGATGTGTACCAAATTTGGATCATTGAATTTGCAACTCATTGAGGGAATTTATTCATCATAAAAATGCTTGCAGTTCAAAACATGACATGGAAAATTCAATCATGAGTAATACTTCTTGACAGCATCAAAATTAATTGGAATAGAAAATTCACAAACATCCATTTTGCCAAGATCAAAGTACCTCCAGGAAGTACCCTCTTCACCTCATATGGGTCACTATAATTTGGAGCAAACTTGCCCCCAGGATCTGGAAAATTTGGCAATAGCTCCCTTAGAACAAGATCATTTACCTCCTTGACTTCTTCAGTGTCATCTAAATTAATAGTGACGGTCTACTCGGATGTAAGAGCCTTAACTCTTTCATATTGTTCCCAGCTACGCTGCACCTCAATGACATCTTCGATCGAGTCTTCGGGACCATCATTGTCAGCATTTATTGCATCGGATTGGACCATCTCCACACCTTTGCATGCTATATGATTGTCCTTGAAATGGAAAGTAGATGGATAAAAAAAAAAAACAAACAGGATAAATCACTTTTTTTGAAATATTTTTTTTTTTGAATTTTTTTTGAAAAGCAATTGGAAAAGCATTTTTTTTTAACATTTTGACACGGGAAAGCATGATGAAGCCTAGGCCTCAAAATTCTCATTGAATTTTTCTTTTTGTTTATCGGCTGGATAACATCATCGGACTGGTTTGGTGTACCTCATCATGCCCTCAAAACAAAAACTTGTAATTTCATTGAAATTCATCAATCGATTACATTTATTAAATGGAAAATGCAAATTCAAGTCCTAAAAAGAAAGTGAAAAAGAAGAAATAAAAAACAATCGCTAGATAGCGATAATAACTCCTAAAAAGCAATAAAAATTCCTATGTAGGGGAATGTGCAAAAGTAATAAGTTACTCTTGTGAGCCAATGCCCATAAGGTCATTCATCAATGGCATTCACCCTATCCTCATGCTTAGGTAGAGGATTCTTTTTGACATTCGGTTGAGCGGTATTGAAGGCAAATGCCTTGGTGTCCAGTAAGTTTTGGACCTTATGCTTCAAAGTCATGCATTCATCAATCGAATGTCCTACTTCCCCCATATGGTACTCGCATTTCTTGGAGGGATCATAGTAGGAAAATTTTTCAGCATTGGGTCGCTTCAGCTTGTAAGACAGCAACCCCTTCTTTTGTAGGACCTTCAAGACCTAGGATAGAGGGCTAGGAAGAGGAGTGAACTGCCTCTTAACAAATTGTCGAGGCGCAATCGGTCGGACTCCGTCTTGTTGATTCTTAGGGACATGAACAATCGGAGGCTTGCCAAATTGTGCATATGCAACATTGACTTCCATGCTAGGTTCTTTGTCTCTCTTCATGGTGAACCTTTTGCCTTGATAGATCGGCTCATTAAACCATTCGTCTCTTAGCCCAATCTCGATCTATTTACCCACCGGGATAAGTTGATTAAAGTTCTCCACATACATGCTAGCCATTCGATTGTGGAATTCAAATGAGAGAGTTTTGACAAACAACTTCATCAACTCATTGTTAGTAGGTTCATGAGTGATTTGAGCTGCTAGATTTCACCACCTCACAACATCTTCCTTGAATGACTCACTTTTCTTCTTCTCCATCTGCTCAAGATCCTCTCAGGAAAGTGTAATGTCCATGTTGAACTTATATTGCTTGAGGAATGCATCAGTCACTTCATTCCAGGTGTCGAGAAGGTTTACACTCTTCATTATATACCAGTTCAGTGCATGCCCAATCAGACTTGCATGGAACGATTGAATCATGAGAGGTTCATTCTTGACATATTGGGCCATGTGTACGTGGTACATCTGCAAATGAGCTTTCGGGCAGGAAGTACCATCGTACTTCTTGAACTCCGGCATTTTAAACTTCTTTGGCATATGGACTTTCTCATACACTAACAAGTCGAATGGGAGTGAGCTCTGTGATCCTTGCAATTGCTTCACCTTTTCTTTCAGCTTTGTGAAGCATTCATCTTGCTCCATCTTAGGGACGTTATCAAGCTTAGCCTTTTTGACAATGATCAATAGTGGGTCATTTTCAAGCTCAGGCATGTCGTCATCACCCATTTGAGCTTTGCTTGCTTGCTTTGCAATAACTATCTTAGGAAGAGCGGGTGTAGGAGTTGGATTTGCTCGGATGTATTGGATTTGAGTTGTCATAAGTTGCGTAGGGGTGAGCAACTATTTGAGCTGGTCTTCTAAAGCGGACATACGATCACGCATTTCAATTTAATAAGCCATTCTAGCTCTTGATCGCATAATGATAGGCAAACATGAGGGGTCTGTTATCACCTAATGTAAATGAATAAAAATATGTAAGTACGAGATGTAATGAGAGAACCAATCCATGACAACAATCTATTTTTTAGGCACGAAATGTCCACACATGAAGAGGATTCCCTAAAAATGGAGTAGGAAAATAAGAACATCGATGCCTTAGTAGGGACAAAATTTCCCTAGACATGAATTAAAAACAAATTCTCAAAAAAATTTTGCAAATGATTCATTGCATGGCAATTTCCTCATTTTGTTTCTAATTAACAAATGAATTAGATCAAACGACTAACCTAGATTGTCATGGACGGACCAAAAGTAAAGTGCATAGTATAAGGATAGAAGACTTACTTCCAAAAGGAGAATCAATGGCAATCACATAGACATGCGCATAGTAAGTGGCTCGATTTCTAATCTATAAGGCTTATCAAAGTGGAGCCACAAGGATGATCGGACTAGCCACGGGCTTGTGGACTATGTTAGGTTCTCATGACTTCGGCTTGGTCAAAGAGGTGACCCAAGTTGCGTGCATGCAGACCAAGGTGAGTACTCTTGACACCAAAAAAGAAACTTCGAGATTGAGATGGGCGACTCGTACCGTGGGCAGGCGGTCAGAGTGTCATTCATCTCAATACCATCCTAGATGATCCTATGCAACCTAGGTCCGACGGCAGGTTGTGTGTGAAAAAATGTAGTGTAAATGCAAAGCATGCATGACATTTTATATTAAACAACACTTCGTTCATGGAAATAACCATACATTCCTACACCTCCCTACAAAACAAAGGTCAGCAAACACTTTCCCTTATACCTCCCATCCTGCAAGAACATTTAATACCTTAAATGTTAGGAGCGTACTTGGAATTCTCGCTGCCAAACAAAAATGTTTTTTTTTTCAAAAAAAGAAGAGAAAATCGACTTAAGTCCACTAAGAGCTTTAACTCTAATCCTCAGTGGAGTCGCCAAGCTGTCGTGACCAATTTTTTAGGTGTGAACCACCTAGGGTTTAGCTAATGGATTGTTAAGTCTAGACTTAACTCGAGCTCTCCTAAGCCTATACCAATTCGCGACTTATATTTTGATTCTTAACATGCAGATAGATTTTACTTAGGAGTCGCCACTAATTTATTTTTTAGTAGGTCAATTGAAAACACAAGTAAAGTAACGGGAGATTTACTTTACTAGGAGATTTACTTTACTAGGAGATTTACTTTACTCCTACGAACTAGAGATTATGAGGTCGGGGACTTGATTACGTTAGATTTCTCTAACGCCCTTTTGGTACCTTTCTCTTTTATTTTTCAAAAAAAGTTTGGCAAGCAGCTTGAATTAATTTTAATTCCCTAGCATGTGAGGTGATCATGCCAGGTGCAATTTATCAATTTAACATCCAATAAAACAAAT
The DNA here is from genome assembly GCA_016097545.1 of Eucalyptus victrix. Classification (NCBI taxonomy): domain Eukaryota; kingdom Viridiplantae; phylum Streptophyta; class Magnoliopsida; order Myrtales; family Myrtaceae; genus Eucalyptus; species Eucalyptus victrix. The sequence goes on along the minus strand of CM027839.1, from coordinate 59,389,346 downwards.
AAATAAAATGCAAGATTTACCTTATAGCAACGAAAACATTTGCAATGTTAGATTAGAATTTACATCAACGGTCCTAGATATGATTTCTAATTAACACGCAATCACTCAATTTTTATTTTCACTTTTTTTAATGAGAATCATGCTTTATGCAATGCATGCTACTACTCTAACATGAAATGACATGACATGGCAACATGACCTAACTATATGACGCGAATAAAATGCAATCTCTCCTAATGAATGAAATTGATTTATTCTAAGGCAAGTTTTGGTATTTTCCATGAAATTCGAAATTAGAAAAATGCAAAGATTATCTAGCTAGATTAAGATTCTATTCAATTTGTATTAGGAATTAGATTAAGCCAAATCCTAATTTAAACTAGAATCTTATCTTAACCAAGTAATCTCTAACCTAAAATGCAATTATCTAAAAGGATCTATCTGAACAAAATTAAACATGCAATCAACCTAATATGCAATGACGTTCCTATGATGCCCTAATTCTACATGATACATGCATGATGATTTTTTTATATTTTTCTTTGTAAAATTCGAAACTTAAAATTTTCGAATAATTAAACGTGTCATTTAAATTAAAGAAAACTAACATCCTAAATGAACGCATTTTTTTTGGATTTTTTATTTAAGAAATTCGAAATAAATAAAGTTCCTATTCTAGACATGCAAAATAGCCCTAAAACAAGTAATATCCTAACACGAACCTAATCCTAATTCAAATTTTCTTTGATTTTTTCTTTTACGAAAATAAAATTGACTCAAACACCATAAAAGCAAATCAAGAAAGATAAGATTGATATCCAAAAATTGGCGAATCATATCTTGCGCATGAGATCGGGTCGACCAATTTTAAAATTAAATCACGAATTGAATCTCGGGCGTGAGATTGGATTGTCGATTTTTCGCAAAGGATTGCGAGTCGGATTTCGGGCGTGAAAATCGGACTATCAATCCCTTATTTGAGGGGCTAATTCATGTTGGAATATCAATCATAATACTTAAAGGAACAATTTCACTAAAACATAATATTAAAAAAAGAAAAGATAAAAAAAGAAAAGAAAAACTACCTAATCTGATTTTTTTTCCCTTTTTCTGTTTTCTTTTCTCTTTTTCGAGCATTGCTTGCTCGCGGGTCTCAAAGGCAGCCGGTTGTCAATCCGGTGAGGGGCTCCGGCAAGGGTGAACTAGTGGCGGTGGCAACAGCACAGGGGCGAAGTGGAATCAGAGCTGGCAAGGGGAGGCGAGTCGCGGGTGGAGCTGCTTGGGTGCCCACGGTGGAGGCTAATGGGTCGGATCTAGCTGCAGGGACAAAGCTCGGGCGCTGGGTGGTCACAGACGACCGGCGGATCAGCGAGTCAATCGGAGCGGAAGCAGCGGCGACGGGGCAGCGCTCGTGCGTGAGCAGTGCAGTAGACATGGGTCAGCGATAGCTTCTGGTGAGGCGGGACTCGGCGGTGTTGGGTAGAGGCATAGCGGGGTGAGCAAAAACAGGGGCTACCGTCGCAAGGGGCTTGAGTGGCAGTGGGCCGCCGGAATCGCGGGATTTGGGGATTGTTGGCGGCGCTGGAGCAACGGCGACAGCGGTCAACGACTCGGAGGTGGCTGGTGCAGCGGAAAGATCATAACAGTGGCAGTATGGAGCAGCGAACGAACGGAGAAGCGCGTGGAGAAGACGATTGAACAGTACGATTGCGTTTGTTTTCGTTTCTTTTTTTTTTAAACAACTTTTTTGTTTTTTTGTTCTTGGAAAAAAAAAGGAACAGAAACGCGTTTGGGTGTGTTTTTGTTCCTTTTTTGTTTTTTTGTTCCCAGAAACAAATGTGGAACAGAAATAAGAAACAAAAAAATTATGTTTCTTATTTCTGGAACACATTTGAAGAACAAAAAAAAGGAACAAAAACATAACTCTTGTGTTTCTTTTCTATTTCTTGCTCAACCCTTTGAACACCGCCTCTCTCCTGCATCTTCTCCACCATCGTCTTCTCCAGCGCCGACAGCCGCCTCTGTCTCGAGACCATCCAGCTTCTCCACCGTCGTTCTCTTCGACGCCGACAGCCACTACTCCTTCACCAGGTGAACCTGCTCACTGCTCCTCCTTCACCGATTGATGAGGCCTTTGCAGATCTAGGCGATGGTTGCTCGGAGCTCGAGCGTGAGGGCTCGCTTGAGCTAGCATTTGCCCAGATCTGCGAGACGCTTGCTCAAGCGAGTCTCGTAGATCTAGGCGAGTGTTGCTCGCCCAGATCTAGGGCACCGTTGCTTGCCAGATCTGTGGCAGCGGCTCGTTTGCTCGCCCAGATCGAGCGTTTGCTTGGAGCGAGCCCTGCTTTGCTCGCTCGCTTGCTTCTCTACTCGAGCGAGTAGACAGTCGCTGCTTTGCTCACTCGCAGCTCGCCCGAGCATGAGTAGCAACGAGCGTCTGCTTGCTTACTACTCTGCTCGCTTGCAGCTCGCTCAAGCGTGAGCAACAGTGAGCATCTGCTCGCTTGCTTCTCTGCTCAAGCGAGCAGACAATCGCTGCTCTGCTCGCTTGCAGCTCGCTCGAGTGTGAGCAGCAGCAAGCGTCTGCTCGCTTGCTTCTCTTCTCAAGCAAGTAGAGCAGTAGGCCCTGCTCGATCTGCGAGCGAGTAGAGTAGCGAGCGTCTGCTCGCTTGCTTCTCAGCTCGCTACTGCTCACGCTCGAGCAAGGAGAGCAGCAAGCGTCTGCTCGCTTGTTTCTCTGCTCGAGCGAGCAGAGCAGCGAGCCTTACTCTACTCGTTCGTTGTCTGCTCGCTCGAGCGTGAATAGATGCTCGCACGAGCGTCTGCTCGCTCGCTACTGCTCATACTCGAGCAAGCAGAACAACGAGCATCTGCTCGCTCGAGCGTGAGCAGCAGCGAGCGTCTGCTCGCTTACTTCTCTGCTCGAGCAAGCAGAGCAGCGAGCCCTGCTCTGCTTGCTCGCTGCTGCTCACGCTCGAGCAGCAGAGCAGCGAGCGTCTGCTTGCTCGAGCGTGAGCAGCAGCAAGCCCTACGTTTGCTCATTCACTGTCTGCTCGCTTACTTGTTGTCTACTCGCTCGAGCGTGAGCAGATGCTCATGCAAGCGTCTGCTGCTCATGCTCGAGCAAGCAGAGCAGCGAGCAAAGCAGCGAGCCCTGCTCTGCTCACTCGCTGCTACTCATGCTCGAGCGAGTAGACACTCCTGCTCGTTCGTTGTTGCTCACACATTGTCATCCTATTTGAATTTTTGTGGTGATAGGATTATGGTTACTGTTTCCTTCTTATAGTCGCATTCTCTATACTTTTGATTAAAATATTGCTTATTTTTGTGATGCTTTCATGCACGATATTCATGAAGTTTCTATCAAGTTTGGAAGAATGATTTGTTATTTGTGTGGGATTATTGGTCTCAAACTACATGCTTGATCCCTACAACTAGAAGAGGTTGTGTCGTCAATCCTGAACTTGAGATGGGAACCAAAAGAAAAAAAAAATCAGAAATAATAGTTATAAACCTCTATGATATCACCACAACAGAATCCTCTAATGTCCTCGCACCTGAAATATCACTAGAGATTATGCTTTTAAAACTCAAATGCTCAGTGATTTTTGGTAATAATAATGTTTGTCTCCTTCCCAAGTGCGAAATGCTGGTGTTGGTGGATCCATTATCGATGTTGATGCTTTGAGAATTCGGTGGATCCATCCAAAGTTTCGTCTTGCTGGTGCCAATCCACGAAGACATATTTTTTTTTCCCTTGCTTTGTCCGCAATTTGCCAGTCCTTGCCACATAAATCACAATTTGCTGACTTTGGAAACAGTTATCCGCGCGCTAAGGTTGGCCTTTCAGCTTCTTTTTTCATTGTCTTAAACTTAGAGATCTTATAATTTAGTTGGACCATGCACAAAATAAGATAGGGTATACGTATCCATAGAGGTTACCATGTTGATTCTATGTATGGCATGTAGTTCTTATGGTATTATGTTATTGATTTAATTCATAACTCATATGATGCTCAACCGGTCGAAGATTCAATGGCATCTGAGAGACACTCATTTAATGCGAAGTGGACGGAGTTTGCAACCAATATACTTATCGATTTATTGGTGGATGAGGTAAAAAAGGGAAACTGCACCTCTTCCACTTTCAACTAAGCGAGGTGGAGGAATGTACTGTCTGAACTCAGTAGATAGACAGGATTCCAATTTACCATGGTACAGCTGAGGAACAAGGTTAATAAACTGAAAAAAAACAGTATGGCAGTTTTCACAAACTCATTTCCTGTCCGGATTTGGTTGGGATAATGTGAACAAAAGAGTTGTTGTTGACGATCCAAGTATATGGAAATCTTATATCAAGGTATTTCTTAACTTTGTGGTCATTTTGATATCATTACATATGTCAATTTTAAAATGTATGATTATATTGCTGAAATGTCATTATTGTGAAAATTGTAGGATAATGTCGAGTGGGCAAAATTCAGGAAGAATGGATTTCCTCAGTATCCTAAGCTCTATATTGTTTTTGGTGGTACATATGCTGCTAGAGATCATGCCATAGGAAATGCTCAAGATGTGAATGTGTCGGATGATGATGACAATGGTGATGACAATGTAGGTGGTGACAACAGTAGTGGCGATATAGATGGTGTCAATGCAGGTGGTGACTATGATGGTAGCAATGCAAATGATTTCATTGGATACCACAATGATGATAGACTCTTTACAACAGACGATGCTGGAACTTCAATTCGTGGAAAGCACAAATTGGATAGAATTCCAAATAGTAAGCGGAGGAGAAGAAAGGGTAACCAATCCGGTATTGCTGAAACTTGCAGAGCCATACAAGATTTTCTAAAAGTTAGGTCATCAAGTCAATCTGGTGGTGGCTCTGCGAGCTCAGGGACTACACAACCACCTACAGATCCTTTCTCTATATTAGCTATGGTCTAGATTCTACTGAGTATGCTTGAGATAGAGCAAGATGTTTACAATAAAGCAGTGGAACGAGCATATGCTAGTTCTCAATGGAGGGAGGCTTTCATTATATTCACACCTGAAAGGAGGATTGGACTTCTTCAGTTCCTTTAGTAGATGTTTGGAAATATATTATGAATTGCATGGAGTTTCATTAGACTGTATAACTTATATTATCTATTAATCTTTAGTTTATTCAAATATGATTAGTGTTGAGACTCTTGTACTTATATGCAATGGCATATCTTGTTGAGATTTTATGACTTATGTTATTGAATGTTATTGGGATGTGTTTTCAAAATCTATACTGATGTTTTGGTCATTTTTGTGATTGTATAGGTACTATGGAAGGGGGATCAAATAGTGTGTCTAATGAGCAGGTACAACCAGTTGAACAATTCTTGGATGATGATATTAACATATTGGTAGCGTGGTTCTGCTTAGCTGCGATGGACACGTCCCTGCATACGAGAGAACCTATTAGAGATAGTCAATTATCAGGAGCAGAATGGATAAAGGAGATTGTTTATGGACATTCATATAGGATATATGAAGCATTTAGGATGGAGAGACATATTTTTCTGAATTTATGTGACTTAATGAGGGTAAGGGGTTGGTTGAAAGATAGTTGATATGTTCAAATAGATGAACAAGTTGGGATATTCTTAAGTGTGGTTACTCACAATAACTCAAATAGAGATTTATGTGAGAGATTCCAATATTCAGGAGAAACAATCAGCAAGTATTTCAACAAAGTGTTGAAAGCAATGATCAAACTTTCAAAAGAGATAATCAAACCACCGTCCTTTGACGTCATTCCACAAGAAATTCTTATTGATCCTAGTCATAAACGCTACTTCAATGTATGATTTTTATATTGATTTTATACCGTCAAATACATGTAGTTGATAATCTTATATGATATTAGATTCTTAATATATTGACAGGGCTGTGTAGGTGCTATGGATGGCACCCATATAGATGATACTGTCCTTGTGTCTCAGCAGATTCCATTTAGAGGTAGGAGTGGAAGAACAACCCAGAATGTGCTATATATTTGCTCTTTTGATATGAAATTTACTTTCGTATATGCTAGATAGGAATGATCTACCAACGATTATTGAGTACTTACAGCAGCACTTGAAAATCCTCAACTGTAATTTCCCCGACCACCACCTGGTATTTACTTTGTTTATAAAGACAATTTTATGATTATATATTATGGTTGAATATTACAACAAATTTATATATATCGTGTTATAGGGAAATATTACATGGTAGATTCAGGTTATGTAGCACTTCTAGGATTTTTAACTCCATTTAGAGGTGATCGGTATCATCTAAGTGAGTATAGAGGGAATGGGGGATGACCAAGGACAGCAATAGAATTGTTCAACAAGAAGCACTCTTCACTAAGAAATGTAATATAGAGGTTATTTGGGGCATTAAAGAATCGCTTCACCATTTTGAGACAGATGCCTTCATTTACAATTCGGAAGCAAGCACTTGTTGTAATTGCTTGTTGTGCTCTCCATAATTACATTCGTGATCAAGATGCGATGGATAGAAAATTTTCCCTATATGGAGATCCGGAGTATCCATGTGGACTTACAGAAATGGAGGTTGTAGATGATACATTGCATGATGCACCTGGAATAAACATGCTTAGGACAATGATTGCAAATAAAATGGCGAGGGATCATAATATGCCTGATATTTCATGACTTTGTGTTTCCGACTTTTGTAATTTTGTTTTTAAGTACTCACTTATCAAATTTAATATGATGAAGTTGAACAATGAACTATATTACTTCATTATTGTGATGTTATGTCTGAAAGGGTCTATGTAGAGATCTATAAGATATTCTTCTTTTAGCTAGCTCTTATTGTACAAATTTTACTTACGAAATTTTGTTCCAAGTATGCACATGACCATGTTCAGAATGTTTGTCTTCACCAAACATGTACAAAATTAAATTGATGAGCATTTCATTAAAGTGATAATGCAATATCAAGTTTACACTTTATTTAAAAAAAAAAAAAAAAAAAAAAAAAAGGCACGTGACAAAAATTTGGTACAAAGTTTATTTATAAATTTTTCTTCAAAGTATGCAATTATAACCATGTTCAGAATGTTTGACTTTACTCACGATGAACAAAATTAAATTGATGAGCATTTTATGATAATGAGAATTCAAAACCAAGTTTACACTTTATTAAAAAACAAAAAACAATTGGGAAAATTTTGGTACAAACTTAAAAAAATTTCTTCCAAGTAAGCAAATATGATCATGTTTAGAATGTTTGTTTTCACTTACTATAAACAAAATTAAATTGATGAGCATTTCATGAGAATTATAATTCAATATTAAGTTTACAATTTATTTTTAAAAAAACACTTGAAAAAAAAATTGGAACAGAAATTTTGTGTAGTTACCAAACGTGTTTTGTTCATTTTCTATTCTAGAAACAGAAATTTTGTATAGTTATCAAATGTGTTTTTGTTTTTTTCTATTCCAGAAATAGAAATTTTATACGATTCTGAAACACGTTTTTTTGTTCAAAAATTGTTCCCCGAAACGAAACACTTTTTTCTATTTCTGTTTCGAAACAATTTTTAAACAGAAATGTTATCAAACACGCTCTACCTGTCCAATCCTCTGCCCTTTTTTGCTTTTTCCTTTTTGCTGCTTTTTGCTTTTTCTTCCTTCCAAACCAAACCTTGACTTTCCTTTTGATGAATAATTCCAAAACCAAGTGAAAGCCCCCTAAACTCTATGCACGCACAACCTTTTATAGGGGAAATAATTAGGATTTCAAATTTCTTCATCGAATCAACATCCGCAAAATTACTCCACCAATTTCATCCCCTGTTGATAAGGATTCACTCCACCAATTTCATCCCCTGTTGATAAGGATTCAAGATCATGATAGAATTTTTCTCTAAATCCAAATCTTGCCAAGATGAATCGCAATATTTTGTCACATCTGCCCCATAAAAAAATTCATAATATTTCGGAAAAACTTCAAATTTCAAATTTCTCACAAGATAATTTTCGATCAAAAATCATGGGCTTAGGCCAACTTGCTCACTTCGTGGGCTTGGTCCAACTAATTTGAACTCATCCGCCACTGGTCCAATAAAATGCAAACAAAAAATGCAAATTAAAAATAAATGCACCTAAATCTATATGCTATGCAATTAATCTTTTTTAGGGATAAAATTAACCCATAATTTTCTATGCAATTAAATAAATAATCAGATCATCAAAATTTAGGTGTCAACATCCTCTATGAGATGACATCTAAGTTAGAGGTTCTAGACGATGCCATGCCCAATGGGGTGGGATGATGTCTAATTATGCCATAAGACTGCCAACTCGTGTGTTGGCCATGGCCCAAGAGGTTGTAATAATCGAAATACGAGGAAAATGATTGTGATGCATTACGCTTGATTATAGGATAAATCTGTGAGGCATGGTATGGGATAGGCCAAGATGGGTTTTATCTTATAATCAGGCCTATGTGGATGCTTGGTGCATGAGAGTATGTTGTCACGCTCCTATTTTCGGGCACGCACACATCCTTCTAGCTTGATCGATTTTATAATGCGATATCCCAGTACAAAGTATCGCCGACCCTTTCGTTTATTAAGCACATGCGGAAGCAGTTAAAATCCCCAGACAATAAAACGATGGGATAGAAAAGCAAAGTCATATTTTCCATATAGAAACTTATAACCAAACTTTTATAGAAAACACAAACCACTTCATAACTATTCACATCAATTTAAATTCACAAAAGAAGATAGACTCTCAGCCCATCCAAGCCATACTCAAGGCCTCTCTCGGGATTATCTTCTTCTTCCAAAAATCATTCTCCTCAAGTTTCACCTCCGAGTTCTCCTTCTCAGACTCCTCCTCATCAGCTCCTCATCGGGGTCCTGAAATGTTTTTCCCCAAACTAGGATGAGACTACGTCTCAGCGAGTTCTACCCCATTAAGCCCAATTAGTAAACTATTATACTATAGGCTGCCTATACACGCATAAGGCAGAAGACGTACCTTGGCCTCATATCCCACCTGCAAGTCAGTACAATTCATAATAGGCACTCAAGCAATCATATCACGGATCGAAGCATCGATCAAACCATCCTAGTCGATCACAAGCCAACAAGACCACTCAAGTCATTCCCATCAGTCAATCAATTCACAACATCCAACCCAGGCAATGAATCACATCAAGTCACACTCAGAACGAATCATCGATCAATCGACCTAGTCGATTACATGTCATCACGACCCATGCTTGGTCGGCACATTCAATACTATCTATAAGTCCGACCATAGTCCAGGACTGCTCACTCTAAGCTGATATATAGATAGTATAGCTCACACTAAGCTGACAGGGTTAAGGTATACTGCTCTCACTAAGCTGACATATCGCCCGTAGGCTGATATAGTATACCGGTATACTGCTCTTGCTAAGCTGACATATCACCCGAAGGCCGATATAGTATACCCCCGATGCTCCCACTAAGCTGATAAAGTGTACTGCTCGCACTAAGCTGACATATCGCCCGTAGGCTGATATAGTACACCAGTATACTGCTCTCGCTAAGCTGACATATCACCCGCAGGTTGATATAGTATACTCCCGATGCTCCCATTAAGCTGATAAAGTGTACTGCTCGCACTAAGCTGACATATCGCCCGTAGGCTGATATAGTACACCAGTATACTGCTCTCACTAAGCTGACATATCAAAGCCCGTAGGATGATATAGTATACTATCCAACCATTCAATCCATTCCATCTGATATCCTTCTCGATAAAATAGCCGTGTGTGGGGACACGGTTGGCCTTAGCCAAAATATTATAATTTCCTTTTTCATAAATCCCACCATTCTCTACAGCCCACCAAAACACTTTTGGTGCTGTCAACCAACACCCGGTTATTTTCCAATCAATAATCAAAGATTATTCCATTAAAGGATAATTCTCAATTTCATAAATAATTCAATTCAGCACAAACTACAACTCGATTAAATAAACGAATTGCGCCATGACAATCGGCACGAAATTTCGGTCGTCGACCATCTCAAACTTAATTTCCGAAAAATAAATAATTAATTAATTAATTTCGACAATTAATTATTTAATATTAAAAATTCTGTTTAGCTCAAAATAAGGTCCAATTAAATAAACGGACTTCACCACGGTCATCAGCTTAATTTTCCGGTCACAGGCCATCCCAGTTGAATTTTCAGGAAATAAATAATTATTTAATTAATTTCGAAAATTAGTTAATATTAAAAATTCAATTTAGCTTAAAATAAAGTCCGATTAAATAGACGGACTTCGCCACGATCATCAGCATAATATTCCGGTTCCGGACCATCTCCCTTGAATTTTCGGAAAATAAATAATTATTTAATTTAATTCCGAAAATTAATATTTAAATACTAAAAGTCTCACTTAGGCTCGAATCGCCAAATTGAAGCCCAATTAGGGGTCCGAAAATTACCGAGATACTTTCAACAAATAGTAGACCACGTCTACTTGCTAATTGCGCAATCAATTTATTTAAATCACATCACAATTGACTAATAATTGCTAATTAATTCAAATCTAACAACCTAAACATAATTAATTAAAACTAAACCAACCTAAAGCATAATTAGCCAACTAATCCGAGATTAGTGAGATTACTCACCAAATCGCGCGCAAATCGGATCAATCCGACGGCGGCGATGCGAGGAACGATTCTTCCCAAAGCGACTCGCGGATCCGGGGCCCGGAAACGGCCCAAAAGCGGGCTCGAAGTCACTGAAACCCACTCCGTGGGCTTGCTGGTCGCGGCCGATCGGGGCGGCTCCGGCGGCTAAGGCGGCCAGGGGAAGCCGGCGGAGGGCGAGGGGGTCGCGGGGGAGGCTCGGCGGTGACCGGATGGGGTTGGGTGGTGGCCGGAGGTGGCCAGACAGGGCTGGAACAGGGGCTGGGTCGCGCGGGTTCGCTCGGGGGAGGAGCGGCAGCGGCGACGGACGCGGGCGGATGGCGGGCGCGCGGCGTGCGAACGGCGGTGCAGCGGCGGGACGAGCGGCGACGGCTCTCGGCGAGCTGCAATCGTCGGCTCTTCTTCTGCTCCCGGTTCTGGTTCGCTCGGATGCACGGGGAGGAAGAAGAAGAAGAAGAAAGAGAGAGAGAGGGAGAGAGAGAGAGAGGATAGGCTTTGACTAGTCAAAGAAGAGAGAGAGGGTGAGAGTCGGTTGGGGGGAAGGGGAAAGCTGTCCGCACGAATGGGGGAGGGAAAAGGGGAGAGAAGAGAGAGAGAAAAGAGAGAAAAAAGAGAGGAAAAGAGAGAAAAGAAAAGGGGAGAGAGAGAGAAAAAGAAAAATAAAATGCACACTTCCTTTATGCAAATTTTCCTTTTCTCTTTCTATTTTAATTTGGTCTTCAATTTTTCCTCCGATAATTTCTTTATTGAAATTTCGGACCCGTCAATAAATTGACGAGCGATGAGACAGGATCCCGAAAATATGGATGTCACATATGTGTTCTGATTATTGCTTATGCCTATTACATTGATATTGGTACACGGGATGTACAAATATGTAGGGGTGTACCAAAGTGAGGTAAGATCTTATGCCGTTGCATGTTTAAGCTGCCTCCTAGGCGAATTAGAGTCTTAATTGAGGTTTAGAAGATTGACTCAATAAGATTTATGTCTCACCCTATTGTTGTTTAATATTTTTTAGGCATGTAGTTTCGAAAATCGTCATGTGTGGTTCGAGATCCTTTGGAGGTGAGGGATTAGCCTAGCTTTAATGAAATTTAGGTTAACCCTGAACCTTGCTGGTTTTTTTTTTTTTTTTTAAATTTGTTTGTAATGTTTTGTAAATATGAAATTTCTGGGGTTAACAAGTTTATAAATTGAAGTAATGTTTTTAAAGATGTGTGCTGTGATGGTTATACTATCCCTCTTTGTTGATTGACTTGAAGTTATTATGTACGTTTTGCTTGTGTTTAATGGAATGATAAAAAGAATGAGTTGATGACGAGTCTTGGGACGTTGCAATTAATTAACCATTGAGGGATGCTCATGTGCTCGGGGGTTCGGGTGTAACACTAAAAGTTAAACTATTAGTTGAATGCATGATTTAATATTTAATTAAATCAACACTCTCACGCATAGGCTGGATTTTGGCCTAAGCCTAATGCGTGGAAATATGTAATTGGAGAGACAAAATGGGGACCTAAAAAGATTTGAATTCGGGACTTCCTATTCTGGTGGAACCATTGCCGATTGTTTTAAAAACTTTAACTATTGGATGAAGGCATGGTTTAATTAAAAATTAAACCAACAAGGAATATGAAACTTGATACGAAAATTCACTTCATGATATCAAATTGATGATTCATAGCGTTAACAGATCATTCAAAACCCTTCTTGTTCATTCCCCCAGACTAATGCATGAACAGACCCTGGGCGCTACCCGTGCTCACCAGCTTGCTTGTAACCTTCTCTTCTGCATTCTCCAGCCCTATTCTCCCTTCAGCGCGCACTGTTCATCAAGAGTTGATATTATTTCCCTCGAAGCCTGCAGTATAGTAGAAACATCCTCCAATGTCGGGTTCATCAACCAGCAGTCCTGATAGCACAGTGTGAATTTGCCTATCTAACGAGGCTCGATCACTCATTGCTATGATGTCATAATATGATAAATGAGATGACAGTATGTAACAAAAAATGAAGAGCAAGATCTGAAAAGACTAAACGTGGTGAGAAGCCGAGAAACATTAGGACCCCAGCTGTAGACAGCCGAAGGGCTCAAATAACAAAAAAATCCTTCACTGACCTGCCATTGGGTGGGGACGCGGCGAGCTAAGGTAGCGCACGATAACGCTCCTGTTTCTCCCAATTTCTGTTCTTTTGTTCCCCGGAACAAAAAAAGAACAGAAACCTATTTGGTAAAACATTTGTTCCCGGGAACAATTTCTCAATTTTTTGTTCCCGTTTTGTTCCTGGGAACAGTTTTGAGAAGCAAAAAAAAGTTGCTTCTTGTTCCTAGGAACAATTTTTGGAAGTAAGCTGATTTTCTTTCTTAATTTTATTTTCTTGCCGCGACCACCGTCAATCGCTCGGAGCCACTGCCCACCGCCACTGCCGCCGGTCGCCGGTCGCCCGCCGCTGCCGGCCGGTCACCGGTTGCCACCGCCGGTTGCCGATCGCGCGCGCCCGCCGCCGCCCGGTCGGCCCAGTTCTTGCCGGTCCCGCCGCCCGGTCGGCCCCAGTCGCTGTTATGCCGCTGCCGCCGCCGCCACCAGCCCGCCAGCCACCGCCGCTGCATGACCGCTAGCCACCCACCGTCACCACTGACCGCCGCTGGAAGCCCATTGACTGCCCCTTCCCGCGGCCGCTCGGCCGCCTTCGGCAGTGGTCGACGGTGACGGTGGGCGGCCAGCAATCATGCAGCGGCGACGGTGGCAGCTGCGATCCGTCGGCAAAAATAAAAAAAATGAATAAATAATAGAAAAAGAAATTGTTGCGTTACTAAATGCATTTCTATTCTTTTTTTATTCCAGGAGTAGAAATTTTGTGTCGTTACCAAATATGTTCTTTTACTCAGAAATTGTTCCTCGGAACAGAAATAGAAAAGAACTATTTCTGAAAAAAAAAAAAAAAAACTCTTCCTAGGAACAGAAGCGTTGTCATACGCAGTCTAAACGTAATCTGCAGTGTGGCGCTCTAGTTTCGCCAAGTCTTCAAGCAGGGACTCATAAAAATGCTCGGAATGATCTCCCGGACAACATAGGACAATTTCTTCCAGAGTTATGGCAGTCCTAAGCAAAATCCTTAAAGTTGACTTCTCTTCCTCTATGCCAAAAAATGTTCCTACAGTGACTCTCTTGAGTGATGACGAGAAGCAAGGAGGGGGAGGGTCCAATATTCCATCCGCCAATCTATGGTCCACATGCAATTTCTGGACTAAAAAAAAAAAATCAGATCAAGAAGCTTTTGAGTTTGCGGAAAAACTATTCTTAATAGCAGTAGTCTAGGACGGAGCTACATTAGGGAATCACCTCAGTAAATTCAAGATTCTCCAATCGCGGACATCTCCTAAGGATCGCTGCCAGTGTTGGTGAAGACAAGCACAAAACTTTGAAGGATAATTTCAATGAGATAAGATTACGGAACACTGGGAGGGCAACATGGAGCTGACTGTCCATCTTTTAAGACCAAACGAAAGAACAGTGAACAACAATAGAAGGAACAACACTGAACTTCTAGAAGCATTAGACACAGATAACAACCCACATGACGCCTAATGGGACATGTCATATGCGAGCAATGAAGAGAACAAAGAGTTGTACCTGCAAACCAAGGCCCTTTAGGGTCAGAAACTTTACGTTTAGAAAGCCTTTTAAAGGCCTATGCCAATGGTCAACTGGATCGGACCTTTTCTCGCTGCCATAGGGCAAAGAACGCTCTTGGACAGTAGCCTCGACCAGTGAGGATCAGCCAGATATGGTATAGTCATAGAGGGGCCCGCTCGAACAGTAGAAGTACTTGAGACGGGGTCCACTGATCCCCACGTCGCGCTTCAGTTACAATATTTAAAACTCCGAGATCTGCCCATTTGCATTCATAAAGAGACAACCTCTCAAGAGCAGCGCCTGAGAACATCTTTTCCGTGGAAACATCATCCACAAACTTGACAAACTCGAGAGTTAAGACCTTTAGGCTCGGAAAACAAAATGAAGAAGGAACTCTGAGAGGATCCAGAAAGCAAAGTTGAAGTTCTGTCAGCATTTCGCACCTAAATAGAGAGGAAGGTAGAGGAGATGGCTCCATGAGTGAATAGAGTTGTAACTTGAGGTCCGGCAGTCACGCAATAGGAATGCTTTTTTCACGAATTTCAGGAAAAGTATTTTTTTTCATGGCCTATATATTGATCAAAGATCTGATCAAAGATTAGATCAGAGAAAAATCCACAAATATTCCCACCTTCTCGACAACATGTTAGTTTTCAGCGCATCTCTCATTGGAAGCATTCCTAAGATGCTTCCAAGCAGTTCATCAGGTAGATCACATATTCCCTCTTAGCTATTAACACGTGGGTTTCTATTCCTGTTCTGATCCGTAGCTTTTGGAGCTATAGACATTGGAAACCTTCACGCACACAGCAGCTTTATAGCCAACCTCAGCCCAGAATACGAAGGGAAAACAAGATAAGAAACTGTCGAACTCAGAAGACAACCCTTGGCAAATTAATCACCAGTTTGAACTAATCATACTTGAACAGTGGAAAAAACACAAAATAATACTTGATGTTGACCGCCATTCTCCACGCTCGAAAAAACTATTCCTTGCTCAGTTTTCATGGACAGATTAAAGGATTCCAATGTATGGTCACTTTAACCGGTCCACACAACACAGATGCAACATTCTTAACCAACAAAAGATCCGCCGAACGTATAAAGATGAGATCTTGTGAGTGAAAAATCAACTTTTCAAAACGATCTCCACAAAATGCACGGTGGGCTAACAACTGCAGCATCGGTTTCACGTAATGCACGACACCACGACAAGATGCCCAGGTTTACTCAAGAAACCCCAGAACGTATTTGCATGCAAGACAAAAGCATACTACCGAACAAAAACTAGAGAGTTTCAGTGAGGAGTGACGATGACCTTGTTCTTGCTAGCAGTTGATCAAGCCATGGCGGCAGCGGCGATGATGAACCAGGAACTCCAAAAGTCTCATGCTTTAAAAGACTTGCGGATTCTCATGCGTGTCACATGCTAAGTAGCATGGACATGCGACATTAGCATGTGACACGACATGTCATTTTTCAAAAATAGATAATTTCGACACGTTGTATATTAAATAAATATTTTTATTTTTAATTAATGTGATTCAAATTCATAAATAATTAATTAATTAAAAGAAGAACTTACAATGAATTTACACTAATAATATTAATAAGTCAATTCATTGAAATTTCGAAAAAATATATTCATAGTTAGTGTGTTTCAATATTTGGAAACATGTTTTTAACTTTAACAAAAGTTATTGATGAAACTAATGATTAATAAGAAATTATAATTAATTTATTTGAATAAATCCATGATCTTCTACGAATGACCAAAATTTATCATTATTCAAAATTCAGTACTTTTGTTTTTCAAAATTATTTTTTAATGTCATTTGTTTATTTTTCCGTTTAAAGAAAAAGTCCCCACACCCCCACTCCCTACTTTCCCCCGTCCATTTCGTGTGACTCACACGTCGCATTCAAAATTCATGGGCTTGCAGCAACAGGATAATCACCGATTCATTGTTTTAAAATAAAACTTCTATCTCGATTTTTCAAACGAATCTTGGTCCACGTAGTCTGTTATTTGAACTCGGCCCGTATCGTATTTTGAAACTTTGTATGAACACATTTGAGTTTCTGCATCTGTATACGCATCTTTGTGGTGGCATGATCGAACAATTCGTGAACTCGGTGCACTTCTAGCTTCTAAAATTACATGAATCAGCTTCCTTTGAATGTGAAAGCATGTTGACATCCGGATTTGGTAATAGGTACCGTGATCTACATAGAAGATTAGGTTTCTTTGATCACTGTTCTACTTATCATTTCAATTGGTCTAATTTTTGCATTGTCTTATAGTCGATATTTGATCTTGAAGTACAGTTTCTAAAGATATATGTTAATTTGAGAAAAAATAAAAATACACGTGATAGTAAAATTTTCAATTCAATTTTGGAACTTCATCTCTTTTGGTTTGAAATTCTAAGGAATATACAAAGATAAAATATCTTCAAATACGTATTCTGGATGACATATATTATTTCAAATAAAATTCAAGACTGCAAAAATATCCATTTAGTTTTGAGTCAAGTAAACTGAGAAATAGATCTCATTATGCCGATACCATAGATTAGGAAGATTGTCTTGACAATAGTTGATTGTATCAGACTATTTAAAATTACATAGACAATGAAAATAGCTCATAGACAAACTAATCCTAATTCAAAATGTATTGTTTGTAAAGGATGTGACCTCGGAGAGGGCTTACTTGGAGTCATGCTACCCTAGGAGAGATTGCACTCTCTTAGGGTTGGTCGACCTCGGTAAGGGCTCGTTTGCAGTCTTGTGACCTCAACTCAACTGGACCTAGTGGAGCCGTGAGCCCCTACCACTTTGGCTTTCTATTCATCATTGTATCTGTGCGTGTGAGGTTGGAACAACGTAATGGCAACCTTGTCCTATTTGGCGAGAGGTCAACGAGCACAAACTAAACCTCGCCAATGCCATCTTATTGCCACTACTCTTGCTTCCTCTCTTTTTCTTTTAATTAGTGTTTGGCCATCTGCATTTCTAGTTTGTATATGATTGGATAGGACAATATATGAAATCAGTGGACTTTGCTATATCATACGTATTGCTTGATGAATCACAATAATAAATATAGATATTTTCATATCCTATCATATCTATTATTTGATCTAAGTGACAAATCGATATAAATGAGCATGAAAATGCACAAATGATGATGGTAAAAATTTATTTTGATTCATTGTTAAAGATAATATAACTACACAACATAGATAATCTTCATTAATCAATTTATAATGATAGTATGATTTATATCTTGAACAAAAAAATGAGCTAATTATAGAATTCCAAAGCCACAGAGTTGATTATGACAATCAATGTAAATGGAACACCAAATCTAGTGAAAGAGAGAATACATGATTTATTCACCATCATGATTCTGAAAAGGGGTTTTGGTTATTGAATATGCTTTTGTTATCTTGAGCTCAACAAGACCCGATTGGCAATGTGGCCCAATCTTGAAGTTAGTTTTATACAATCACCAGCCAATATAAAATTGAATATGCAATAAACAACCACGCTCAATTAAGTTTCAACTTTTTTGCTGCTGAATATCATATGAAATTGACTTTCTTGCCACCTTCATCAAATTTCAACATGAACTACAAATTCACAAAAAATAAGAAGTTTCAACTTTTTTGCTGCTTGCACAGACTTTTAATGTGAACCATAAAGCTACAATCTGTGTTCAGGTTTGAATTTATTCATTAAAAATTGGGGTTCTTCCACTTCATTTTTATTTACTTATTCTTAATTAATTTTCCTGTTGTATTTCCTTTTTATTTGATTCCATCATTCCTTAATAAATCTTTTATCAAATATCAAACTATACAAATATATCTAAAATATGTAATAAATATATATATTGATATATGTTATAGTATAGAAAGAAATTCAAATGTGAAAAAAAAACTAAAATTATCCATTTTTTTATCTTGTATTTTCTTTTTATATTATAATCTAAATATGATTTTATTTTTGTCATCTTTTATATATTTTTAATTTAAAAATTTATTATTTAATGAAAATATCATATATTATGGATATAAAAAAATCCTATCAATCCTTATCCCACTCTTTCTATATAGTAATTTTATCCGGATTATATTTGTTTATATTCGATTTTACCTATTTTGGATGGGAAATCAGACATAAGCTTTGGTAGCCTTGACAGGAGGGGCCTCAAGAAGGTAGGGTTCCTCCTTTTCTCCACTGTCTCTCGATCGTGTCGAGCCCCAAAAGGCTGTTGCTTGACGACCCTTTAGAGAGTAACCCAGGTAATGTTCACTTCGTGCTCGAAGATTTTCTTGATCCCTTTTCACTTCTTGCGCATTGGTCTCATCAATGATTTCTTTGTTTGTCTTGCACGCGTCAAGTTTCATTTTTTTTTTTTTTTTCTGGGTAGTTTGTGTAATGTTTAGTTTAGCTTGTGTTAGGCGCAGAGATACGCGTGGATGAGGCTGATACTGAAGCAATTTGGTTCTCTTTGCTTTTGACAGCCTGAGTTCGCCGCATGTTCTTGATGTGTTGGAGTGAATTGGGTTGTGGGTGCTTGTTGCAGTGATGCAATTCGTGAGAATGATGGCAGATTATGGGTTGTTGTGGCTCAGTTAGAGGAGATGAAATCAATTTCTGAAAGTTCTGTGATGCTCTTGCTTTTCAGGGTTTTCATGTCCCACTGGTTTTGTAATCAGAGGGCTTGTGATTGATCTACCAAGAGTTGTGATCAGAGTCGGAAGGGCACTTTTTCCTCTTCTTTTAGTTTAATCTTCAACGATGGGAGAGAATGATGAAGAAGTGGATGCAACCGTTCTAGTTTTGAGTAAGCACAGGGAATTGATTGGCTCTCAAGTTTTAAGCTGCAAACAACTGTGCGATCTACCTGATGAGATTCTCCTAAGGGTCCTAGATTGTCTCTCAACGAGCGATGCGGTGAGAACAAGTGTGTTGTCCAAAAGGTGGAGGCACTTGTCGAAGTCGATTCCTAGTCTTGACTTCGATGATGAAGATTTCTTTGATCAGTCACAGTTCTTAAACTTTGTGGAAGGAGCATTGTCGTTTCGTGACCTGTCTCCTTTGAAAGTTTTTTCTCTTTCATGTTATGTGGCTGATGGCGAATCTTGCGTGAATACTTGGATCGATGCTGCAGTAAGACGCAAAGTTCAGGAGCTTTGCTTGTGCCTTGTTGTAGAAATAGATCGTCCTGTTGAGTATACATTGCCTTATGGTGTATTCAGGTGTGAAACACTGGTAAAGTTCCATCTTGAGATGTTTTATAATTTCAGAGTTCCTTCTGAAGTTTGTCTTCCAAATCTGAAGGTCTTAACTCTAGATTTTGTTGGATTTGTGAATGATATTTCATTCGAAAAGCTGCTTTCATGCCCTTCTCTCGAGGAGTTGTCTCTTAAAAGTTGCAGATGCGGGCAGATCGAGGTTTTGAACATTGGTGCTCCCAATCTTTTGAAATTGTCAATATTTGAACCTGAATTTTTTGCGGGTTTAAATAGACACTGCCAATTACGGATTCATGGAGCTAGAATCAAATCCTTACGGTATCATGGTCAATATGGTGGTGGTGACCATACCATCTCATGTCCATCGTCACTAGTTGAAGCTGTCATTGTAGCATTTTATCCAGGGGAAGAAATTCCTGATCGGTGTGCTGATCGTGTATTTAAGCTCTTAAAGGGTTTTACTAATGTGGAACGTCTTACTCTATTTTACGAAGGGCTTTGGGTACACTCTCCTGTTTTTATCTTCAATTTTGTCTTTATCCTCCATCTTTGGAGCAATTGTTATGTTTCGAATTACTATAGGCCTGGAATTCACTATGTTATGGGCTTTCTCATCAGCATATGAATGAGAGAGAAGATCTCCTCGACTCTTTTCCAGTCTTCTGGAGCCTTACCCGGTTGAAGTTTGACATCAGTCCGGTGTACTTAGATTGTAGGGCACTTCAGGTCATGCTCGGCCAAAGTCCTTGTCTGAGGAGTCTTGTGTTTGCCGCGGTAACTATCCCATAATTATTGATTCTCAGCCCTTTTCTGTTTTGGCTTGTGCTATCGAATGTTGGAGATTAAGCCTGAGCTGAATGATATATATTTCTGATATAGGGTTTGATCGAGGACTCTGAAATGGATGGCTGGACGCTGGACCCAGTGCCTGAGTGTTTTTTGTCATCGCTTAAAGAGGTCAGGATTTGTAACTTCAAAGCAGAGGACTTCGAACTTTCAGCCGTGAGAGTTTTACTTGGGACTGCTGAAGTTTTGGAGAAATTTTTTATACATTGTTCCCGGCATTATAGGGAGAACTTTCAAGGGAGCTTGATGAAACATGTGATGAAGCTTCCTCGGGCTTCAGATCAATGTGCGATTTCGCTAGAGTTTGGGGAGAAATGCAGAGGATGCTCTAGGAAATTTGATTTGTTTGGAAATCCATATCGTTAGCTGTCTTTACTGAAATTAGAACATCTTCCTGAAGTAGGACATCCGTCATGTGGCTACATGCTCTCATCACTGGTTCTTCAAGTTCTCCTTTTTGGAGGACACCTACACTGCTGCTGTCATCATTTGTAATGCCATCAATTCCATTCTTCCGACATAGGCGACACGAAACAAGGGTGTTCTATGATGGATCATTGATGTCAAGTATCATGGTAATGTTGTGGTGATCGTCATATTATTATCTACTGCTTTGTTCAGAACCTCTGGCCAGTGAGTTGGGCAGTGCAATTAAGGGAGTAATGTAGGTGAGAGCATGTGGAGTTTGTGCATATTGTGGACGGGTTTGTTTAGTTAATGATGAAGTAAGCTGTTTACGTGCTGCACTTCAGCGAAGGTGATGCTATGATTTACTTTGCTCTATTCGTTGGTTTGAAATTACCATCAGGCGAATTAGCTTGTTGAGGCACTCCAACCGATACAAACGTAGTTTTTACACCCTACTCCATTGGTTCAGCCATAACCAACATGGGACATGAAGCCTGAAATCATTTCATCCATGAGAAGATGACACGAATGATCTTTGAACAAAGGATCTCTGAAATTTGATTCGATGTGCAATGTGATCCTTGGATGTATAATATTCAAAGTTGTCTTTCTGTATGATAAAATAATAAATGGGACTTTGTTTCATGACTTAAATTAACATAGGTCAAGTTAGATTTTTAAAGATGGTGAGTGAATATGTCCATTTTTTTGCCTATAAAAACAAATTAGTCGTTAATATGGCCATTGTTACTTGGTGATGTTGATTAGTTTATCTTGAATTGCGAGGAATAACATGAATCATCTATGTGTAACCTTTCTTTTTTCTAGGTCCGATATCCTAAAATGTTTTAACTAACCAATTGATTATTCACCAAATGGCGGTAAGTGATATTTACTGGTCAAAACATGCTTAAACTAGTATATAATGAGAAGCTACAAATTTTTTTTAAGGAGGTTA
The DNA here is from genome assembly GCA_016097545.1 of Eucalyptus victrix. NCBI lineage: Eukaryota > Viridiplantae > Streptophyta > Magnoliopsida > Myrtales > Myrtaceae > Eucalyptus > Eucalyptus victrix. The sequence goes on along the minus strand of CM027839.1, from coordinate 59,367,513 downwards.
CTATTGTATTTCTCAAGGACTAGGAAATCCTCCTATGAACATGCAAATCAAATGAATTGATAAAAAAAAAAAAAAACAAAAATTGGCTTGAAAAGAGAGCTTTCTCAAGAAAATGGTTCTAAAAATGTAACCATAATTAGGGGATAAATAAAAATGGACTGTTATATTGCAATGCGAACCCAGCATAATAATGAGAAAAAAGTGTTCGTTCTTGTACTAGAAGCTATTCATAATTTTTGAGTGAAAATAAGAAAATCTTGTACTTTCTTGCACATAGAAAATTCATAAATAAAATGCGTTTACAAAATGTTTATTCCAATCTAGAGCACAATCTACTGTTAAAAATATAAAAATAAAACCACATCCTTATCAATTCCCAAAGCAACATATTAGTTTCAAAAATTTTATACGTATTGGGAAATTTTAAATTTCTTGAAATAAAGTACGGTTGAGAAATATTAAAAAATCTGACAATGCAAATTCTCTTATTCATAGTAAAGATAAAAAACAAAAAAAAAAAACATTTTCTGAGGCCTAACCTTCAATAAAAGAAAAATGATAAGTGAATTGAAAATCCTAAAACTTATTAACAAAGTGCAATTTAATCATAAAACTTTTGAAAAGTCTGACAATGCAAATTCTCTTATTTATAGTAAAGATAAAAAACAAAAAAAAAAACATTTTCCGAGGCCTAACTTTCAATAAAAGAAAAATGATAAGTGAATTGAAAATCCTAAAACTTGTTAACAAAGTGCAATTTAATCATAAAACTTTTGAAAAGTACATTAAAATTCTAAAACTTATCATAAAAGTGTAATTAAATCTTAAAATTTTCAAAGAATACAATCAAATTCTATGACTTATTAAATTGATCAAATCACGTTTTTTCATTAATAGCATTTTTTGAAAAATTTATGACTTAATTGTATTTTTCTGATAAGTTTTATAAATCGATTGTACTTTTTGAAAAATTTAGGATTTGATTGTAAATTTTAAAATTCAATCCTAAAAATTTTAGGATTTTGAATAAACTTTTCCTGAGAAAAAACTTATCCTAAAAACCTTCTCTCTGTCTCCGTCCTCCAGAACTCCAAACACCAGCGTCTCACCACTTCAGAAACTGCGGGAATGCGAAGATGAGAGCTCCTACTCTTGCTTCCAAGTTCAGCTGTGGCTTGTTACTAGCGAACTGCAAAAGCCACGGTCGACCCGTTGCCTTATTGCGGAATCCAGCGTCGTCGCCAGCTCGCCTCGTCGCGACTCCTTTGCGTTCAAGAACTGTAAAGACCGCAGCTTTCGAGTGTGACTTCTCCAAATCAGACGCTGCCGGCGCTCCTTCGCCCATTTCGGTTAATGGGTACTCGTGAATATCTCTCGTTTCTTGGTAGCTTTCAACTTGGTGCCCTGTTCGCCACTTTCAGTGGGCGAAGAATGACCCTTTGTTGCCGTTTGAAATTCTGTCTGAAAGAAGCTTGGTGTGGAATATGAATGCTGTGGAGTTACCTGCTTGAGTTTGTTATATGCTTGTATTGAATTTGCTTCATTGACAATTTGACCTGTACCTAGTGATGTAACTGTGTAGAGGGAAAGTGTAGTTCCAATCTCTGGCAATCACTTTCAGCTGCTGGATCAGATGCATTGTCTTATAAGCTGCATAGTTTGGGTCCCAGATGATCATTATATGGGCTATCAGCCTATCACTCTGTCATCTTTAAATCACGGGGTTGTTGATGCTGTGGATTCTTTGATTGCTGGGGAGTTGTTTTGGGTAACATGACCAGTCTCGATGCTTTGAGCATTCTTGGGCGTTTACACAGTATGTAGTAATTAAGGGGGGAAAATGAAGATGAAACTCAAAAATTCGGTTGTTATTAACTTATGTCTGTTTCAAACTTCAAATAGCTTGGCATACTGTGTGTTGAAAAAAACTAAAACCCAATTTGTTTAATACTTGGACTAGTGGGAGAACCTTTCCAATCTATTGTTTTCTGGCGACTTCTCTCCACTGTTGTTGATGATTAATCTTTTTCAGCTTGCCGGAGTACAATCGGTTATTACCTTGCCCTTCACATAGCGGTCCTCCAAGAATTGAGCACTTGGTTGTACCCGAAGAAGGAGAAGGACCTGTTTTAGATTACATCTGTAAAGCTCTGGATCTTCCTCCATTGTGAGTCTTTATTCCTTGCTTTTCATATCCAGTTAATGGTGTACTATATGTGAACCAGAGTGGGGTGTTAAATAGGAAATTTCATTCTTTGAAAGGTTTGTTGCAGATCTTATCCACTTTGGAGCTGTGCATTATGCACTGGTTACCCCACAACCTCCACCAACTGCGACTCCAGAGCAGATCAGAGTATTTAAGGAAGTCACAAAGCCATCAGTTTTGAGAAAGAGAGCATCTATCAAAGGGAAGACTGTAAGAGAAGCACAGAAGACATTCCGGATAACTGAGCCTGGTCAATTTGTTGAAGCAGGAATGTACTTGCGTGTTCATGTTCACCCTAAGCGATTTCCAAGGTTACTCATCAAAGATGATTGTGCTTCTGATGCATATATTTCCACTTAGGTAACTTTGTGACACTTGAACTTTGATCAGGTGCTATGAGATTGATTGGAAATCAAGAATCATTGCTGTAGCTGAATCCTATGTAGTTTTGGACAAACCTGCTGGTACATCTGTAAGCTATCTTTCATAAAGTATCTTCAGGATTTCTTTGATATGCTATCAACAAATAGTTGTGGACTGACAAACAGAGGAGTATTAGGGCCATGTTCTTGTTTTGGAGTTTGGGGTTGTGGTGTTACCTGGCTTTAATATGGAAGATTTATGAGAGAAATCTAGTAGATGAGAATGTGGGAGGGCTTCATTCAATATGTAACCTTTCTATATCTTGTTCTCTGTTTCTGTTGTCCTATTTCATAGTCACTTACTCTCCACTTGGAACAAATCTTTCAGCCTTTACTTTTCTCTGTGATATTTGAAGACCATCGGGACATATTTTATGTAACTTGGGTCTTTAGATATATGAAAGTTGTGAACGACTAGTGACATTGACGACTATGTGCTTGTAGGTCACATGATCTGTCTGCAGAAATGGAAGGTCTTTTCTGCAGAAGCTTGAGCTTTTATACTAGCATGTGCTGTTTGCTTCATGTCCACTGGATAAATATAGCATTGACCTGATTTAATTGGGAATGGAGTTATGGCCAAAGAGAAATTTGAAATTTTAGGAACCAAACTATTGCTTAGCTTTTGAGGATGCTGTATGTTCAGAAAATTTGGAACATAGAGCATAAGTTCCTTGTGCCTGAATTAGGCTATTGATGTTTAGTGGTTTTCAGTGTTGGTAAGCAAAATGAGTTATGAGTCATTTTAATCATGGTAATAATTGAAATGAGCTTTTGAGTTGGTTTTCTTGCATTTACATGGACTTGTGTTTGGTTGAGGGTAGGGGTGAGCGTAGTCTGGGTTGGGCCGGTCCAGCACCTAACCCGGGGACTAACTCGCAAAATGTTGGTCCTCAATTTTTGAGACTAATGACTAACCTTATTGAGCTTGAAATTGAGAATTTGACCGACCTTATCGGTCTAGTTTGATTTCGGGGTCAACCCAGGACCAACCGATTATTTTTTTGTGTCATTTTTTGTATTCTTTAAAAGAGTAAACATATCATTTTAAATTAGGGAAAAAAGTCACAAAAAACCCCAAACTTTGCTTAAGGATAAATTTACCTCAAAACTTTTTTTTTTTTTTTGTAACACAAAAAACTCCAAACTTTGCTACTTGTGACATATTTATCCAAAATTTTTCTTCGTGACACAAAAAATCCCAAACTTGTATTTGCATGATACATTTATCCCAAACAATGGGGCATTTTCGTCTTTTAATTTTTATAAATTTTTTCTTTTCCTTTTCTTTTTCTGTTTTTCTTTTCCTTTGGTGGAGGGAAGAGAGAAGGAGAAAAAAAGAATAGAAAAAAGAAAAGAAAAAGGGAAAAATAAAAATGAAAGACAAAAATGCCTTTTGCTTATAAAGTTTGGGATAAATGTATCACGATTGACAAAATTTAAAGTTTTTTGTATCACAAAAAATAAAGTTTGGGGTAAATTTGTCACATTGGGCAAAGTTTAGAGTTTTTGGTGACTTTTTTACTTTAAATTACATATTCATCAACAATGCAATATCGAGCAATCAAACTATAATTACCAATATATATCGAACATAAGTATAAGATAAAATAATAATGGAAATTTACATTTGCTAAAAGCAATAAACCATAATAACGAACATGCGAGTCCAGGAACAAAGATGAGCGGCGAGATGAGTGAATAGAGGTGAGCAAGGCCGAGGCTAGTGAAGAGGGTTTTTCTTTTGTCGAATTAGGGTTTGGTTTCTTTCTACTTTCTAATTTACACGACAAACTCGAAAAGAACAAAGGTGGAGGCACTAAAATTTAGAGTAGGCAAAAGCATAAAAGATATAGTATGTTAGATATAAAATATATATTATGTATAGAGTTGGTCCGGGTTGGATCAACCTTAAATTCCCACGATCGAGGACCAATCTGTATAGAGCAAGTCTAGAGGTCTAGGACCAAGGACTGACCTAGTACTTCTCCCTTTGGAAACCGGACCAAAACTAGCCAGGTTAAGCCAGTCCAGGGTCGGTCCAGGGTTGACCCTGGACCGATGCTCACCCCTAGTTGAGGGGTGTGTGTGGCTCACAAAATTGAATTTCCTGGTTAGAGCAAAATGGTAGATTGGCTGACTTGCCTGGGCATTAGACTTACTTGACATAATTGAGTATTGCACTTATGAACTTGAGTCCATGGCTTAATGTCCTAACTCAAAGAACCATTTCTTTTCATTCGGAGAGAGAGTTTTCCCTATTAGTTACCATCATTATTTGATGGTTTTGCGTTCTTTACCTGAATTATCCTGTCTGATGCTTCAATTTTCTTTACATGGATAGGTTGGAGGAACCACGGATAACATTGAAGAGACTTGTGCAACTTTTGCTACTCGTGCTTTAGGACTAGTTGAACCACTTAAAACTACTCATCAGATTGACAATTGCTCAGAAGGATGGTAAGTTGGCAATTTCTGTCTGGCATTACACTGGTGCTATTTTTTCTCATATTTAAAATTGTTAGTGAGCAGTTGCTTCAAATCAATTGTAGTGTTGTGTTAGCCAGGACAAAGGAGTACTGCTCGGTTTTTCATGGTAAAATCAGAGTAAGTTGACCATATTTAGTTCCAGCTTTTTCTTGGGTTTCCCCCTAATGTAAAGGTTCAAGTCAGTCCTCACTTTTGAATGTATATTCTTAAATGTTTTGTTGCCAGGAAAAAAAGGTGAAGAAGCTTTATCATGCTCTTGCTGTTGCACCTGTGCCCCTTGGAATAATTACACACTACATGCGCCCAGTCAACATGGCTCCAAGGCTTGTTACTGAAGGTAATAGTCTTTGGTGTTTGTAACCTAACGAGACATATTGGGATGCTTCTACCATGTTTGGGCAGGAAATTCAAATTTTTACTGTTTTGTCAAGCTAAAGTGAAGTGAGTAGTAGTAGAAGATGGTACTATTTGAAGCAAATGGATTGATCAAACAATAGATGAACTGCACATAAAATTTTGGTGCTTGATCTCCAATTACGCAACTTGGTTGGATTGTCACTCTTATTCGTTGCATCTGCTATATTTCCTTTGCTGGAGGTTACGGAGTAATAACGCAAAGCAGCTTTCCTTATATCCCTCAAAAATGGTTGTAGAAACCTAATCACGATGCTTTGTTTGCATGCATGGCCAATACATAATATTGGTTATTTTGTCTCTATTTTTTTTCCCTGCTGTTTCTTGGAAAGACAGGTGCAGAGCCTGGTGGCTTTGCCTGTCTGCAATATTTGTGCCCTTCAGGAACCTTCAATGATATTTTTGCTTAAAATATCTTGGCATCCAGAGTTCATAAAAGGATGGTATCTCTGCCAACTTGAGGTCATGGAATGCAAGGAAGTTGCCTGGCCAGACTCTGTTGTTGAAGCTGAGTATTGTGTTGAAGACTGCGGGTGGACCAAGAAGGATGTTGCCTACGAATGCAAAATTAACCTCCTGACCGGTCGTACTCATCAGGTTCTTGCTGTCTCCTTGACATGCTGTAGCCAGAATGATCTTTTTTGCTTCAACCCCTAGGGTCCTTGCATTCATATTGATTTTATGCACTTTGAAGAGTTATTATTAGCAATTGAAAACACATGCTTTAACATGTTGAACGAGTATTGATCTATCTAGAGTGTAATCCGAGGATAATTCCGTTTTGGGCTCTTAGCAGAACTTAAACTTAACATTGGAATGCTTATGATGCAGATTCGTGCCCAGTTGGCTGCTTGTGGTGCTCCAATTGTGGGTGATTCGGCATACATGCCAGCTGCAATTGCAGAGATGGCTAATCCTGGTATCAACCCACTTGGCAAATTTAAGAAACTATATACTAGTGAGGATGACAAGGCAGTTGCTATAGCGGAGTGGGTTGCGCAGCATGGGAAGGAGCCAACTTTAGCAATTGGTCTTCAAGCATGCCAAATTTCATGGGACGATGGGGAGCATGTTTATGAGGCTAGAGATCCCTGGTGGCGATGAAGATAGCTTCTCACTGCCCCTTTTTAGTAAGAATCAGTGAGGATGCTTATATGCCTTAGTTCAGGACCATTAAGAATGTAATCACTTCATCCTTTTGTTTCTTCCATGGTCCTTCTGCATTAAAAAGAAAATAGATGCATTTCACAGAAGCATATTGTCTCGTATACTTATCAATAGCTTTCAAAACCCCTTTTTTCTTGCAACATTGATTTCAACTGCTACAATATGATTGACTGTTTGACTTGTGCTAGCTTTCGTAAAATTATTATGATTATTATATTTGTTGTGGTTGTGGGTTGTGGGGAGTTGGAGAAAATGCAATCTTTAATTGATGATTTTAGCATTATAGAAAGAAAGCATTATAGAAAGAAAAATTGGAAAGTGTATTACTCATCACCATTTTTTCTTCGTGCCATTCTTTTAATAAGTAACTGGTGTGTAAAAGGAAAATATGGCTAAAGGAGACGATGTTAAGGGTACAAGGATCTTGAGGCTGTATTTCTTTGTCCATTTTTGTGAAAGATATAACTATCTTTTGCAAAAACGAAAACGGAAATACAGCCTCAAGATTCTTGTACCCTGAATTTTGTCTTCTTTTGCCAAATCAGTTCGTTTTCTATTCCGCTAGTTAGTCTAATGTCAACTCCTTATCATTTCTTTTTCATCTTTCAGCTTCCAACACTACTTCTCAAAATTCAAAGTGAGTCTACGGAAGCCATACTAAAATGTTGCATGTGCATTTGAGTTTAAACTTTACCAGTTATGGTCAGCTGTTGCATGTGATGATAAATCATGCCATTGATGTTATCTAAACATGCAGTACATTCAGTAAATAACTGGATACATTTTGTGAGCAGGCCACTGAATGATAATAAAATATGAAGGCTTTCCTTTTGCCTAGATAGCGTGCTATAGATAAGACATTACGGTAATTCCTTTTTTACCCCTAGATTCTTGAGCCTGGAACTGTTACTCAGCGGCAGACATTAAGCTAGTCAATAAATCTGCTGCAGATTTGGATGGTCTGGATCTGTTATGGTTCTGATACTGTGTTCTGCAATAAACTGCTTATACCAACTTGCAGACAGTTTGGGAGTTCTCTTCAATGTGGTGAAGTTGACATGGTGAAGTCCAAACCTCTCTGTATATCCAAATTGCCATTCAAAATTGTCGAGCAAGGACCATGCAAAATAACCCCTCACATCTGCTCCTTTCCTGATTGAAAGGAATAAAAGAACTATGGATTGTAGAAATGAAATTTTAACGTATGAAATGCTCACTGCTATGATAATTTTGCATTTTCCTATCATGGGAATTGTCTTACCTCACTGCTGAAAGAAGAGCACTTAAATGGCTGGCCATGTACTCTACTCTTTTCAGATCTTCCAGGGGCTTTTCATCTTTGAGTTTAAGGTCATCCTTTTCGCCATAACCTGAAGAAGAAAAAAACTTATCTTTCATGACAGGACTGTGCCAGAACATTGTCCATTGAACAGTCTTAGTTTTGTGGTTCCTCTTTACCATTCTCTGTGATAAACATTGGGGTGTTGTTATACCTCTCCTTGACATAGGTTACCATATATTCCATTCCTTCGGGGTAGATGTTTAACCACTCCAGGTCAGTCTGCTTATTGAAAAAACTTCAGAAACTATTCGACGATTTATAATTACTATTGTCTACTGATGTCACTTACAGGTTGTCCTATTGGTACACCGTTCTTTTTTGAGCTTTGTTTGTAGTACCCTTCTGTCTTGGTGATTCCTTTACCTGGTTCACAAATAGATAAAATACAGTCCTGCACATAGTAACTTGTGTAGTGATTGATGCCGATAAAGTCCAACCCATTCTTCAGTTTCTCCTGGTCACTTCTGGAAAATTCAGGTAAAATGGATCCCAGAATTTCGATCATCTCTGCAGGATATTTCCCAAATATTATTGGGTCCAAAAACCTATGGAAGTCATAATAAACTAGCTTAATCACACTTTCCAAGAAAATATAGTGATTATATGCTGCGTTGAAGGTGATCTTAGGTTTAATATGATGTGCTTACCAGCTCATAAAGAAAGACACAGCTCTCTCTGCAGCTAACTTGTCTGCTAAAGAGTCGCTGATGGGCTCGAACCATGCCGCGTGTATGACAATCCCAATGACGCCGCCTTGTTCCTTCTGCAATTTCATTTTGCTTTGTTGAATGACATGTTTTCATCCTACTTGACATAAACTTGTATCACTTCATTAGATTTTTCCCTTTTTGTTTTTTGATTTCATGGCACAAAACGTTTCCTTTTCCCAGTTGTGAAATCTTATAGCATAAGAATAGGAAACAAGGTATCCTGAAAATGTTGCACGACAGCATTCATCACTTTCTCAGATTAAATTGCTTCTTGCATCATGAAAGTCTTACATGGTGCTGATACCTGGTAATTTGTCCTGTAAATGTTGACTGCAGTTGCATGTGATAAGATCATGTTATGAGCTACTATGAAGGGCTCTATCTCCGAATCTCCAAGGGCACAGTTTCCAAATGGAGCAGAGCAGCGGGCAGGTGGAAATTCACCCCAGCGGTATGCCAATGTTGCTTGGATGTTCGGCTCATTGAAGGTGACCCAATACTTTACCCGGTCTCCAAAGTACCTAAAGCAAATATCTGCAAAATATCCGAAATCCTCCCTACAAAAAGAAAAAAACAAGTGGATCCACTGTAGTTTCTGAAGAATTTTCCTTTTGAAAAATTTCCATATTGTTCTACATTGTTATTCACGGAGCTTAATGGATGTTAGGACAACATACTGTGATTTTGGACTGAGCCAGCCTCCGTATCTATCCTCAAGTTCTTGTGGTATGTCAAAGTGAGTCAATGTTACAAAGGGTTGTATTCCTGTAGCGTTAGAGGAGAAGAAGATTGTTATTTGCAGATGATGAAGATTATCATCAATTGGTTTTGTGTGGGATTGATGCGAAGAAAGGAAGTGTACCCTTTTGAAGGAGACTATTGATGAGTCTATTATAGTAGTGTATTCCAGCCATGTTTATTTCTGCAAATCTTCCCTCTGTTTAGAATTATCAGTTGAGGTTAGAATTTCCCTATCAAGAGGCCTTCAACACGATCGAATATCAAATGAAATCTTAGAGAAAAGGGGGAATAAGAAGGAAGAAAAAGAGGGACTTACTGGGAAGAATTCTTGCCCATGAGATTGAGAAACGATAGCTGTTCACTCCAAGTGACTCCATTAGCCTTATGTCTTCCTGTTTTTCATTTGTCATTCTTTAATTAAATCTGTCTGTAGGTAAATGACTTGTCATTTAGTTAATTAACAATAGTAGTCCTCTTTTCGAAACTTTGCTTCTTCTCAAAATTCCAAATCCACCCAAACTTTAATGGTGATTGGAATGACCTGTCAACATGTTTGTGCAGTGAAAGCGGCATCAGAATCGTACTAGTTTTGGCCCTCAGAACCGGGGTTCCTGCTAGTTAGATCTAAGGTCTCGATGCCCAACCTATCGAGTCCTTTAAGTCCGAAGACAGGATCCTGGCACCGAGGTCCTTAGCGGTTGGACCGTGGTCCCCAAATGATGTGCCAGGGTCTTGTCGCTGGGTTAGATGGAAATAGGTGTTCTTTCGTATCTCGATTCATATTCACTAGTCACATTCGCGCTTTTGGATGCTTGGGTATAAGCCTGGTTTGATAACTATGCTGCTTAAATTATTCAGCCAATTTCATTTTAAAAAGACGAATTTGGAACCCAACTTGGGGTATTGATTCTTGTTCTACAATGAGATCTTTATTCTCTCCACAAAGCTACAAGAACATAAGCTCATATAAATTAAAGTAACTTTTATGTGATTTTTTTCTTCCTCGTGCTGATGTACAGAACATGCTGATCTGAAATAATGCATAAACAATGATTACCAGATAACGATGATAGTGATCTACGGCTATGTCGCCAGTACTTCCATCGATTATGTTTCCTGCAATTCAAGCTTTCTGAATTATTTATTAATTTGTCATTTTGTTCCCAGAATCAGCTGGGAATCTACTAAATAGACAGCGTGCGATGCTTTCAAGTGTATCAAACAGGATCCCCTCGTTCCCAATCAACCATGCTAGTATTGCTTCATGAGCTTGAGATGCAAAATTTTACTTCAGAAAATTAGGGAAGTTTTCTGCTCAATTTAGCCTAATTTTGAAGCTATCTTAAGTTTTAACTTCTCAAGGACTAAATTGAAACATATCTTCATCAAACTTTGTAGCATATCATGGAACCGTCTCTTAATACCCTACTTGATAATACAAATTGTTCTTGAAATATTCTGTAATTGAGTTGTTATGATTTAAGTTGAACATTCTATAGCAGGAATGAGGCCCTTCTGATAATACTCACAGGGGTTCACTAATGCCGGTTGTCCTCCCCATTATCATAACTAATATTTTACTAATTTCCAACCAAGTTGCGCCTAAAAAGTCAAATAAATGATGCTTTCTATTAAACTAAACCGTGGACAGTGAATGGTCATTATGGTGAAGAACATGTGCACTTAACTTTTTTCTCTTTTGCCCTATCTGCCCCTTTCTTGATGAGCAATTTATGCAGTTTGATAAGTTCGAGCATTCGAAAGGAAAGCTACTTCACCTGGTTCATGAGCAAAAACATCCCAGTTGTTAAGGCCTTTGCCATCACTCTTGTAAGCTCCTTCAAACTACCAAAACAAAAAGGGTCAGAAGAAAGAGAAGCTAAACAGAGGAAACATCATTGAACATATGTAAGCAGAGAAGAGAAGAGACCAGTCAATCGATACCTGGTAAGAAGAAGAGGCTGTGCCAAAGAGGAAGTTTCCGGGGAGTGATGATGGATCATCCGAGGTCATGATTGAGTTGGAGGAAATGAAGAGTGAAGCTAAGACTATCTGGATGATGAAGATGGCTTTCTTGAGTTGAGAGACCTCCATTCCCGTTTCACTCGGAAGCTCCCTTCTGTGCTTTCAGAAAACGCAAAAGCGTTCTATCACGCCCAGCCATTTATATGGGGCCCAAGAGAATCACTTTTGATAGAGAGAGGGAGAGCTAATCATCATGATTGTGACACGTGGAATAATGGTCACAGAATACTCAAATTATAAATTTGCTGGGAAATGTCCGATTGCTCTAGCATTATGGTGGTACTAAGACAAGTTATTTTAGCAGGAAAAATGGTCCTTTCCCACCATGCTTGTCGGTATGTTAATTCTCATGGATAAGCCATTTCAGTGTGTCCCATCATGTTTGTTGCTATGCTAATTATCATGAGGAAACCCATTTCAATGTGGTTCGCGCGGTGGTGCAGAAAACCATATTTTAATCATCTTTTCTTCGGATTCCAGCTGGGTCTGTATTTACGTGCGAGCAATATCTCAAACTTTTCTTGCTGCTGAGCAAGTCGAGCTGGAAGCGAGGATCACGCTATGCCTACTCGGAAAAAAAAACTAATGTGAGGTTGGTAAGCTCATCATGCAAACTCCATCAAATGGGATTGCAGATGGGAACGCGCTCCGCATGGCGCACGAGGATGAACAAATCATCTTGAAAATTTCTTTCCCCTCCTAAGATTTGAACTCGTGCCTTTATAGAAATCAATCGAGACTGAGGGACATGGGGCTAACCATGCTCTTTCCTGAACAGTAAGCTAGCGGTCTGCAGCTCGTTTCGCATGAGCATGAATAAGTACCCTAAAAAACATTGCTCTGCTCCTAGGTTCGTCGGACTTAAGGATAAAATGGCAGTGCATCGACAAGAGCTAAGTAAAGAGGAGGCCTGTGTTCAGGATTTGAACTAGTGTTCTTATGGAAGACAAACAAGAGCCAGAAACATTGGGCTAACCACGCTCCGAATTACTATAAATTTTTGTCCAATCATGAGGGAGAGCCTAAGTGCCGATGTCATCGGCATGTATTATTACAAATTTTCTAACTCAAAGATTAAATATATTGAGTGTAATAAGCTTACTAAATATATTATTTGGTCCTTCCTAACTAATAAATTTGACTGGGAACATTGATAAAAAAAAAAAGTGGGGTTTTTTGCAGCCCACCCCATTCGTGGTATTCACCGTTGTTAGTGGACCACTCAACGTTAATTATTGCATAATTTAGCCTTTTCTAGCACATTTATCTTAATCTTTTGGGATTTTAAATTGTTATAATAGATGGGGAAGTGAGGTTCATTATACGCTCTTTTGAATTGAGGATCATTTAGATGCGCCGAATGATGGTACTTTCTGAAGAAAACTTCATCTAAGAAACTAAAAGGATGTGGGGATAACTACACAAATAGTCATTGAACTTTGCTTCAATACATAATATCATTTATGAATTTTTAATTTGTTTAACGTGGTCTTTAAACTTTCGCTTACTATGCAATATCCTCCTCAAACTTTTAATTTGTTCAATGCGGTATTTAAACTTCTAGTAAATGTTTGATCTTAGTCGTTGGATTATTATATTCCTGAATTCAATATAATTCTCAATTATTTAGTCCATGAACTAAATTGAATGTGTACAAAAATTCATGGATTATATTGAACAAATTAAAAATTTCTGGACTATTGCGCTAAGTTCAAGGGCCATATTGAACAAATTAGAAATTTCAAGGATAACATTGCGCATTATGTTAAAATTCAAAAATCATTTATTTCATTTTTCCCGCACTTAATAAGAAGGAAGTCTTGTAACCCTTGAAGCATTTGCCCATTGCCCTTGTTTCAATCAAAAGATCAATAAGATTCGAACCAGCAAGACGACACTCTTTCATCCATACCATGATCCCACGATCCAAACCCATTAATCATCCCTAGTTCTGCTGGATTTCTTGCTGCCCAAATAGAATCTATAAATGATCGAGAAAGTAATACATATGCCCATGATGAAAAGATTTCAAAGCCCTTTGGGCCCATGATGGCACAATAGAATTTGATAATAGAGACAAGCCCATCCCAAATTGAGACTCATCTCTAGAAATCAACGTGAGGATTTCCAAATCCTCCCCATGAAAAATCATTTAGCCTTGGAACAAGGAAGAAGAAAAGGCAGTATCTTGAACAGAAGAATGCACCAAAGATGATTGATAGATCATGAAGTTCAGGACACAAATCGATCATGCTCATTTCATGCTGGGAATCGACATCCGCGTACCCTTTATTTCACTCGTAGCTCTACAGCTCTTAGAGACATACAGAAACAGAAACTATTTTCTCTGGCTAATTATCTACTAAGACAAGATCATGGATGATATTTCGACACGTTAGGAGGGTATGCTTCGTTGATCGGAGTGGCACAAGTCATTAGCTCTCCAATGATAGTCAATCCATCAGTAGCTGCTAATTCTTCAACTAGTTTGGTCCCATGTCTGCTCACAGTAGTTTTTTCGGACTTTACTGAGTGGGAACTGCAACGTATCTGCACCCCTTCATTGCTTGGCCTGCTCATAGATGGAGAAGATATATCATCAGCCATATGAACAACTTAAAGTGCTTTGATCGTTCCACACATTGCACATTAAGACTATTCACTCGGAAAAGGCTGAGAATTGTTAAAATGCATGTCGATAAAGCAAGCTGCAGAATTAGTGTCTACCGACATAAACAAATTTTTATTCAACCAACTTAAAAGTCCAAGTTAAACATTTAGATGAAAGATGAAAATGCTTTTTCATGCTTAAAGATACTGAAACCAAGTCTACTATGCTCAAGATTTTACCCTCCGAAAAGGAACACTGAAGAAAAAGCCAAAGAAAAAATGTGGTCCTCCTTGAGAAATTAGTAAGTCTAAATGATATTCTGCTTTCAGACCAAGCATTTGTGGCCCTCAAGTAGATTGAAAGGACACAGCGAAGAATGAATATATTTTGTCAGCATGTATCCAAGTTGCAAAAGACAGAGCAACAATGCACACAAACGCCCAATCTTTTCTTCACATAGTATAAAAGAGTATCATCGATGTCACATGATAAGATCAGCCAGTATAGATATTAATTTATGACTGGGGAGAGAGAATGTACCTGAGAGTAGAGGAATGTCCCCAGTATCGCAATGGCAGCTCCAAGGGCATTGATAGGCTGGACAGGCGTATGGAAGATAATGATGGACGAAACAATCACGGAAATCCGCTTCATTGTGTTACCAATGCTAAAGGTCAAGGGAGAGATCTGATCGAGGGACATATATGAAACTTGGTTATACAAGTGGTAGAAGACGCTTTGGGCCACGACCCACCTGAGAAAATTCAGAGCCACATAAATATTTCGTTAGCGGGACGTAATTAATGAAAGTAATTGGCTTTAACTCCAAATATACATGAAAGGGACATTTCTAATTGTTGTTTTGTAAGATATTCGGGGTTGACCAAACTAAGAGGAAGCACACACCAACTTTGAAATCACCAAACAATAGACTTCAAAATATAGATGAGGACAAGGTCCCACACATTCTGTCACAACACAAGAAACTCCTTCCAAACTAGCAAAGACCAATTAAAACAGAATAATGGCTACAATAACTTCAGTGCAATCCCGTTTAAACCAACTAGACCATGAATAAATGAAGATTTTGTATTTAAAAAAAGATAAAAAATCTGACAATCTATCAACATGTAGATATTTCAAAGTATATATTCTTCCATCAACTATTAAGCATAAACTACTGCATTCTTTTAGACTCCTAGCATAATTGATAACCCCTTCAAAGAAAATGAAATAACAAGCCATTAAACAGAGAATTGCCAAAACCTACAACCTCTATCTGCATTTTGGGGATAAAACATTGACCGTTTACTCTAGATTTGCCCTATTTACCAGGGAAAAGAAAAAACCCAACACTGAAGAAACGTAACCTGACCAGAAACTCCTGTTCACCAATTTTGTTCTCATCATACCAAATGTTTCGACAAACAACAGATCCAAACATGGCTAACATCAATCAATATGATCCATCAAAAACAGATATTGGAGATTTTGTGCTTACCAGACAAAATTGGGTCCAATCTGAGAGACGGCCTTTTGCCAACCGGCAGCCCACATCTGAGGGCCCTCCACGGCAATTGCAAAAGGTGTGAGGATCAAAAGGGACAACATAGAAAGACAGGCATAATAGTTCATCCCGCTAACCGACTTCCCCTTCATGCCTTTCTTTGAGAAGATGTTCCGAAACACAAATGCCAAGTTGGAGATCATAGCTCCCATGAATCCTAGAAGATACAGAAACAGACATTTAAAACTCAGATTATAATCAATCAACGAAAAAACTGAAATATCACTTTTTTCTCACATAAATCTTCAACATGTTGTATATATTGGTACAGTGGGAGTGTAAAAGCTGAGGTGGTTTTTGCTTACCAATCATGTTGAAATTGAGCTCAGTCAAGGCAGCAAGAGAACATCCTCCAATGATTGGCAACAGAGACAAATATACTGGTAAGGGGAATGTATCCCCCAACAAGAACCTTGAGACCAAGACACTGAAAGCAGGCTCTCCACTCTTGATGATGTGAGTGAAGGACACTGCAACTTTTGACATGCTCACGGTTGCTGCTACATGCCCAATTGTGTGAGCCACAGCCACCTACATAAGAGAAACCATAATTCAGATATCAAACTTTAAACTTCATTTGCAACCTTCATTTGCATTTTCTTTTAAGTAGATCATAATTAATCAAAAACTGAAAACTGGTTTGCCCGCGCAAGGATTTCATGAAAGATTCATCCTTTCGAAACAGAGTAGCCAGAAATTTATTTGCATGAAACAGGGGAAGGTTGAAAGCCAACATTTTCAGAATTTAAAAAGCTGGAGTACAAGTGAAAATCTTCAAACAAACACCACCCAAATTTCAAAAAGAAAGAAGACGAAAAAGATGAAAGATAACAAACTAACCGGCAATAGCATCTTCCAAAACTCAAGATCGACTTTTGGGGTCTCGGCGACTCTAGTGGCCCAAGAAATCATCATCATCAAAGAACCAGCCGCGAGCGAGAGTGTGGACGTGAGCCACGGATAAGGGAACGCATTCAACACCTTCTTGTTGTATATATTGAACACCACGTTCAGAGCCCACCACGTCGCGAAGTACAAGCCAATCTTGACCCGCCGAGCGGCCTCGGCCGCCTGCTCGTCGGGGAGCTCGATGTTGATCTCGAGCGGCCTATCGGCAGCCTCGTAGGCATTGCACACGACCTCGCGCTTCTGGATTTTCGCCGCCGGCAGCGGGGAGAACGTCTCTACCGAGGAGATGTAGATGGGTTTCTGGGGAGAGACCGAGTGGTTCAGGTTCAGCTGCTCATTTCTGATGATGGGTAGGGGCCAAAATCGAGGCTTGGCGAGGGAGCGCCTCTGGGTCAAGAAACCGGAGGACGGGGAGGGCGAAACGGCGTGCCTCACTGAAGAGATCATGGCGGGCGCTGGTTCGTGCGGGGGCTTCGGCCGAGCTGGAGGAGGATTTAAAGAGCAGAGCAGAGAGGGAATTCAAGGAAAAGGAGACGAATTTGCGAACGAGCTTGCTTAGCTGGCGAGTTCTTGGGAGCACCGGATGGCGCAGAAAAGTTGGTAAGATAGGAGAGAGAGAGAATGCAGAGATTGGAGGAAGTAATTGGAGTAAATTGGTTCCTTCCTAGGGAAGTGAGTTGGGAGGGAAGAGAAGTGGGGATGGTTTATATAGGATTTAGGAGAGAGAGAGAGAGAGGTGAGAGATATAGCTGCGAATGATGCATACTAGACATGTCATGAGAACATTATTTTTTGATAGCGAAACATGATAATTAAAATTATGTTCAGTGGCAAATAGAAAGAAGGAGGTTTTATTGAGGCATGATAGAATTGACATGAGCCGTACAATTTCGATTGATTTCGAATGTTTTTACTTTGCAATTACTTCTTTTTCAATGTTTAATGAGGACGTGAATATGATGATTCGGTGGAAATTGTGAAGCCCTAAATGAACGGCGGAGCGTCTAGGTTGAGTCTGGTGAGATGGTGACAAAAATTTACCTTGGTGATGTTTCTTGTGAAAATTCTTAGAATATTCTCTATGGGTAGCTTTCATGTGTTGATAACTTTGTCTTATTGTTTTTCTTGCTTTATGTCTACGAAAGAGGTAGTCATATTGTAATTTGATAGTGCAACTTAATCTGAGATTTAAGAAGACAAAAATGTTAATTGAATTATGGGAATTGTCATGCCTAATGACTTGATAAAATCCAGTAAAATTTGAGATGATTTTTGGCAGTTACTTTGGCCATGTAGGGTAGTTTTCGGAATATATAACCTGTTGTGAAAGATTTATTTCTGTAAATTAGCAGTTTGACCAAATTTCTATTCCCTTGTGAAGGAATAAACCTTTACATGGAGTCAAAGTCATTTTGCGTCAAGTCCAAGCTCATCGACCTCTATAACGAGGCATATTAGGAAAAATATTGGAAACTTGAAAGTATTGATGTCCAACAATAAGGGAGAAAAAAATTCATTTGTAAGGACAAATTTCACCAAAAAGCAAAAAAAAAAAAAAATCAACTTTAAGAGATCAATATATGAATAATTTATCTAGCCAATACGCCAAACTTATATTAGTGACCTAGCATTACGATCCATAGACAGTGGCCGTTTAAAATTTTTCCCGGCAGTGTCCACGCATATTGTCACATCCAAGCTTCAATGCCTATTAAACTACTGATTCAAGGCATTTTTGAGTCACTAGTTTGAGTTTGAGAAAAATTACGAGATGAAAAAGAAGTTTAACATCGATATCTCGCACAATAAAAATTTAGGAATTTTAGTGAGATTTTTACATTTCTTTAACGTGGGTCAATCTTTACTGACCAAAAAGAAAAAGAGAAAAACGTGGTTTCAATCTTTAACGATGGAGGCTGTCTCCATGCTCCATGAATTGACTTTGATTCAAGATTGATAGCAGAGAAGGTGAGGGAAAATAAGCATGCAATTTCCAGTCCCTTTCCCACCAAAAATAATATCAGCCATCATTATTAAAAAAAATACAAAAGAACATGCCTCAAATTCCCCAAAAAAATTCAATAAAAAATAAAATAAAGTCCATCCCTATTCTTCATTTTTTTTCTATTTTCAATTCAAAAGCACGAGGATCGATGTAACCCTTCTCTCAATTCCACACCGCAAATTCCATGCAGCTTCTGCTGTAACTCGAACGCCAAAGGCAAGACATCTTGTTCAAATAATTGAATGATTGGAGGAAAAAAATCCAAGTGAATGTGACAAGAGACATGGACTCTGTCGCGAAATACACGGTTAGGAGAGGGTCGGGGGCACCCACGCTCTCGTCGCTTTTCACATGAATTTTAGGACCAAGTTGTATCGATTTTGACTTGATGTTGATATTTGCAAGCTGGAAATCAAGTTGCTCACCAGCTTGTGCAAAATAATTTGATAGGAGCGTACGAGATATTTTCAAAATGTGCCTCCTGTTGTCGGGACGAGCGATCGAGAAATGTTCATCAATCACTTGTCAGCAAATAGAGCATGAATCGCATGCCATCTTGTCGTGTCGTTTGGTTTGATTTACACACGAGGTGTTCTCTATTTTGTTACGATCCGGAGTTCATTGACCCAACAAGTATTGACCCAACAAGTTTTAATTCGATTTGAACACATTTATGTCGCAATATTTAGTCGTGCCCATAATGGCAATTTTCAAATCCAATGTCGTAAACTGACCTCAGATCGATTCCATGTGATTCAATATGGTAGTTTTGTGCCCTGAGAAAACATTTTAGTGGGAAAACAAATTTGAATTAGGACCAATTCATTAGATTTAACATTTTTTAGTATATAACACAGCAAAAAAAGAAGCTGTAATCATTAGAAAAAATTAAATTATTAGATAAATGTGTGGAAAACATATAAATAGTTTAATATACCCATTACACATAAATTAGATTATGTCTTAATTAAGCATTATGGGAGACCACAATCAAAATGAATGCGCGATTTAATATTTAAATATTTTAATATTAGTCCAAATGAAAAAAAAAAAAATCTCTTGAACAATCAAATTATTCACAACCGGAGCAACTTGAATTTTTGATCCATTGAAATCCCCGTCTGTGCACAAAAATGAAAATATCAACATTAAATCAAAATCAAATCAACTTGTCACTAGAAAATCAAGTGAAAATAGACAAGTGTTCGGTGTTCCCAAACTCTCTCCCAACCGTGCATTTCACAGCATCTTGTCACATTGTGCTGCCTTTCGTACTCGCACTAGAGTACTAGTCGCATGAAATTTGCGGCGTGGAATTGAGAGAGGGGTTACATCGATCCTCGCTCGAAAATTTGCAAAAGTTGACCGATAGGCGGTCGACACGGCGATGGAGGTGGTCCATCGCGACAACGTTATACAAAGTGAAACCGTGAGACATTATTAAATGGACGATGGTTATATGTGTGTAAGGTATCGATCGGTAGCGACAATGTGTCATTGGTCTTGACAAGAGGCAGCAATGGTGCGACGCAATTATTGGTGGAGAGAACATCGGAATTCTCTATGATTGATTGATCAAGATAAATAGATTTAGGGTGTGTTTGTTAACATAATAAAAGAGGAAAATATTTTATAAAATACCATTTGTCAAGAAAAATAGTTAGTCTTTTCTTATTTGGTGATATGTGATTGACAATGTATTTTGGTATTTGGATCTTATTTGAAAAATGATTTAAATCTCATGACTTTGTCTTAGTAAAAAAAGAAAGTTTTAAAATAATTTTTTTAATTTATTTAAAAATTGGACTTTTAAATAAAATTAAAAATTTATTATTAAAAATTTCAAAGATGAGCAATTCTAGAAAATGTTTTCACCTTCTTATATTTAGAAATTCACTTTTCTAATTTTGTGCATGAATATTTTCCTTAACTACAAAGGGTTTTCGATTAACTAATTATTTTTGACAAACCGGTGAAAGTTCAGAAACTAATTTTGAGAAAACATTTTTTCCCAAACAAACTCACTCTTAATTTGAAGAGAGAATATGGAAGGATGCTGACTGCATGAACAGTGGGGGGTGGTTAGATGTTTTCGGGGTTTGGTGGAATTTAAGGTAACGGAATGGTCACCTGACTCTCCAGAGCCAGCGAGCGTTAGCTTGTCCTTTGGACATCCTCTGCGGGTC
The DNA here is from genome assembly GCA_016097545.1 of Eucalyptus victrix. Classification (NCBI taxonomy): domain Eukaryota; kingdom Viridiplantae; phylum Streptophyta; class Magnoliopsida; order Myrtales; family Myrtaceae; genus Eucalyptus; species Eucalyptus victrix. The sequence continues at coordinate 59,346,718 of CM027839.1, read as the reverse complement.
ATACCCAACATTCTCCAACAGATACTCCAGCCCCTATTCTGCAATGTTTGTTTAATCATGTGATGTCACCCGCATCACACTTGGACCATTGGTTCTATGATCTTCCAACTTTTTTGCAATGCGGGTATTTCGAGATCTTTTAAGCTCATGGCTAATTTGCAATGAAAATCAGGTTGTCTTATTGGAGTATACAACAGAAATCTGATATCTTCTTTTGTGGAGATCGTCAAGAGAGAGTTCAAGTACAGACCCGTTAACATATTTAGCTGGTCCTATTTTCACTTATAAACTTAAGCTAAAAATATATTAACTAGAGAGTTCAAGTCCCATTTTCACATCAATTCTCCGACTCACTCACACGCGCAGGACATGATCCTCTTGTGTTGAATGGAGCCTCTCGGACGAGATCTGACCGTGTGATGGCAACTGTTCGGGGGAACACGAACTGAATAGTAATCTGTCTGCTTTTGCTGGGCTTCTGTGTGCCCTAAATGGTTAAAACCCCTTGCGAAGATACCGTGAAGATGATGATCTTTCTGTCTACACAGCATGACGAAATTTACACAGATTGCTCCATTGCGTCGGATCTATATGATGAAGCGACTTTTGCATCGTTTCATGATGTCGGAAGCCCTTCAGTAGATCAAATTGCCCTCACACAACTGATGTCAAAGGTACAGAGAAGAAAATTCTCCCTTCTTTTTGTTGTTGTTCATTCTCCGAATAGGAATGAAACTGCTCTCATCTTTTCAAAGGGTGCGTTTGGTTTAGTTTGGTTTTCCAAATGAGTTTTGGGTGTACTGTAAATACTGAAAGTTAAAATGAGCTTTGGGTGTAATGCAAATATTGAAAGTTAAAGTTATTTGGGGAATGCATATTGTGTTTGGTCAAACTTCTTTGCAAATGGATTTTTAGTTTGAAGTGTGTTTGGCCAAAAAACTTTTGCAATGAACTTTAGGGATATTATATAATTTTTTTTATTTTTTTTGAAGAATGAACCAAAACCGTTGTCAGACTAACGAAAGGTTATGGCTGTCGGTGAGTCAGATCTGGTGTTGGTGGCCATCGGTTTCATTGAGGGTTGTGCGACCCAATCGGGGGCCACCAGAGGTCACTTGACCTAGGCGATCATCGCCTATATCTCGTGGCCTCAAGCAGTCCTCACCTAGGTCTCATAAGGGTTGCGCAATCGATGGCCACCAGCGCTAGATCTGGCATTAGCAGCTGTAGTCCTTCGACAGTTCGCCAAAGGGTTGTCTCATTTTTTTAGTAAAAAAAAAAAAAATTAACCAAGCACAATCGGAAATTTGAAAATTTTGTGAGGATAGTTTTGGAAGGAAAAATTAGTTTCAGCATTTGGTCAAATATTGAAAGTTCAATTACTAGCATTGAGTTTTTAGTTTTCTTAAGACCAGCATTTAGCCGAAAGCTCTTTCAAAATGGTTATCAAACGGTTTAGCATTTTCCCAAAAGGCTTTTTAAGAGGCTTTGGAGGCCAAAAACCCCTTGAGAATGATGAACCAAATGAGTCGCTTCCTCAATTCAAAGCTTATATAAAACAGTGTCCATAAGCTATAGCGACGCATTCACTACTTCAGGGCAGCCTGCTGTTTATTGGACGTTGCTCATGAACCAAGCAAGTATACTAGACGCATACCGTGATTCGCCACGCTTTAGGGCAACTGCTCATCGGTACAAGATTCATTGATCCTCCAACATTTAATCAAAGAAGCACAAGCCAATCTTAAACAACCAACGCTACCAGCAGATGAAAGGCAAACCATTGCGCAAAGAGACGCTTAAGTTAAAGCTTAAACAAAGGGCGGCAATGTAGATTCAACCTAAGTCCAAAGCCAGCAACCATACTGAACAGGTCAAGCAAGTGAGATAGTCTAACTTTGTGGGCCAACAGCTTGCGGTTCTACAAAGGGTACCAGAACACATTGTAAGAGTATTGCCTTGTAGTGAAGACTGTCAACTTAAAGATTGAATTGTCTTCCAGGTCATTCGCTTAAGCATGACAGCTGACTCAAATTAAGGCATCATTAACACGGATTAGCATGTACTAAAAAGGGACGCTCACTAATGGATGCTTGATAAACGAAGTATTTAATTGTCGGAAAGGACATCTTCCCCCAACCGAAGAACCCATCTTGCTTTTCTAGGTTCTCAAATTCATCTCTCATTGAATTAACCTTGTAATGTTCGACAGCGGATACCCATGAATTAACGAGGGATGCGTTCGCCCAAAACATCAAAAGTGAGGTCAAACCGTTTTATGCGAGAGGAGCCTCGGACGAGTACTCTGTCCACGAAGTTGGTAAACTGCTTCCTCCCGGAAAAGTTTCGCTCGAAAAGTGCAAGATTAGGATTCGAGCGAAAGATTAGGATAAGAGATCCAGAGACATCGCCACTTCTTCGACAGCGCGCACGTTCTGATAGAATCCTTCATCGGGACAGAGGATAGGATGTGTTCAAGAATTGCGTCCGGAAGATCGTTGATGCTGTAAGCGACCGTTTCATTGTCTAGTTCTTCGTTGGGTTTCCAGTGCTTAGATTTTCTGGCGACGGCTGTTTCATCAGTAACTAGACCCGTTAAACGGATGGGTCGGGTCATAAATGGTCCTACCCAAATCGACCAATTTAACTCATTTATGACTTATTTATTGTAATGCAAAATTTTTGACCCATACCGAATCCGATTTTTTTTAAATGATATTGCTAAAATAGTTTTATGCAACACAAATTTAATGGAAGATTTTTATAATTTTTAAAATAATTATTTTAAAAAAATCGATTCTTACTTTTTAAACAATTATTTTTTATAATTATTTTTATTTTTTAAGAATATAATTTTTTATTTTCTTTTTTCTTTCCTTTTTTTTTTCTTTCTTCTTTGGCTGGCCGCCCACCACGACGACAGTCGGCGACTTGCCATAGGCGAGCCTCGAGCTGGCTCAATTCGCCCCTCATTGGATTTGGTGAGGCTTGAGCCTCGCCTGACGTCAGTGAGTTCGAGTCTCGCTAGATCAGTGAGGCTCGAGCCTCGAGCCTCGCTTGACACTGGTGAGTTCGAGTCTCGCTGGGCGTTGTAGAGGCCTCCACTTGGCCTGACCTTGGCGAGTTTGAGTCTCGCTAGATTGGAGGGGCTCGAGCCTCGCTGGACGTCGGCAAGGCCTCGACCTCGTTGAATCCGGCGACGTCGAGGCTTGCCCGGATGGTTGCCAGCCATCGCCGTGCCGACCACCGAAGGAGGAAGAAAAAAGAAAATAAAAGAAAGAAAAAAAGAAAATAAATTAAAATAAAAAACGAAATTATATATATATATTGTAAAGTTAAAGAGTGAAGAGAGATATTGTGAGGTTTTGGTTAAAAGTGGGTTCTAAATCTAACCCATTTAATACCCACTTAAGACCCACCTAATCTAAGTCTTTAATTGTTAAACCCATTTAACTATTTTTTGTCCAAAAACAAGTGACTCATATATGACCCATTTTGCTACCTCTATTAGTAACTCGAACTAGTATATCTAGAGCACGAAAAGCGCAATCATTCATCGATGAACCACACATATGATCGCTAGAGCGAAAACATCTATCTCTAATTCACAAACATAGCTCGGGAAAAAGCTAAATTTCAGTACTCTCACCATATTGAATCCAACCCGTCATTCATCCCCTCATCCATATTTGCAACAGTATTGTTAAATTACTGATCCAATTTCTAGAATCAGCAAGAGAATACTACCAAAAAAAAAATCTAGACTTAGGCGGCAAAGGAAGAATCTGGAGTCTACTAATTTTGTGTTAAAAGAGTCCATGAAATTATCTCTGCAAATGACAAAGATATTTGCCTAGGAGAGTTGGTTGTTGAAGCAAAAAAATTGTAGAAAAAAGAATCTACAGAATTCAAATTGTGGGCCATAAGTCGATGAAGCTTGCTTATAAATAGCAAGGTGTGGAGCGTAGCAGACCAACTAGTTCAGCTCCTTTCACTTTCCTTTGTATTACCCACCAAATAATAAAAGAACCTTCTTTTTCTTTGTGCTCTCCTTGCCGTGAAAGTCCATTTCCATATAGCCTTTGTTCCTAGTACCTTCATGTATCCCTTGCTGTATTTAAGACACACCAATATTCATTTGCATACACCCACATCAAACACACGCTTCCGTAAATACCAACGGTGGTATCAGAGCCACGTCTTTGGTAGGTATTGGGTGTTTGTCCTACCTATCCATTCCTAAAACTATCCTTTCCAAATAACCAATGACTAAACTATAGCCAACTCTACCTCATCCTCATTTCCCATTCCCAAATTTTATGGGGACAACTATGACTTTTGGAGCATAAAAATGACTACATTTTTGATGGCCCAAGACTTATGGGACATCGTGAAAAAAAAGGTTGCAAGGCTCCGCAAGAAGGTGCAAGTGTTTTGAAGGATCAACTACAAAAGGATGCAAGGACATTTTACTTCATTTGGCAAGCACTCTCAGAAATGGTATTTCCAAGAATAATTGGAGTGAAGACTGCTAAAGGGGCTTGGAAAATACTACAAGAAGAATTCCAAGGATCAAAAAAGGTATGCAAAATTCGCCTTCAAACTTAGAGAAGAGATTTTGAGAATTCTAAAATGAAAAATTATGAGATTGTCCAAGAATATTGGGGAAAATTAAAGGAATTAGTTAATCAAATGAAAGCCTGTGGAGATGGGATCACTAATCAAAGGGTTGTTGAGAAAATATTGGTGTCACTTACTAAAAAATACAACCCTATAGTCATAACTATAGATGAAACTAAAGACTTGATGATTCTATCAATAAGTGAATTAATTGGCTCTCTAGAAGCACATGAGAAAAGAGTAATGGCACAAGATAAAGATTCAGTTGAAAGTGCCTTTTAGTCTAAAGTAAACATATGGTCTCATCAATCTAAAAATGATGGAAGGAGCTCATGGAAAAATTAAAGAGGAGGAGAAACTACAAAAAAGGAAAATTATCTACCTTGTGGTATTTGGAAGAAAACAAATCATTTGGAGAAGGATTGCTTGTTTGAAAATAAAAAATGATGCCGCTTTTGTAAAAGATATGGTCACGTAAAAAAAGATTGTCGCTCGAAAATAAATAATCAAGCAAACTATGTAGAAGAAAATGAAAGTGAAGAGAATATATTCTATGTAGGCCAAGTGGTAAATGATAAGAAAAATGGAACATGGAACATCGGTAGTGGGTGTAGCAATCATTTGATGAGGGACAAATCTATATTGACCAATATTGATAAATTAGTGATATCCCAAGAAAAATTGGGCAATTATGCATTAGTAGATGTCAAAAGATAAGGCACAATTGCCATGGAAATGAATAAAGGCCCAAAATGTATACATAATGTATATCCAGTCCCTAGTCTTACACAAAATTTCTTGAGAGTGAGCCAAATGATATAAAGTGGGTGTTCTCTATGCTTTAGAGGAGATGCTTGCATTATCTATAACAAAAATGAAAATATCATTGTCTCTATTAAGATGAAGAATAAGAATTTTCCTATTCAAGGGAAATACGTGAAAGATATAGCCTTGAAAGTTCAACTTGAGGATTCATGGCTATGACATTGAAGATTTGGCCACTTCAACTGTGCTAGGCTAAAAACTCTCCATTGGAAAAATATGATGAGAGACATTTAAGCTATTTTAGATATCTCAAATGTTTGTGAAGGTTGCCTACTTGGAAAATGACTAAGGCAGTCCATCCCATTTGGAGGTGCATGGAGAGCTAAGAAGCTACTAGAGCTAGTTCATACGGACATGTGTGATCTAGTGAGAACCCCCACACTCAATCAAAATAAATATTGCATCCTATTCATTAATGATTACACAAGAATGACATGGGTATACTTTCTTTGAAATAGATCGGAGGTTTTCTCTATCTTTAGAAAATTCAAGAACCACATCAAAAATCAAGGTGGCTGAAGAATTAAAGTCCTAAGAAGTGATAGGGGTAGGGATTACAATTCAAAGGAGTTTAATAAATTCTGTGAAGATGAAGGTATCCATCATCAACTAACCGTTGGCTATGCCTTAGAGCAAAATGGAGTAGCGGAAAGAAAGAATAGAACTATCGTGGAGATGGCAAGGTCTATGCTAAAGGAAAAAGGTCTTCCTAACAAGTTCTGGGTAGAAGCAGTCTATACAGCTATATATATCTTAAATAGGTGTCCAACCAAAGCAATCCAAAATAAAACTCCGGTTGAAGCACAAAATGGATGGAAGCTCTCAACGAAGCATCTCAAGGTGTTTGGTTGCATATGCTACATCCATGTCCCTGCTTAGAAAAGGAGTAAGCTTAATGAAAAAACAGAAAAGACAATACTCCTTGGCTATAGTGACCAATCCAAAGGCTATCGGGTTTACAATCTAAAAACTAGAAAGCTCATGATTAGTTGAGACATCGAGTTTAATGAGAATGCCGCTTGGAATCGGGAGGACGAGAAAATTGAGAAGAAGTATGTCACATTGCTAGATGCACCACCTGCACAGAGGAGTCAACAACTCAAGAAGGAGAAGTGCCCAATTCCATCACTCACGATGTAACTCCGCCAACCTCTCTAAGAGTGATGCAGGAAGAATCTACTCCAGAGTCTCTAGTACTGAGGGTAAAAACCCTTAGAATAATTTATGACGCATGCAACTTTGCTGCATTAGAACCAAAAACTACGAACAAGCATCCAAAGAAGAAAACTGGATAAAAGCCATGGAGGAAGACATCAAGATGATTGAGAAAAATGAAACTTGGAGCTTGTTGACTGTCTTGAAGACAAAGAGATCATTGGTGTCGTGTGGGTTTACAAAACAAAGCTCAACGCAGATGGATCAATCTAGAAGCATAAAGCAAGGCTTGTGGCAAAAGGCTACTTGCAACAACTAGGTACTGATTATACTAAAACTTTTGCTCCCATTACTCATCTTGATACTATTCGGGCACTCATAGCCCTAGTAGCACAAAAAGAATGGAAGATCCATCAACTAGAGCGAAGTTAGCATTCTTAAATGAATATCTTCAAGTAGAAATATACGTGGGAAAACCACAAGGCTTTATCCTCAAATGCCGAGAAGAAAAAGTTCTCAAACTCAAGAAAGCCATCTACAGGTTAAAGCAAGCACCACAAGCGTGGTATAATAGAATCAATGAATACTTCATCAAGCAAGGATTTAGGAGGAATATGATTGAGCCAACTCTACATCAAGACCCAAGGTAAGTTCGACACTCTTATTATCTCTTTGTAGGATGATGATCTCATATATATAGGGAACAATAAAAAGATGAAGAATTCAAAGAAAAGATGATGAAGACATTCGACGTGACGGATGTGCACTTGATGCATTACTTTCTTGGCATCAAGATCGACTTAAATGAAGGTGTTTTTATTTTGTAGAAGAAATATATCGAGAACCTCCTGAAGAAATTCAAGATGAATTATTGCAAAGCAACTTTAACTTTGCTCATGACAAATGAGAAACTACTAAAGGACGATGGAGCAGAAAAAGCTGACGCCTCCCTCTACAGAAGTCTAATCGGTAGTCTACTATATCTCGTTGCTACACTACCGAATGTTATGTATGCAACGAGTCTACTATCACGATTCATGCAAAGTGTGAGTCAAGTTCACTTTAAAGCTACCAAGAGAATTCTCAGATATTTACGAGAAACTACAGATTATAGCATTTGGTATCAGCCAAGTGCAAACGTCAAGCTCATTGCCTACACTAATAACGATTGGGTAGGTTCAGGTGATGATAGGTGGAGTACTACTAGTTGTGCACTCACACTGGGTTCGGGAATATTCTCATAGGCATCCAAAAGACAAGACTCGGTAGCATAGGCGATTGCAGAAGCTGAATATGTCTCAACTGCTACGACCACCAATCAAGCAATATGGCTTTGAAGAATTCTAGAAGACATTGGAGAAGCACATATGGAACCGACTTTGATACTTTGCAACAATAAGTCTGAGATTGCTATATCAAAGAATCCAATATTCCACGGAAGAATCAAACATATCAACATCAAATATCACTTTGTACGAGAGGTGCAAAGCAATGGAGAGATTGAACTCAAATATTGCAAGACCGAGGATCAAGTAGTGGACATATTCACTAAAGCACTACCGCTAGCCAAGTTCGAGACATTGCAAGATATGCTTAAAGTAACACAAAATTGGATCAAGGAGGAGTGTTAAATTACTAATCCAATTTCTAGAATCAGCTAGAGATACTAGAAAAAATCTAGACTTAGGCGGCAAAGGAAGAATATGGAGTCTACTAATTTTGTGTTAGAAGAGTCCATAAAATTATCTTTGCAAATGGCAAAGATATTTGCCTAGGAGAGTCGGTTGTTGAAGTAAAAGAAATGTAAACAAAAAAAAAAAAATCTACTAGAAGTAAAAAATTGTAGGCCATAAGCTAGGTAGTATGGACATGTCGCTGGAGCTTCCGTGTCGTGTCCGACATGTTTCGGAGCATGTCGGACATGTTGACACGCGTTGACCGCGTGTCGGATTTTCGACACGTGGTCAACATATCTCGACACGTTCTGACAAGCGTGTCCCAAGGAAAGAATCGTTGAAGAACAAGATGGAGGGTGGAGGCGAGACTAGGGAGCAGAGGCAATGCCGCCGATGGTGAGGCTGCAGCTGAGGCCCTTCAGTGAGCGATTGCGATGAGGCGAGATCTAAGAGGATCATGCAACGAGGAGGAAGAAGAGGCCGTGGTTAGGGTTTAGCAAGAAGAGAGCGAGGGTGGTGGGGAACGACTAAAAGAAATTGGAGCCAGAGAGGATGGTGGATGGGGTGGCGTGGGGTGGGGAAGAGATGAAGCGAGGGAGGAGGGGTGGGGGAAGAAATCGAGGGGGCGAGTGATTGATGGGGGCGAGGGAAGGTGGTGGCGTGGGTTGGGGATGATTGATGGGGGCGGGGAGTAGGTGGTGGGGAGAGAGAGAGTAGGGAAGAAACTGAAAGGGGGTGATGTCGTCGGGGGGAGGGGAGAGAGAGAGAGGAGGGAAGAAACCAAAATGTGGGAGAAAATGATGGAGAAAATATTGAGTCTGGATTTTGGGGTTGGCATGGGCCCTGGGGGATAGGGGAGAGAGAAATGGGAGAGGGCAAATGATTTTTGGGGGATGAGCATAGAGGGAAAAAAGAGAGCAAAATAATTTTTGAGAGATTTTTGAGGAGAATAATTGTTATTTTTATTATAAAAAATGATTTCAAAAAATACAAATATTGAATGTTAAATAATAATAAATTTTGATGATTATAAAAGATCATAGATTTATTTAAATAAAGTTGATTATATTTTTTTGTTAGTCATTAGTTTTATTTATGATTTTTGTTAAAGTTAAATATGTTCTCAAATATGGTTAAGCATTAATTATGAATATGTCTTTCAAATTTTCTATGAATATATTTATTAATATTATTATGTAAATTCATTATAAGCTCTTGTTATTTATTTATTTATTTATTTGTGAATTTGAATAAAATTAATTAAAAATAAAACTATTTATTCAATAATAACGTGTTCCAATGTGTCAAAATTTTTTATTTTTGATAAATGACGTGTCGGCGTGTCGTGTCGTGTCGTGTCGCATGTCCGTGCTACTTAGGCCATAAGTCAGTGAAGCTTGCTTATAGATAGCAAGGCGTGGAGTGTAGCAGACCAACAAGTTCAGTTCCTTTCCCTTTTCTTTGTATTACCTACCAAATAATAAAAGCCTTATTTTTCTTTGTGCTCTCCTTGCCGTGAAAGTCCATTTCCACAGAGCCTTTGTTTCTTGTTCCTTCATGTATCCCTTGCTATATTTCACACACACCAACACTCACTCGCACATACCCACATCAAACACAGCTACTGCAAATACAAACAAGTAATTTGGAATTAGGCTAATCAATCTACCTCAAATTTGATCAATGACGAGACTACCCATAAATTCTATATTTTAGCGGAGTTGTTTGGGATCACGCCCTAGAGTTGCTACCCTTTTGTTCTTCTTTTCTTCTTCTAAGTAGACGTACCCTTGAATGAGAAGTATCTCTAGTAATTTGGGGGGTTTGGTCAAATTAGTCAACCCTATTCAGATCGGATTGATTATTTTTTTTTAATCTTTTATCTTATCTTTTATTTAAGAAAAAACAGAAACTTTTAAGGGATAATTCAGTTTTTAGTCTTATAACTCACATGAATTGGAAAATCAAGTCCATATTAGTCTAGGGTTCAATATACTCCTCTAGAATTCCGATCAAATTGCCGATGTCCTTCTTCATAATCTTCCTCAACTTTGACGGGTTGTTGCTTTATCAACTTGTTTCTCCTACCATGATTAAATTGTTACGCAAATTTTTTAAATTGACTACTTGTTAGTGTCATGTCCCAAACTCCGAGTATGCAAACATCTCTTAGCAGTCGATTAAAATGCAATGTCCTAGGATGCGTCATTGACTTATTCTTTTTATCTTTTGATTAAACATATGAGGAAGCAACTCAAATAAACACCTAGTCAATCAACACAGTAGGGATAGTAAAATCAACAAATATTTCCAAATGCACAACATTTTTTTATTATTTGTTAACCCTAAGAAGTTTAACCATTACAAGTCCATTGCAAAGGGTGACTTTCTACCATCCAACTCAAAAACCTGTTGGGGTTAGGGTTAAACCTAAACTTTACTAATGGCAAGACTAGCCAAAAAGTGTCGCATCTCATGCCCACCACAATCGTACTTGGCAGTTCTCCACGCTACAGCCCTAAAAATAATTAACAACAACGGTATTAGATATAAATCTTAGCGAGTCAATTTCCTAAATCTCGATTAGGAAGCTAATTCACCTCAAAGGCAGCCTAAACACGCAACGGCATATAATCTTATCTCACCTTGGTACATCCTTGCATATTAGTACATCTCATATGGCAATATTAGTCCAACACACATAAATAATAATCAGAACACATTTGAAATATTCCAAGTGCATTGCTAGCACACGTATTCCAATTGTTATGACCCATCGGGCCATGGCCAACAAAAGCCATCCCGCTTCATTAGGCACGGCATTGTCTAGAACTCTCGCCTAGACAACATTTCATAGAGGAGTATTGGTCCGGCCTTAGTTGCAATTCAGCATCCGGACTCTCGCCGGACATCCAATAAAAATAAGGCATTACCCCCAAACTCCCATTGGGTGATAGGTTCGATTATATTATCACTCAAGCACACCAACAATCAAACCAATTCTTATTGCCATTAATTAGCCTAGAACAAAAGAGTTCGTTTTCAAATAATCAACTTTGGCAATTTCTCACACTTAAAATACCAGTAAAATATTCGTACGTGATCACGTATTTGAAATCAACTCATCAAACTTTGCACACTTCTATTTTTAAACCCCATTGTTTTATTTAGCACGTAAAATTTGGCATCGAAACCCGACACCTCAAAATTCTCTATTTTCTTGCCCATAAACCCTTTTTTTTAAATAATAAATAAAATCTATAATTGGGCAAGCAATAACATAGCATCACAAGTTCAAATGATCGGAATTAGGCATAATCTCATTCAAAAAAACGAGTATAAAATTCTACTTAATAGCTAATACATCATTAATTACACTAATTGTGATTAATTAAGCTAATCACGATTAATTAGGCTAAGCATGATTAATTAAGCTAATTGCAATTAATTAGGCTAAAATATATTAATTAACCTAACTATAATTAATTAAAAATGAATTGCCGTTAATTAAAATAATCACTATTAATTAAACAAATTACGGTTAAATAAAAATAAATCACGATTAATTACACTAAACTCAATGAATTAATATAACCATGATTAATTAATCTAATCGTGCATACTTAAATTAATCACACTTAAATTTAATCTAGACGGTCATTAATCGCAATTAAGGTTAAACTAAAATTAATTAATACTAATTGTTAGTATCCCTAAACTAATTTACTCTCCAAACCTAATTAACTCCCTAATTCACGACTAGGGAGTTAACTCATGGGTTTCCGGCAATGGTGAGCTCACGGCAATGGCGGCGCGACGGCGTTGAGAAGGTGATGCTTGCGGCTCGAACGGAGACTTGATAGCGGTGGCTCCTCAAGCTCACGGCCAAGGGGGCTCGGCTTGGTGGTGGGTTGCGGTGGCTTGTGGCTTGTGGCAGTGAGGAGTGGTGTGGGTCGTGGTGAGTGATGGTGGCAACGGCAGTGCAAATGGTGGGTGAGAAAATGGCGTTGAAGAAGAAAAATGAGAGATGGATGAGAAGAAGCCGAAGAAGAATGGTGGGGTGAGAGGAAAATGGAGGAGGGAAAGGGGTCGGCAGCAGACGAAACGTGAGGGGGAGGGGGAGGGGGAGGGGGAGAGAGAATGATTTTCTCAAGATTTTTCCCCAAAACCCATTACTTCTCATAGCCATTTCCCTCAAAACCCTCTTAGCTTAGCCAGTGGTCCATTTTTTTCCTTTTCAACTTTAAATTTTCCGCCCAATAATTTTCTTTTCCAAAAATTTCGAACTTATTGATAATTCAACAAATGATGAGGTGATGTCTAATAATTTAATCACAAAAGTTCGATGCCTGAAATTAGATTAAATGTCATGGTTAGAAAAAATCGATCGAACACAACTTTAGTACAAGCTAAACTATCAAGTGGCTTTGAGGGGTTCTCACGCGATTGACCCGTGATCGATAATTTTCAATTCACATTTGTACTTCTTCAAATTGTGGATGACCCTCGGTTATTGTGCAATCACGATGGTTCAATTACGTACTGTGAATAAGATCAATAGAAAAATCGGTTTATTGTTGTTTGATGCGAATACCGTAATTGTGCGGAATCACTTGCAAGCCGACTATGTACTTCTGTTGAATCGATTTATATCCGTTCGTTAATTAATTTATAATAGTATAGTATTAACCCTTGTTGACCTTTACGATCAAGCGGTCGATCTCTAATCGAATTCTCTAGTCTTTCACGTTTTAATCTTTTATGGTCTGACTCAGTAGATTAGTTAACTCGTGAGTGATAAATTCAGAGTAAAATAATCATAATTGCATTGATGAAATAACAATTTTATTATATTTTAAAATAGGACCAAATTTTGGAATATCACAATTAGTATTTACCTTTGTCTTAGTTGGATCGCATATCTTTTTTAAAGACAAAATATATACATAAGTCCTGTCACCAATTTGATCAAAATTTTAGATCATTGGTCATCATTGGAGGACCACATTGAATATGAACTAAAGTTTCATGATTTGATTGAGATGTTAAAAATCACAATAACTGATTGCATAAATAAAGAGTTATAAGACTTATCCCACAGTTTACTGAGTAGATATGCTGACCAAAGAAGAAATCCAGCTTCCTGGAACAACAAGAACATGTGCTCTTTCAGGACAGCAAGTTATAGATTCTATCAGTGGCTTTTGTTGAATTAATTCTTTAGTGGTCCGAAAAGGCAATTTTGAGATTTTTTGATCCGCAACGGATCTCTAGTAACTTTTTGCGGAACATCTCCTTGTCTCCCTGCTCCGGACAAAGCCATCTGGTGCATATCATGAATATTTCCAGGACCGTCGCATGCTTCAGCAACAATTCCAGCACGCAAACCTTCTTCTCGCACAGCAATAAATCAAATAATTCAATCTGCCTAAGGTGCGAGCTGAAACAGTGGGGAGCTGGATCCAACGTTGCACCATATTCTTCATCATTTGAAGGTAATTCGATACCCTGATTATCAAAATGAGAAAAGTACAATTTAGACATCGCGCCTTTTGACAGCTGAAGACAACAAGGTAAATTGTGGTTTGTCAAATCTGGATCACCTCGCCGAATTTGAGTGTTTCAAGATGCGGAGAATTATGCAGCAACTTAAAGAGCACCCGACACTTCATGTCTAAACGCCCGACATCCAATGACTTCAGATTAGGAAAGACAGGCAGATGCAAGTACAGCTCGTCTGCACTACTTAGAACCTGCAAAAAAGGCAAACCAAGGCATACTTGCTAGTTAGAATGGTATTGAAGGATCGGGCAAGAGACATAATAACAAGTACCAATAGCATTTGGAACTGATACTTAAAGAGGCTAGATGGAACTTCCAGATTTCGTCATGTAAGCATAGATATACGTACCTGGAAGGTCCTGCTTGACAGTTCCAATTTTTTGACAGAACATATCATTTCGAGAAGATTATTTAGACGGTAGGCAAGTTGTTCAATCCTACTTGGACAGCAGTCAGTGACACTGATGTGCGCCTCCAGCAGTGCGCATGTGTTTTCAACCTGATAATCATTCAAGAATGGACTCATGAAATGTATGCTTTCGAGATTATTTCCACATATTGAAACTCGGCAGCTATATGAGTCAATTGACGAACAATCAAAATCCTCGTCGTGTATTATCAAGAACTTCAGTTTGGGAGAGCGAATAGTCAGTGTCTGGAGATTATCCCAAGTACAGTCCTCTATGCTCAACTCCTCAAGCACCGGGCTTGATAACAGCTGCTCGGTCGAGCACTCGTCTACAAACGTGATGTCCATGAGATGCAAGACTTTAAGATTCGGAAGATGAATTCGAGATGGTAGTGTCAATTCCCATGGGATGGATAATTCCATGTGAGTCAGTGTTGCGCAAGTGAACAAGCAATAAGGCAAGACGAAATCTCCCTGGATATCCGAAAGGTCGACAAAGCACTCTTCGACATTCCGCTTTACAGCAGCGGATACCCATAAACTAACACGGGATGCATCACCCAAAACGTCACAACTGAGGTCGAACCGTTTTATGTGAGCAGACCCTCGGAGAACAAGTAATCTTTCCACAAAATTGGTAAAATGCTCCCTCCTCGAAAAGGGCCAGTCCGAGAGTTCAAGATTAGGACGAGAGGTCCAAAGATATTGCCACTTTTTCGACAGTACGCACGTTCTAACAGCATCCTCCATAGAAACAAAAGATAAGATGTGTTCAAGGATCGCCTCTGGAAGATCGTCAATGTTGTATGCGACCACATCCCCGTCTGGTTCTTCCTTCAGCTTCCGATACTCAGCTGTTTCATCCATAACTTGAACCTGGTTTATCTAGAGCACGGAAAGCGCCATCATTCATCAGTGGACGACACATGCAATTGCTAGAACTAGAAAATATATCTAGGACTCAAAACTGTAGTTCGGAAAAATATTTCTTTAGCCTAGACATTCAACTCTCGTGATTTTTTCTCCAACCCATCATTCATCCCCTCATCCACAATTACAACGATACTTCAGAATCAGACCAATCAATCAAACGTAATCTGATGAATGACGGGACTAACTGTAAATTGTCTCTTTTAGCCAAAATCTTCTTGACCGTGCTCTAAAGTTGCTCGCATTTTCTTCTGAAACAATCAATCCGCTGTAATCTTCATCCAGAAATAAAAAACCATGAAAAAGAAGGCAGAAGAGCAGAAGAAGAAGAAGAAGAAGAAGCTACGGGCATCAACATGAAATGTTAAGTTATTGGGAAGAAGTGAAAGTACCGTCTCAAAAACACAATGGTGCCTGGAGGTTGGACAAGCTGCTGCTGCTCCTTCTTCTTCTTTACAGGGAAGGTATATGTCTGGGTGAGAGTTTCTCACGGATATATATACGGGAGGGATTGGAAAGGAAGGGAGGAAAAGGAAAATTAACGTGAATATTAATGAATCCAGCCCATCATTCTCTTTTGGCGATTTTGAGGCATATATGTCATTGGATGAGAAGTATAGTTGGCAAGTGGGGTGGGGTTTGGATAGGTTCCACGTCATAAAGTAAGTCAAAGGGGTCCGGATTCGGTCAACTCATATCAACCCTCTTTAAATCGGGTTGGTTTTTTTTTTTCGTTAATCTAATAAGGCATATTTTAAAATGCAGTTTTCGCCATGATCCTATAAGTTAAGTGAATTGTACGATCAAGTCTTATGATCAAGTCTCATAATTTTAGTCCAATGTTAGATTTAGTCCTCAAGTTAACAGAGATCGAAATTCCGGATAAATTAATGATGTGTTGTTCTTTCTCAACTTTTAGGGCTTGTTGCCTGATCAACTTGTTGGCCTCGGCATGGCATACTATTAGAAGAAGAAAGGAGAAGGTCAGCTGGGCATCCTTCATCTAGAGCAATGCTTGATAACATTTCTAGTCAGCAATATTATCTTTTGTATCTAATTTAAGATATTGTTGATATTGTTTCCGTATTTTCTTTACTTGCCATAAGCATCCTCAATCATCCTTAATTTAGGGCTCTTGTAATATCTTTATATATAGCTTTGTACAAGAGAGATCAGAATACAATATACAAAAATTGCGATTCCTTCATGGTATCAGAGCTGCATCTCGCGTAATTCGCCTTACGATCCTCAAATCTCCTTCTCCTCTCATTCTTCATCGACTTTCTTCTTCCCAAAGAAAATGTCGACAGGCTCGTCTTCATCTATGGCATCTCCCTCACTCGTCATCTCAAACATATCCAACTTGATACCCATCACATTGAACAGCTCGAACTATCTTCTTTGGCGTTCTCTTTTCGAACCAATTCTCAAAGGTCACAACCTCATGTCTTACGTTGATGGAACCTCCCAAGCGCCTGCTTCAACGGATGAAAATTACAAGACTTGGATCGAAAAAGATCAGATGCTACTCTCCTGGATCAACGCTACTCTGTCTGAATCTGCACTTCCATATGTAGTTGGCGCTACATCTGCAAAAGCTGCGTGGGATGTCCTTGCTCGTCGCTATGCCTCTCTCACTCTTGCTCATGTAATGTCTCTAAAAAGACAATTACATCACCTCAAGAAGGGCAACCTCACCATGCAGGAATATCTCCAACAATTCAAAACTTTAGCTGATAAACTCGCAATTTGCGGATCTCCAGTAAGTGATGATGATCTCCTAATTTGCATTCTCGATGGATTGCCTGCTGCTTACCGCTCCTTTGCATCCTCTATTCGTGTTCGTGCTCATCAAACTTCCATCACTATTGAAGATTTACACAATCTCCTACTCTCTGAAGAATTGAGCATCACTGATGATTCATTATCCAAAACTACTACTGCCTTCGTTGCAAACCGGCAACGTCGAACTCTTCCTCCTAGACAGCACTCATTCACACCTCGTCTCAATAGGGGTGGCACTGGTTATAGAGGACGTGGCAGGGGTCATTCCAATCAAGTCGGACTTCTCCCTACTCCATCATTTCTACCTCAAGGTCGTCAATTGAACACTGGTCGGTTGATCTGTCAGATCTGCAACAAACATGGCCATAGTGCCATTGACTGCTATCATCGCATGAACTATGCATATCATGGTCGCAATCCTCCTGAAAAACTTGCTGCCATGGCTATTGCACCACCTACTGACGATGGCACTTGGTATACCGATACTGGCGCCAGCCATCATATTACAGCAAATCTGGGTAATCTCTCCATCTCTGCTCCCTATAGTGGTTCTGATGAAGTTCAGGTTGGAAATGGCCAAGGTTTGTCTATTACTCATGTTGGTTCCACTTCTCTCTCACATCCCGCTTCCTCCATGAATTTAACCAATATACTTCGTTGTCCTCTAGCATCTGCCAATTTAATTTCAGTTAGTCGTTTTGCTAAAGACAATAATTGTTATTTTCTATTTGATGATTCTCAATTCTTTGTGAAGGACAAGTTAACGAAGCAAATTCTGCACCACACGGTTGGACCGAGAATGGGCTTTATCCTATGCGGTTTCCCAAACCTTGCTTCAAACCTCAAGTTTCATTTTCTTCTCGCATCAACTCCTCCACCTGGCATCATCGTCTTGGCCACCCTTCTGCAGCTATTCAACATCTTATTTTTAAACAGCTTCAAATATCAAATAAGCGTGAAAACTCTCTGTGTTCTGCATGTCAGTTAGGCAAAAGTTGCAAGTTACCGTTTTCGTTGTCTCACACACACACTCAATTTCCACTTGAACTGATTCATTGTGATGTATGGGGACCTGGCCCAGTGTCTTCTATATCAAAATTCTCTTATTATGTACCGTTTGTTGATGACTTCTCTCGTTACAGCTGGATATTTCCTATGCGCCATAAATCTGATTTTTACGAAATTTTTATGGCTTTCAAACCGCAAGTTGAAAATCAATTTAACCATCGAATTAAATTCTTCCGCTCCGATGCTGGTGGCGAATTCACTAGTGATGCACTTGAATCTTATTTTCATACACATGGTATTCGTCATCAATTTTCCTGCCCACAACACCTGAACAAAATGGTGTCGTCGAGCGAAAACATCGTCACGTGGTTG
This sequence comes from Eucalyptus victrix, assembly GCA_016097545.1. Classification (NCBI taxonomy): domain Eukaryota; kingdom Viridiplantae; phylum Streptophyta; class Magnoliopsida; order Myrtales; family Myrtaceae; genus Eucalyptus; species Eucalyptus victrix. The sequence continues at coordinate 59,328,376 of CM027839.1, read as the reverse complement.
AAACTGGTCTCACCCTTCTAGCTCAATCTGGTATGCCTTCTCGCTTTTGGTTTGAAGCCTTCAATACAGCTGTATATCTCATCAACCGCATGCCTATTATTTCTCAAATTTCCCCATATCAACGATTGTTTCAACAAATTCCTGATTATTCTCATTTACGAGCCTTTGGATGCCTTTGTTATCCCTGGCTTCGTCCCTATTGTTCTAACAAATTGGAGTTCCGCTCTTCTTCGTGTTGTTTTCTAGGCTATAATACCTCTCATAAAGGGTATCGCTGCTATGACATGCAAAGTCACCGAGTTTACATATCTCGTCATGTTAAATTTGATGAATCTGTTTACCCGTTTATCACAAACTCTAACTCTCCAAAATCTCCTACCACTTTACCCTCACTTGGTCCTATCTCCATTTGGCTACCATCAACCTCCGCCCCCACGGATACCGCATGGGTTGAGCCCACCATTAGCCCCGCCAACGGTGCTGCCTCTGCTTCATTAACTATAGATGAACCACAATCTCCTCCTTTATCTTCCCCTATACCACCCCCTCCCCCACCACCTCCCACCCGCACTCATCCCATGATCACACGCTCTCAACATGGTATTTCAAACCAAAAACCTTTACTTCTCGTTATCCTATTGCTTTATCTTCTTCTCTTCCCTTGGAGCCAACGTGCTACACTCAAGCTTCCAAATCACCTGAATGGCGAAAAGCTATGGATGAGGAATTTAATTCCTTACAAGAACAACGCACTTGGTCCCTTGTGCCATTTAATCCAACCATGAACGTCGTCGGCTGCAAATGGGTTTATCGGATAAAACAAAACCCAGACGGCACCATTAGTCGCTACAAAGCTCGCCTTGTAGCGAAAGGATTTCACCAACAACCCGGCATTGACTTTGTGGACACTTTTAGTCCTGTTGTAAAGCATACTACTATTCGGGTTATTCTCACGTTGGCAGTCACTTATGGATGGACGATTCAACAACTTGATGTTGAATGTGCATTTTTACATGGCGATCTCCAGGAAACTGTATATATGGCTCAACCACCAGGCTATGTTGATCATGCTGCTCCTCATTCTGTTTGCTTACTGCACAAATCTATCTATGGTCTACGGCAAGCACCTCGCGCTTGGTTTGAAAAATTTACAGCTCGGCTAGAAGACATCGGTTTTTCAACCACTATCTCGGATCCGTCCCTCTTCATTTACAGTCATGGCTCTACTATTATATATCTCTTATCTTATGTTGATGACATTATTTTAACAGGAAATGATTCCAAGGCTATTTCTGCTATCGTTGAGGAACTTCGTCACTCATTCAAGATGAAGGACTTAGGCCCCTTGACTTATTTCTTGGGCATTCATCTTGTTCAACGAAACCCCCATCATATCTTCCTTCATCAGGCAAAGTATATTCGTGACCTCTTATCTCGCACCAATATGCTGGACTGCAAGCCTGTTTCTAGCCCTGCTACCTCGAATAAACTTGGTCATTCAAGTAGTGACCCTGTCTCAGATCCTACACTATATAGGAGTGTTGTTGGAGCACTTCAATATGTTACTCTTAGTCGTCCTGACGTTAGCTATGCTGTTAATCAGGCTTGTCAATTTCTCAAAGCACCCGAAGAACACCATTGGCGTGCTGTAAAGCGTATCCTTCATTATTTAAAAGGCACAATCTCTTATGGCATGCAGCTTCAGCCCGGTCCTATTTCTTTACATGCCTATTGTGACGCTGACTGGGCTGGCAGTCCTGATGATCGTCGCTCTACCAGTGGGTATTGTTTATTTCTCGGGGCCAACCCTGTTTCTTGGAGTGCAAAGAAGCAACCTACTGTTGCACGTTCTTCTACCGAGGCCGAATATCGTTGTCTTGCTCAAACAGCTGCTGAAATTCAATGGCTCCTATCTCTTCTTCGAGAATTACGAATCTCACTCCCACGCGCTCCCGTATTGTGGTGTGACAATATCTCTGCCATTGCTTTAACTCAGAATCCAGTTTTTCATAGTCGCACTAAACACATTGAAATAGATTATCATTATGTTCATGACTTGGTGGGTCGCCAATTACTTGACATCCGTTACATCAACACCAATGATCAAATCGCGGACATCTTCACCAAAGGACTATCATCAGCACGGGTTCATCTTTTACGGTCCAAGCTTCACATTGTTGACAATGCTTCGCTTGCGGGAGGGTGATAACATTTCTAGTCAGCAATATTATCTTTTGTATCTAATTTAAGATATTGTTGATATTGTTCCCGTATTTTCTTTACTTGCCATAAGCATCCTCAATCATCCCTAATTTAGGGCTCTTGTAATATCTTTATATATAGCTTTGTACAAGAGAGATCAGAATACAATATAAAAAAATTGCGATTCCTTCAATGCTATCACCCTAAGATATCAATTTAATCTCTAGCTTATTACCAAGAATCGTCTTCCCACCCAAACACTGCTTATGTCACATGGCAGAATTGGGAATAAGGTTTGTGCTTTTTGCAAGCTAACGTCGGACTCCATCGACCACCTCTACTTTGGGTATTGTATTATGGGTAGCATGGCATTCTTTTGGGCAACTAGATGCAATCTTCCTTGGCGAAATAGGACCTGAACTAAGAACCTTCAATGGGCTATGAAGTTTCTCTCTAGTAAGGACTTTTATCACTCCATTGCCCGTTTTTCGTTTGGTGCCCTTTGCCATATTATCTATAGATACAAGAATGACGTCCTATTCAGAAACCACCCTGTCGTGGTTGCTACCGTTAAAAATCATCTCATCAAAGTGGTTAAGGATAAAGCTCTTACGTTCAGAAACGTGGACAATAATCCTAGGAATAGAAGACTTCAGCGTAACTTGGGGCTTGACCCTTGCATTTTCTCTCCTACTTCAATATCGCCTCAGTCGCCCGTGGTAGGGATTGAAGAATGCTTTTGGAAGGGTGGGGTGCTGAACAACATGCTATTTGCTAGTCGTCCTCGGCTTTGGACTTGTTGTGGTCTCTCTTTGTCCTTCTTTTCTCCCTCGCTGTTAGTTGTTTTTTAGGACTCTATTGGCCTTGCGTGGCTTTCTCCTTTCTCCTCTATTTCTTTGCTTTTCTTAGGCTGTTTTGTGCTTTGTTCCCCGTTGTTGCGGTGCCTCTCTTGTTTCTGGCTCCCTTTCACTCACGGTAACTTGTTATCTTGTTGAGTGAAAGTTTTGTGGCACCGGTTTTGTAATTATTGGTTCAAAGCTTTTATATATTATTACTTATTAAAAAAAAAAACCTTGTTTGTCCGACTACAATAGGCCAATTATGTAGATTTTTTTTTTAAAAAAAAAATTGACTCCATATTAGTACTTATCTATGCCTTAGTAGGATGTCATTCCATTTTAAAATAAAAAATAAAGATACAAAGTCCACTCTTTGATTGATATTAAAATCATAATAAGTTAATACTTTACAAGGACATCATCAAAAACACATATTTAACCAATCAATATTTTTTTTTAACCAAAGAAGAAAATAATAAAAAGGTAATGCAATCAGGCTCTGACTTTTAGGAGACTTCGTTATGTAATGATGCTCCTCCTACGGGCTTTTCTATTCAGCTTTAGTAATGAAATAAATCTCTATTAAAAAAATAGTCACATCGAATAAAAAAAAAGTGGTAAAATCATATACAATTTTTTTTTATAGAATATCATTAAAAACAAATATTTTATAACCGATAAAATAATAAGAAAAACAAGATTAAAAATAAACCTCCCATCCAACTTGAGATTCCATCATAAAAACGGCACTTCTAAGAAATTATGAAAATTATATAAAGTTTTTAGAATCTTACACATATCTTGGCTGACAATACCGAATATGTAGTATTGATCATTCTACACTCCAACTACTATTCACAAAAAAGAGAGAGGAGAGTGTTGACACCTAAAATTTTAATTAGGTTTAATTAGGTCTTAATTTCTTTTAGATAACAAAAACCAAATAAATAACAAAAACCAAATAAATAGCAAAAACAACAAAAAATAGTAAAAACAAAAGAAAAGAAAAACAAAAGCAACCCCCCCCCCCATTTTCTTCACGTGGGCTTGTGCGGCTTGGCCCCACCCTCCTTCCTTTTGCTTCTTCCCTCTTCTTCTTCCTCGCTCCATCTTTCTCCGCCTCTGTAGTTCACGCGCGGTGGCCGGCGACGCGCGCGAAGGACAGCCTACGGCCGAGGGGAGTAGGCCAACGTCGGCCGGAGAGGATAAGATCAGGCGCCATTAATGCCGAGCGAGCTTCGCTGGAAAGCTCGATGGGACACCGGTTCGGCCGAGCGGAACCGATGGGTAAGCCGGAGGCCGGCGACTGAACCCCTCCGTCGACCGGAGTTCCTTCGCCTATAAATAGGTGGCCGCAAGCATCGTCGGAGGGGGTGGCGAGCTCGGACATCCTTCACTGAGAGACATCAGGAAGGGTTGAAGGGCGAGCACAAGAGAGAGCTCGAGTCGCGAGCTCAGCCCACCTTCCACCGAGAGACTTCGGGGAAGGCCGGCGGCGAGTGACTTCGAGAAGGTCAGATCCGGCCGGTGGAGGCTTGGATCTGGCCTGAGTGAGGAGGAATCAAGGCCGAGGAGGGTCCGGCCGAGTAGATCTGGTTTTTTTTGCTGCTGTTGTTACCGCCAGACGCCGTGCCGCAGCCGTTCGCCTCAGTCCTGACGCCGTTGCTTCGACGGCTTGTTGCCGTGCCCCACCTGCGAAGCCGTTGTCGTGATCGGTTCGCCGACGCCGCGCCAGATCGGGAAACCAAGTTGCCCAGCCACCACCATCCGGACGCCGTCACCACGAGCAGGTAGTGTTACCGCCACCGCCGCCGTTGCCGTCGCCATAGCTTCCCCCCTCCGAAGTCCAACCCTCGTTGCTACCGTCGCTGTCGCCACCGTCGCCGTTGCCGCTGTCGCCGCCGTCGCCGTTGCCGCCGTCGTCGCCGTCGCCGTCGTCCCCGCTGTTGTGCCTCGGCGCAGCGATTCGGGAACCCTAGGGTTCCCGATTTTCCGAGTCGCGACCCCGGGTTGTCGGGTCGAACCCGGATCGGGAACCGGGTAGGGATTCCGCAAATTGCGGGCGCCGCGGAAGACCGGGTCGCGATTCGGGTCGGATTCGGGTAGGGTTCGCAGGGAGCCGGGTCACGGAGCGGGTCGTGGACCCAGGTCGTCGGGCCAGGCCGGGCGTCCCCAAATGCCCGGCCACGGAGTCGTTTTAGTAAGTAAAAAAAATAATAAATAAAAATAAAAAGAGATGAAAAATCCGAGTCGGACTTCACCAAAAAAAAAAATCCGAGTCGGGCCCGCAACGCGGGCCCGTCCGCGTTTGGGTCGTTGGCCCGGGTCGGGCCCAACCCGCGGATCCGACCCGGGTCGGTTTTATTCTGTTATTTTAATATAAAAATAATATTTTAATAAATAAAAATAAAAAAATGTTTTAATTTCCAAAAAATCGAAAAATATTTAAAAATGTCGAAAAATGTTTTTATTTTCTAAAAAATCGAGAAAAATCAAAAAATAATTTATTTTCCAGAAATATTTTGAAAAATATTAAAAAAATATTTTATTTCAAAAAATAAAAAAAATCAAAAATATTCCATATTTTCCAAAAAAATGCCAAAAATCCAAAAAGGCCAAAAAATTCATGAAAAAGCCAAAAAAATTTAGAAAAAGCCTAAAAGACTTGTATTTTCCAAAAAAAAAAATCCCAAAAAAAGCCCATTTTGTGTCCAAAAATTAGAAAATGACCTAGAAAATGTTTTTCTTCCCAAAAATGCATGGAAAATCCCTCGAACATCCAAAAAACCTCAGGGTTTAAACAAGATTAGGTACCGAAAGGGCATTAGTGATTAACTAGTGTAATCAAGTCCCCGATCCTAATTTCTCTGGTTGCGCAGGAGTGAGTATTTCTCCCGATACTTCACTTGGGTTTCTAATCAACCTACCCCAAATCGATTAGTGGCGACTCCATTTTAAAAATTGATTTACAGATTAAAAAACTTGAACCATTAAGTCGTGAATTGGTGGACTTGGGAGAGTCCGGGCTTTAATTAATTTCAGCCGAGCCATTAGCCTCCTTAGGCGCTCGTACCCAATTACGGGCGCCGAGAAAAAAGAGGTCGCGATAGCTTGGCGACTCCGCTGGGGACTTTGAGGACTTAGGCCATTTAATCTTTGTTTAAACGCTTTACGACTTGGGTTTCTTTTTTCTTTTGTGCGGGGTAATAGCTTAAATTTTTTTATTTTGTCAAAATAAAATGTTTTGTGATTATAAATTGTTGTGCATGCTTTTTCGTTTTAAACACTACACATGGCACACACAACCCGGCCGCCGGACCTGGGCCGCCATAGGATTTCTAGGATGGTGTTAAGAAAGATACGACCTCGAACGCGAGACTGCGATGTAGAGGTTGCCTTTCTTTTTCCCGAATTTCTTAGCCGAGGTTAGGAGGGTATGCTGCTAACGCGAGACTGCGATGGGCGGATATCCTTTTAATCTCACCAAGCCTTCTGAGTTAGAAATCGAGCCACACGTCCCATTTGTATGTCTTTGTGCTTGCCATTTTCTTTAAAAGCAAAGTAATTTATTTACTTTTACTCAGTCTTTCTGGTTCATGGCAAAATAGGGTCAGGTTGTGTATTTCCCCTTCTTATATGCGATGGGAAGATTTGATATCCAGTTCATTCCTACACCAAAGGGAGAGCTCCTCAGATGGTGGAAGCAGCTAGATCAACTTGGCCAAGAATGCGTCAAAACAAGAATCGGTCATCTCCTCCCATTGCTCCAAATCAATATCCACTCTGGGGTCATGCAAGCGTTACCACATTTCTGGTGCCCTGAAACATCCACCTTCATGTTTGGCAGATTTGAACTGACTCCGACTTTAGAAGAGTACAGTCTCGCCATAGGAATGCCCCTGGGAAGCGAGCTTGCCATGCCACCAATCGGCATCAACCCCGTGGTTAGTCTATCACGGTTTCTAAAAAATCATTCGGTAAGAGAAATTGTTCAAGCCAACAACAATGCTTTTCCACTGTCATCTTTAACCGAATGCTTTGAAAAACAATCAATGACCCAAAAAGCCAAGATCTTCCTCTTAGCATTCTTTGGTTTTATTATTTTTCCCCATCGAAAGAATGCTATAAATCCTTCAATCACATGGGTGGTAAATCAAGTCATTTTTGGAGCAGGGTATGTAAACATGGTTTTAGCCGAAACATTTTTATCCCTTAATCGTTTCAAAGAAAAAAAAAGAAAAAATCATGAGGGCCGCCCCAGAAATTTTACAAATGTGGTTCTTTTCCCATATCAAAGGATTCGGGCACTTCATGCAAATATTTGAAATCAATGAATTCAAACACCCATTGCAAAAGTTTCAAAGCTTGGAAAAATACTCTCCCAACGAGGAATATTCTCGATGGATTAACTTATTAAGAAACCCTGTCCCTGAGACATTCCTATGGCGAGCTAAGTGGTTCTTTGCAGGAGAGGCGCGCTTTGCGCTTAATTATTACGACCCCATCCCGTTGCTGGGCATCTCCGGAGCTACCTCATATTATCCATATAGGGTGGCTCGTCAGTACAGGGTCCTCCAAGAAATCCCGCCACCGCTCAAATTAGGATTGTTCCGAATCTTTTTCACCCGTACAGACTACAACTACTTGGAGGAGATCCGCATAATTCAAAACGCATGGAGTAGATGTCACGCTGAAAAGATTGTCATACCCAGAAGGTTAAAGGGACAAGAAAAGGCTCATCATGCATCCACATTCTACATCCTCAACCATATAATTCCCGAGGACTTGCAACCAGTAATCCCCCATGTAGTTGATAAAATTACCCTGCAAGGGCGAATCGAATCTCTTGAAAAGAGCTTGGAGACAAGCAGGAGACACGTATCGAAGCTAGTACGAAGAAGCAAGCAGCTCCACAAGACTGGAACTTCCTATCGCATATAAAAATGGGCGGCGGGACTTTTGATGTGAATATTTCTAATGTGACTATCTAGGGTCGTTCTGACTTGTGTAAAAAGCCCTTTTGGCATTCTATAAATCTCCTGTTAATAAATGAGAATGACTCGACCCTTGCTATGAGCCGTTTTTATGTGTTTCCCTTGTTTACGTTTTCTCCATTTTTATGCCGACGGGTAATCACATCATAGTCGCATTTGCCAAATCCAAAAGCTAGAATGGCTGAAGAAAACGTACCAAGCTGTGTCGAGATTATGGAAAATGAAATGAAACAAGTCTTCAATGTGCTTCAGCAACTCTCAAAGTAGATAGATTCAATCCAAGGCAAATTGGCTCCCGCCCCAGCCTCAATCGAAGTATTGTTACCACAATCGTCTACCCGAGGTGATCAGGGAAGAGATACCGATGATAACATGCCCGAATTGGAGGTCGATACGCACCAAATCGTAGTCGAGAAAGCAAAGCCCAACAGTTTGTCTAAGACTGAACATGACAAACGCCTTGAGAAGCTTGAAGAGAGGCTAAAGCAATTGCAAGGCCTTCAAGATCCTACTCCAACAGACCTCTCCATCTACTCTAAGGTCAAAATGCCGGAAAAATTCAAAATGCCTGAGTTCGAGAAGTACGATGGCACGACCTACCCAAGAGCTCACTTGCAGATGTACTTGGTTCGAATGACCTAGTACGTTAATAATGAACCTTTAATGATCCAGTTGTTCCAGTCAAGCCTGATAGGTCCCGCCCTGAGATGGTACATAAAAAAGAATATAAACCTCATCGAGACATGGAGTGAAGCGAGTGAAGCATTCCTCAAACAGTACAAATTCATAATGGACATTACCCCTTCTCGCGAGGATCTTGATCGCACGGAAAAGAAAAAGCAAGAATCCTTCAAAGAATATGCCATTAGATGGAGGAATCTCGCCGCCCAGATCAGTCCTGAGCCAACTGACTTTGAATTGAGAAAAATGTTCATCAAAACTCTCCCTTTCGAATACCGCAATCGGATGGTGACTACGATCGCTGAATCATTCAATTAACTCATTCCAGTGGGAGAGCAGATTGAGACAGGTTTAAGGGATGGCTAGTTCATTAGGACTGCCCCTGTCAGCAGAAGACTCAACATGAAAAAAGATAAAGAATCCTTGATCGATGTCAATGCCACGTACACTGCAAACACCGGTCATCTCCCGACTGTTCAGACAAACGCAGGCCAGCAACAGACTAATAGCCGTCCACCCCAGCGCTACAACAACCGAAGACAATTCACTCCGCTTCCGGGATCTCCCTCCCAGGTTTTGGCAATCCTCCGAAACAAGAGCCTCCTTTCAACTGAGCCAAGACGACCCAATGCTGAAAACTTCTCCAGCTATGACCCGTCCAAAAAATGTGACTATCACATGGGAGAAGTAGGCCATTCAACTGATGAGTGTTTCGTCCTTAAGCATCGAATCCAGAACCTGCTGGATACTAAGGCCTTCTCATTCCAAACCGCGAAGCCGAATGTCCAAAGCAATCCGCTCCCCGATCATGCGACAAAGTAAACATGATATTCAGTTCTGAAGCCGGTCAAATCAGAAATGTCAATGCACATATGGTCGACATCTATCGAGGGCTAGTAGAAACCGGGTATTATCCGGGCAATGAAATACCGCCTTTCGCAATAATGGAGGAAAGGGTATTAAGAATGATAGAGGCCGGAATAATTGTGCACGCCGGCCACGCCAACATAGTTTCTACCATATCCCAAGTCCTCATCAATTGGGAGGAAGAATTTGCGGCACTAAATGCGGAAAAGGAGAAGAATGATTCCACCTTGCCCGAGAGCATCTTTGAAAGGAAAGGAGCCATTGTTCAAGCATCAACAGCAAAAACAGCTATAGTCATTGAGATTCCCCAACCTTACAAATACAAATACAACAATGCGGTACCATGGTCTTATGACCTTGATGTTGGTTTGGTCACAAGATCTGGGCGAACCTATGCTCAAGCAAATACTCAGTCTGCTAAGCCCGTCACTGACGAAGAAGCCAAGGAGTTTTTGGCCGTAGTTAAGGCCAGCGAATATAATGTGGTGGAACAGTTACGAAAATCACCGGCGCAGATCTCTCTATTGGAATTGCTTCAGACATCTGTCAAGCACCAGAAATCCCTCATGAAAGTATTAAGTGAAGTACATGTCCCTGAAACTATTGAGCATGACAAACTCGAGGAATTTGTCAGTACCATCCTTCTAAAGGATCAAATGGAATTTTCTGATGAAGAGATTCCCGAGGAGGGTAGAGGGCACACCAAGGGCCTTTACATATCAGTCAAGTGCAACGCATCTCATGTCGCTCAAGTGCTGATTGACAACGGATCTGCTCTTAACATATGTCCATTAGCGACACTCCGTCGTCTTAAAATAGAGACATCACGAATCCAGACACCCAAGACTTCCGTTCGAGCATTTGATGGAACAAAGAAGGAAACGGTGGGAGAGATCGAGCTTGACGTTCAAATAGGGCCAACCATATTCAAAATTTTGTTCCAGGTAATGGATATCCCTACTGCGTTCAATTTCCTCTTAGGCCGCCCATGGATTCACGTCGCTGGAGCAGTACCTTCAAGCCTCCACCAAAATGTAAAGTTCGTGATTGGAGGAAAACTGATCATGATTCGTGGAGAAGAAGATCACCGCATCTATCATGAGACGGCCATCCCTTATGTTGAACCTGGTGACAAAAATGAATCCAGCTATCAATCGTTCGAGCTTGTGTCTACTATACACGAAACTCGAGGGACTCCATCTCTTGTCCCCGAAATATCAAGCACTGCAATCATGGTAGGGAAAATCATGACTGGATACGGTTTTATCCCTGGTCAAGGGCTCGGTAGGGGAAACCAAGGCATCCGCGAGCCTATCAAAGCCTTGAGGAGACCTCACACCATAGGTTTAAGATATCAGGAGCAATACTGTGAAGGAAAAGCAAAAAAGAAGACTGGCCTTGTATACCCTCTCCTTGAGGAAACCTTCCCAGGCCTTGCAAAGATGATGCATGAGGAAGAAGAAATGATCAGCGTTCCAAAACAATTCAACCATGAAAGCATGAAGCTTCCCATTTATTTGGGCATGGGTCAGAAGAGCATAACTCAGCCCGTACTTACAAAGAAAGAAGGGCCAGATGACGTGACCACCATGTTTGGGGACCTTTTCGTAGGTAGCATTGAGGAGGAACAGCTAGAAGAAGCAGGCGATAACTTCTCGTTCATCCAGCTTCGACACCAAGTCGAAGAACTACGCGAGACTGTACACCATTTGACAGAAAACTTTGCTCAAGCTACCCGTGCATTCCGTTCTCATCACAATGAGCAGCTGGTGATAAATGAGGAGGATACTACTGACACGACTTGGCGAGGGGCACGGCTACCCTTATCCCTAGGAAGCACATGACCATATTCGCCTCTTCCTAAATCAATGGCCATTATTTTCCCCATCCTCCTAGAGCAAGGGATAATCGGCAGAGAATTAAACCATCCTACCCCCGAGTACTTTGTTGATTATGATCCATCCAAGCAATGCGATTACCATTCAGGGGAATTAGGACACTCGCTAGATGATTGCACCATCCTGAGAGACAAGGTCCAAGATCTTTTGGATGCTAGGGTATTCATGTTCCGCTTCCCGTGGCTATGTTATGGCAAAGATGACCTTCTCGTGGTACCTAGCACCCATACCATGCTCCATGAGCATGCTAAGGAAGCACATAGAGGAAAGGCAATCATGGACACTTTGGGCCAACCAAGTGGTAAATTCGACTATTATGTCAACTATTCGATTCCCCAAGGTTTCTATGACCATCATCAGAGCATCGTCCCTGATGGATGGGGAGGCATGGACGATCTGAAATTCACAAAGTTGGGAGCACAAGGAGGCGTGACTGGTGACTGGTATGAAGACTTCTTCGTGGGCGCTATCAACGAAGGACCGTCAGGGGAAATGGGTGCAGCCCGCTCGAGTAGAACCCTTTTTAATTCCTTTGCATACTCCCCTACGTGGGAGCCCGTACATATTTCTTAAAGTCTGGCTTGTTTTGTTTTCAACATCAGTTCCACTCAAGGAACTATTTTTTGAAATCACCTTGTAAATCCGTCTACTAATAAATAAAGTTGAAAACATTTTGAGGGCATGAGGAGACACACCAAACCGGCCCGTTGATGATAGCCAGCCGTCAAATGAAAGAAGAAATCTGAGGCCTGGGTCTCCTCATGTTTCCTTGTCCTAAATCTTCAATAACAATTTATCACCTTTTCAAAAGAAAGAAGCATTCATGCTGTTAGCCTTATTTGTTCCCTTAACCTCTCTACTCTATGACACAGGAATAATCTAGCGGCAGGCGAGGGTATGGGAACGGTTCAGACCAACACCATAAGTAGCCATGATAGCAATTCTGATGATTCAGATGATGATTTTGATGATTCCGGCGAAATTCAACGGAATTGGAAGCGCCACGAAGAAACAAGGCCCCTTACTACTGAAGACACCGTCATTGTCAATTTAGGCAGCATAGAAGATCCAAGGGAGATAAAGATTGGTGCGAACCTCCCTAAAGAAGAAGCTGCAAGCTTAATTACCCTCCTAAAAAGGTTTCAAGATGTATTCGCATGGTCATATGCCGATATGCCAGGCCTCGATCCAACGATCGTGGAGCATAGCTTGCCAACCAACCCTGATGTGGCCCCTAAGAAGCAGCGGCTAAGAAGAGCTAAGCCTGAAATGTCAAAAAAGATTGAAGAAGAAGTAATGAAGCTCCTGGAAGTAGGCTTCCTCGAAGTCTCGCAATATCCTAGTTGGGTAGCAAACATTGTACCGGTGAAGAAGAAAGATGGTCGAATCCGGATTTGTGTTGACTACCGCGATTTGAACAAAGCAAGTCAGAAGGATGATTTCCCGCTACCTCACATAGACGTTCTTATGGATAGTACTGCTGGATTCAAACTTTTCTCTTTCATGGATGGGTTCTCAGGATACAACCAAATAAAAATGAAGGAGAAAGACAAGGAAAAGACGGCATTCATTACTCCATGGGGGACTTTTCACTATAAGGTCATGCCTTTTGGCCTGAAGAACGCTGGAGCAACTTACCAACGTGCCATGGTCACCCTTTTTCATGACATGATGCACAAAGAAATTGAAGTATATGTCGATGACATGATCGCCAAAACTAGACATGGAGAAGACCATGTGGAGACCTTGGAAAAATTATTCAATCGACTTCGCCAATTCAAGTTGCGCTTGAACCCAGCAAAATGTGTGTTCGGGGCAACTTCTGGCAAATTACTTGGATTCATTGTGAGCTGTGAAGGGATAGAAGTGGATCCATCAAAAACTAAAGCAATATTTGAGATGCCTCCTCCCTCGACTGTAAAAGAAGTCTGGAGTCTCCTAGGAAGATTAAATTACATTGCGTGATTCATTTCCCAGCTTTCCGAAACTGCAAAACCTTTCTTTAAACTTCTCAAGAAAGATGCACAAATCAAATGGGATGATGACTGCCAATTGGCGTTTGAACATCTAAAGCAATACCTGATGAAACCCCCGGTTTTAATACCCCCGACTCCAGGACACCCTTTGACCCTCTACCTTACCATCAACAGTGAATCCCTAGGTGCAATGTTGGCACAGAAAGGACCCCATGATGGGAAGGAGCGAGCCATTTACTATTTGAGTAAAAAGTTCACCGCGTTGGAACAAAACTACTCCAAGTCAGAAAAAACATGCGCTGCATTGGTATGGGTGTTGCACAGACTCCGACAGTATACTTTGCATTACCAGACATTCCTTGTAACTGAGAATAACCCAATCAAGTATTTGCTCAGTTGCCCGGCCTTGGTGGGAAAATTGGCCAAATGGCAAATCCTAATCTCAGAATTCGACATCACTTGGATGTCGCAAAAATCAGTTAAAGGTCGAGTGATTGCTGATATGTTAGCAGATTGCCCTAAAGAAGTATGCGAGGATCATTCCCCAGACCACCGAATTTCAACAGTAGAAGAGGACACATGGACTATGTTCTTTGACGGAGCTGTAAATTTGTCAGGGTTAGGCATCGGGCGGTCTTGATATCCCCAAATGGACAACATTATCCCGTGGCTGCAAAATTAATGTTTCCATGCACCAATAATATAGCCGAATATGAAGCATGCATCCTCGGCCTACAAGCGGCTATTGAAATGGAAGTGTCGAAACTAAAAGTGTTCGGTGACTCCACCTTAATTATCCTCCAGACTGTGGGCGAATGGAAGACAAGAGACGCCAAACTAGTGCCTTATCATGACTATTTGGAAGAATTGGGAGGAGAATTCCAGGACGTCTCGTTTGAATACCTACCTAGAATTCATAACCGGTTGCTTTGATGCACTAGCAACACTATCATCTATGTTGCAAGTAACGAAGGGATTAGAAGTAAAGCCTTTGAAAATTGAAGTCCTGACAAGACAGGCCCCTTGCATGACTATAATTCAAGAACCCGACGGGAAACCCTGGTATTATGACATCATGAGATACATCCAGAAGCAAGAATTTCCTGAAGAAAGCACTCCCTCTGATCGAAAATACCTAATGAAAATGGCTTCGAGGTTCTTCGTCAGCGGTGAAAATTTGTACAAAAGATCATATAATTCAGTCCTGCTAAGGTGTGTGGATGCAAATGAAGCCACACAAATAATGCAAGAAATACATGGGGGAGTATGTGGCCCTCACATGAATGGACGTATGTTGACCAAGAAAATTATGAGGTTGGGTTATTACTGGTTCCCTTTAGAGAGTGATTGTGCTCAACATGTGCGAAGGTTTGTCATCGTTGTCGATTCACGGGGACAAGATAAATGTCCCTCCAACTGAATTGCATCGTTATCGAGCCGTGGCCATTTTCAATGTGGGGTATTGATGTAATTGGCCCAATCAATCCGAAGGCATCAAATGGGCACCGATTCATTTTGGTCGCAATCGACTACTTCTCAAAATGGATCGAGGCTGCATCCTATGCAAGCGTAATCGCACGAAACGTTATGAAATTCATCGACGTGACATAATTGCCCGTTATGGCGTACCGAAGCTATCGTGACCGATAATGGGTCAAACCCGAACAACAAGTTGATTGATCAATTGTTTTTTCGAGTTCAAAATCCGACATCTCGAACTCGTCCCCTTATCGTCCACAAATGAATGGAGCCGTGGAAGCCGCTAACAAGAACATCAAGAGAATCCTATCCAAGACAGCTGAAAACTACCGCGACCGGCATGAGAGGTTACCCTTCGCACTAACAAAGCATATCGAACTTCGATTCGAACTTCCACGGGGCAACGCCTTTTTCCTTGGTTTATGGCATGGAGGCGGTTTTGCCTGTAGAAGTAGAAATCCCTTCCTTGCGAATTTTATCACAAGCAGGATTGTCCAAGGAAGAATGGACACAACAAAGGTTTGAGCAACTGAATATGATCGACGAAAAACGACTGAAAGCACTCTGTCATGGTCAGTGTTACCAGCAGAGGGTAGCTCGATCGTTCAATCAAAAGGTGTGACCCAAGCACTTTGAGGTAAACGAGCTAGTCTTGAGAAAGATACTGCCAATCTTTCCAGAGCCTGGAGGCAAGTTTGCCCCAAATTACAAGGGTCCCTATGTAATAAAGAAGATACTTCCGGAGGAGCCTTGATTCTAACCGAGATGGATGGGCGCGAATTCACTAAACCGGTTAATTCCGATCTTTGTGAAAAAGTACTACCCTTGAAAGTTGTCCATTGTCTCGGCATTGCCAAGCATTTCTCTATCATAATGAAAATGCTTATGCACCTTTATATATGAGTGATGTGTTTACACTATCATCAAAACCGTGTGTTTGGGTTGACTCAATGAAGAAAAATGAATGGTAATCATAAGCATTTAAGGAAGTATTGAAAATCAAGTAGCAAACTCAATGGCATAACTTGAGCAAATCGACATTACCCAAGCAGACGCGTAAGAGTAATCCATGACAATTTCACCCAACTCGGTGTAAGGGACGCGTCATTCAAGAATCTATCTGGTCAAAAGGAATCTTCTGTCCCAGTCAATAATCTTAGAATTTGGAGGCCTCACTTCTTGCTCTAAACACATGCTCTTGCAAGAAGTAATTACCATTGGAGAATTAGAGGTTTTGATTGTCCATCTCAGATTCCATAGAAGCTTGAAGTACATGACTTTGCTCAATGCTGCTAATGGTCATATAGTTAAAGGCAGAAGGAAAAATTCCACATAAGGAAAGCATTGAAATGTAAAAGAGGCCATCAGCAACTTTCCTAAGAACCAGCACAAATAAACCCTGGGGGAAAGGTAATTTGGCATCATTTCTAACACTCACTCTCTGAACTCATATTGACAGGAGGCATTGGAATTCAAGAGCCAGATCAAGTGGTTAAACAAGGCGAACTAAGTGATCCAAGCAAGGAAAAAGAAACAAAGATGCCCGATCAGATTCTCGACCCCGGCTGATCATTCATGTGTCATATCCCTAATCAATAGGGACAACGATCGACACCCCTTTGTGAATAACCCTTTTGATGTTCAAAGCTTAACAATACTATTCTGTTGACCTTTAAAGCTACCAAGAAGGTCTTTTTTGAGTCAAAACCATTCACTTGTTTTGAAGAATTCAAACTCCATCATATTCGAAATGTTGCATGTCGTTTCCGGATGAATTTCGCATGATGATTTTGCTGTCTAAGTCACTGATTCCACTGAGGATTATTAAAATAGACAGCTAAGTGAAGAATACAAGATTAAATTGAGCATGCTGGATGAGGTGCGTCAGAATGATGAAAGGCAAGCCATATCCTACACACAGTCCCCCATCTATACACTTGTGAGATGAGTGCAGAAGATTCCATGGCTGCAGGGTAAAGAGTTCTCTCGCGAATGGTACGATAACCAAAATAGTGAGAGGCATTCCATCGCTCACCCCATTGAGCCCCATACACTGACAAATTTCTACTATGCTCCCGACAAAGAACCACCCCACATTGGGGCAGATCGGAGGTGAAGCAGCATCACAAGATGAGAAGAGAGAAATTTTCTTGCTTGCACTTGCATCAATCTTTGGGTGTCTTTATTGCATATGAACACTCGCGTTAATTTAAGTGCCTTAGAATGACGAAGAGCAATTCCTTCTCTATGCACTTATATGCATTGTACAACCCAAGTGAGTCTGTAATTTTACCCTCACATTGAGGCAAAGCGAAGTTATTGCCATAGCCTAAAGCGCCGAGTGAAGAAGAAGATTCAAGAGTCTAAATAATGGTGCTTCGATTGAACTTGCCTAGATCAGTTCCTCAAGCAACAAAACAAAAAACTAGGGGCATAAAAAAGCAAAGTGTACCTAGTAAAAGCAAGGTCAATGCCCATAAATGAAGAACTGGAATAAAAAATAGGAGCATGAAAAGCAGTGTGCCTGGTAAAAGCAAGGCCAATGCCCTCCAGTCAAAAATACAGCCAAAAAAAGTTGTTGTTGTGGTTCAATTGATAGAGCCTCCATCTGATAGTGAGAAGAAAGACCGGTGACAAATGCCAAGGCAATCACCAGCTCTCGCCCTTTTACACATGAGTCAAGCCAACATTGCATCCCATTGTAAAAGTCTCTTCAGACTAGGGGCACTTCAATTAACGTAGGATTTCATATGTGCATAAGCATCGCTCAAATAAGTACGAGCAAGATTACTCTATCTCTTTTCACAGGGTTCTTGACTTGTAAACCCGGAGGTGATCGTGCAACATTTTCGTCCATCGGCTTCGACCTTGATGGTCCCCTCTGATGAGTCGCTGACCAAGACTTCATCACAGTTTCAACAAAGACCTCTCACATTGGTAAAGTCGTACTGTTTGCGAGAATACTCGGACCCCTGCTGACATGATGATAGTGAGATAGTGTGGTCCTTATAAATCCTGCATCAATGGTCAGGATAGCCTTTTCCATGAGAGTGAGCGGAAAGTCCTTTCAGACTAAAAGTCCCTTATTTGGCATGCTCAAGACATCCACATTCTAAATGAAGGTTGTCTTTCAAAATCTTCCCCAGTGGAAATCAGATGATGCAAAACTGACAAAATTATCATGCGTGAATCTCATTTGAACTCATGAATTTACAGCACATACAATCATGTGTGCATATTGTACAAAGAGCAGACATACTCTCAAAGATCAGAGATATTGCTAGGTAAGCATATCCCTATCCCCATTTATCTTAAGGTACTTACCACTGTCCAGGTACTCTCTTCTTCACACTCGACTTGTTCGAGTCGTCCCTTGAGTTTGGGTGCTTGCAACTGTCTAAGTATCCCCTTGTCTTTGACTACCCACCGCTTGCCTGGTACCCCCCTGTTTTTGAGTGCCTACCGTTACTCAGGTGCTCCCCCTGTTGACACTCGACCTGTTTGAGTTGTCTTTAGAGTATTAATACTTGTGACTGATCAAGTATCCCTTTATCGTTGAATACCTACTGCTGTCTAGGTATCCCTATTGTCTTTGAATACCGACCACCGTTCGGATACTCCATTTTCCTGACACTCGACCTGTTTGAGTTGTCCCCAGAGTATTGATACTTGTGACTGATCAAGTATCCATTTATTGTTGAATACCTACTGATGTCTAGGTATCCCTATTGCCTTTGAGTACCGGCCACCGTTCGGATACTCCATTTTCCTGACACTTGACCTATTCGAATTATCCCAAGAGTATTAATACTTGTGACTGACCAAGTATCCCTTTATCATTGAATACCTACTGCTGTCTAGGTATCCCTATTGTCTTTGAGTACCGGCCACCGTTCGGATACTCCCTTTTCCTGACACTCGACCTGTTTGAGTTGTCCCCAGAGTATTGATACTTGTGACTGACCAAGTATCTTTTGGAATGCCTACTGTTGTCTAGATATCCCCATATCGTCAAGTATCCACCGTTGTCCAAGTATGCTTTCTTACACTTGGACCTACCTGAGTGGTCCCAGATCATATCATTAAATACTTGTGTTCATTCAAGTATTCCAGTACTTTGTACACCTGCGGCTACCCAGGTATTCTAGCCCTTTTGAGTGCCTGCGGCCATCCGGGTAAGCCTTGTGCTACACTCAATATTCCCATTACCAGGAAGTGAGAGACCTTCATGAATATCCCAGGTATGTCATCGATATTCCCAATTACCAGGAGGTGAGAGACCTTCACGAATATCCAAGGTACGCCCTCGATATTCCCCATTACCAGGAGGTGAGAGACCTTCATGAATATGCGAGGCACGTCCTCAATATTCTCAATTACCAGGAGGTGAGAGACCTTCACGAATATCCCAAGTACGTCCTCGATATTCCCTTTTACCAAGAGGTGCGAGACCTTCTTGAATATGCGAGGCACGCCCTCAATATTCCCATTTACCAGGAGGTGAGAGACCTTCACGAATATCTCAGGTACCCCTTCGATACTTGCAAATGTCTAGGTATCCTCCAAGAGTTTGCACTTGTGATCATCCAAGTACCCGTCCATTGCCTATGATCAGCCAAATACCCATTTCAACGCCTGCAAAGGCCCAAATATCCTTCATGTTAGTACTTATGAATATCCAGGTACTCCTTCAAAGCCTGCGAACATCCAGGTATCTTCCAGAATTGATGCCCTGAGAAAGGTCGGCGTATCCTCCCGAGAAAGGTCGGGTTCCAACCAGTGTCTTTGACAGAAGTCAGACACCTCACAAATTGATGCCCTGAGAAAGGTCAGCACATCCTCCCGAGAAAGGTCGGGTTCCAGCTGTTGTCTTTGACGGAAGTTAGACGCCTCACAAAATAGATGCTCTGAGAGAGGTCGGCGCATCTCCCGAGAAAGGTCGGGTACCAACTGGTGTCCTCGATACAAATCAGGCACCCACAAATGAGATGCCCTGAGAAAGGTCAGTGCATCTCTCGTCAAGGCGACCAAAGAAAGGTTCGGGTCCTAGACAAATCATGGATTGTTTTAACAGGCAACCGAAGAATGGTTCGGGTCCTGGAAGAACAGTCTCTTGTCACGGCGATCGAAGAATGGTTCGGGTCCGAGACAAACCACTGATTACTCCAACAGCGGGTCCTAGACAAATCATGGATTGTTTTGACCGAATAATGGTTCGGGTCCTAGAAGAGCAATTGATTCTCCCATCAAGGCGACCGAAGAATGGTTCGGATGCTAGACAAATCATTGATTGTTTTAACAGGTGACCGAAGAATGGTTCGAGCCCTGGAAGAGCAACCTCCTTATATCACCAGGTAAAATGACACCTTGATACTTACCAAAACTCGGGGTTCACACCTTATCTCACTCACTCTCGGTAAGTAACTATAGGTATCTTCTTATCTGTCTTAGTATATGTAATGTTATATTGCTCATTTTCTGCATAGGACAATAGGTGCCAAATAAAATATAATCTATTGCATATGTATAGACAAATTTTAGGTATCAAGTTTGTCTTTGAATGCAACCTCTCGCGAACTCACCTTCAAAGAGGGGCATTTGTTGACACCTAAAATTTTAATTAGGTTTAATTAGGTCTTAATTTCTTTTAGATAACAAAAACCAAATAAATAACAAAAACCAAATAAATAGCAAAAACAACAAAAAATAGTAAAAACAAAAGAAAAGAAAAACAAAAGCAACCCCCCCATTTTCTTCACGTGGGCTTGTGCGGCTTGGCCCCACCCTCCTTCCTTTTGCTTCTTCCCTCTTCTTCTTCCTCGCTCCATCTTTCTCCGCCTCTGTAGTTCACGCGCGGTGGCCGGCGACGCGCGCGAAGGACGGCCTACGGCCGAGGGGAGTAGGCCGACGTCGGCCGGAGAGGATAAGATCAGGCGCCATTAATGTCGAGCGAGCTTCGTTGGAAAGCTCGATGGGACACCGGTTCGGCCGAGCGGAACCGATGGGTAAGCCGGAGGCCGGCGACCGAACCCCTCCGTCGACCGGAGTTCCTTCGCCTATAAATAGGTGGCCGCAAGCATCGTCGGAGGGGGTGGCGAGCTCGGAGATCCTTCACTGAGAGACATCAGGAAGGGTTGAAGGGCGAGCGCAAGAGAGAGCTCGAGTCGCGAGCTTAGCCCACCTTCCACCGAGAGACTTCGAGGAAGGCCGGCGGCGAGTGACTTCGAGAAGGTTAGATCCGACCGGTGGAGGCTCGGATCTGGCCTGAGTGAGGAGGAATCAAGGCCGAGGAGGGTCCGGCCGAGTAGATCTGGTTTTTTTTGCTGCTGTTGTTACCGCCAGACGCCGTGCCGCAGCCGTTCGCCTCAGTCCCGACGCCGTTGCTTCGATGGCTTGTTGCCGTGCCCCACCTGCGAAGCCGTTGCCGTGATCGGTTCGTCGACGCCGCGCCAGATCGAGAAACCAAGTTGCCCAGCCACCACCATCCGGACGCCGTCGCCACGAGCAGGTAGTGTTACCGCCATCGCCGCCGTTGCCATCGCCATAGCTTCCCCCCTCCGAAGTCCAACCCTCGTTGCTACCGTCGCTGTCGCCGCCGTCGTCGTTGCCGCCGTCGTCGCTGTCGCCGTCGTCCCCGTTGTTGTGCCTCGGCGCCGCGATTCGGGAACCCTAGGGTTCCTGATTTTCCGGGTCGCGACCCCGGGTTGTCGGGTCGGACCCGGATCGGGAACCGGGTAGGGATTCCGCAAATTGCGGGCGCCGCGGAAGACCGGGTCGCGATTCGGGTCGGATCCGGGTAGGGTTCGCAGGGAGCCGGGTCGCGGAGCGGGTCGTGGACCCGGTCGTCGGGCCGGGCCGGCGTCCCCAAACGCCGGGCCACGGCGTCATTTTAGTAAGTAAAAAAAAAAAAAATAAATAAAAATAAAAAGAGATGAAAAATCCCAACGCGGGCCCGTCCGCGTTTGGGTCAACGTTTCGGTCGGACCCAACCCGCGGATCCGACCCGGGTCGGTTTTATTTTGTTATTTTAATATAAAAATAATATTTTAATAAATAAAAATTAAAAAAATGTTTTAATTTCCAAAAAATCGAAAAATATTTAAAAATGTCGAAAAATGTTTTTATTTTCTAAAAAATAAGAAAAATCAAAAAATAATTTATTTTCCAGAAATATTTTGAAAAATATAAAAAAATATTTTATTTCAAAAAATAAAAAAAAATCAAAAATATTCCATATTTTCCAAAAAATGCCAAAAATCCAAAAAGGCCAAAAAATTCATGAAAAAGCAAAAAAAAATTTTTGAAAAAGCCAAAAAGACTTGTATTTTCCAAAAAAAAAAGTCCGAAAAAAAGCCCCTTTTGTGTCCAAAAATTAGAAAATGACCTAGAAAATGTTTTTCTTCCCAAAAATGCATGGAAAATCCCTCGAACATCCAAAAAACCTCAGGGTTTAAACAAGATTAGGTACCGAAAAGGGCATTAGTGATTAACTAGTGTAATCAAGTCCCCGATCCTAATTTCTCTGGTTGCGCAGGAGTGAGTATTTCTCCCGATACTTCACTTGGGTTTCTAATCAACCTACCCCAAATCGATTAGTGGCAACTCCATTTTAAAAATTGATTTACAGATTAAAAAACTTGAACCATTAAGTCGTGAATTGGTGGACTTGGGAGAGTCCGGGCTTTAATTAATTTCAGCCGAGCCATTAGCCTCCTTAGGCGCTCGTACCCAATTACGGGCGCCGAGAAAAAAGAGGTCGCGACAGAGAGTTGAGAGAGAGAGAGAGAGAGAGAGAGAGAGAGAGAGAGAGAGAGAGAGAGAGAGAGAGAGAGAGAGATTGTTCATGCATTGAGTCAGGTAGAGTTAAACCTCATTGACCATACCCAATCTATAAATCACTTCACCAATGCTAAAAGTCCTAAGATTTGTCTAGTAAATTAGTTTACTAACTAATGTGACAATTTAAGTAGCTAACAGGCTAATTCAAGAAACAAAAAGAAATTTGCCATATTTTCATTAACAAGCATGTTTAGTAGACAAGTCTTAATGCGTCTAGAAAATTATTCAAATTATTTTGATTCACCAATTCAATATAAGAAATCATATATATCATTTCTTTTAAGCAAAAAAATCAAAAAATTCTTAAATTTATTGTATTGATATCAATTCAGCCATAAACTTTTTAATTGGATCAATTTAGTCATAAATTGTTTTTACATTAATATCAATTAAGTCCATCCATCCAATTCATGTCATAAATTGCTAACATAGGTGCCGGTCGCCCTACATGGCATGACCAGCATTGACAATTATATTTTTCTAAAATATTTAATTATTTCTTCAATTTTTTTGAATTATTTTTACTTTTTTTTGGTAAGGAATTATTATTTTTTATTTTTATTTTGTCCCTTCTCTTTTCCTTCTTTTCTTCTTCCATCCTCGGTAATGGCGAATGGAGGTTGCCAGTGGCTAGCAAGGGCGGGGCTAGGACGCCCTTGTTGGCCCTAGGCAAGACTTGGAATAAACTGATACCCGACGTATTCATAAACAAAATCACTTGCTTTTATAGGTTAGGAAGCCAAAATTGAACTATGTGCAGTGAATTCGCAGTGACACAAATTCTTACGATATTTGAACCGATCTATAGGGTTTGCTTAATCATGGATCACATATTGTCCCAACAACCTGCTTTGTCAAGTAAGCTACTAAGGACTTCCCATGACTTATTCAAAGGGAAGGGAGATTTTCCTTTCGCTCGAGAGTTACGAGAGAACTCTAAAGCAAGCAATGGATAGTATAATCTCCTAGTGATAAGTGCAACTTATCGATCCTTCCCTTCAATAGGAACCATGATAAATTGATCAACTCGACGATCAATCAAATAGGTAGGATTCTAACTTTCTTTTCGAGTCCTACTAGCTCATCATCTCCCACCCCCACATGCTAGTGTTAATTTCCTGCAAACGATGAACAACATAAGAGATAGACATAAAATTAATATGAATATTTAATATCATAGACCACCTTAATCCTTTCTAAGGTATTGGGGATGGCCCAGACATATGAATGAATTGTAAGCTGTCAAGTCCTTTGACTCTGTTTCTTATTAATAGTGACATGGTTCCTTGACTTTGTGAAAAATAGCAATTAAGAGTTACAAAATCTGTAACTTAGATTCCATTAATTAATGCAAATCTCTTCTCATTTCAACAGGCCGCCCTTCTCTTCATGTGCCTGACTTGCTCACCCATTCTGATTCTTTTTGGCCAACACAATGAATACAAGGCTGTCAGCATAGTTACGCTTATAGAGTCGATATACTGGCCTGAAAAAGAAATCCAGCTTCCTCGAACAACAAGAACATGTGCACTTTCAAGACAGCAAGTTATGGATTCTATCAACGGCTTCCGGTGAATTAACTCTTTAGGGGTCCGAAAAGGAAATTTCGAGATTTTTCGATCCACAGCAGATCTCTAGTAACCTTTTGCAGAACATCTCCTTGTCTCCCTGCTCCGAAGGAAGCCATCTGGTGCATATCATGAATTTTTCCAGCACCGTCGCATGCTTCAGCAACAATTCCAGCACGCAAACCTTCTTCTCGCACAGGCACAAATCAAATAATTTAATCTTCTTAAGGTGCGAGGTGAAACATTGGGGTGTGGGATCCAATATCGCACCATCTTCTTCATTATTCTGGGGTAGCTCGATACCCTGATTATAAAAATGAGAGAAGTTCAATTTAGACATCGGGCTTTTTGATGGCAGAAAACAACAAGGAACATGTTGATCTTTTGAATCCGGTTACCTCGCCAAATTCAAGCTTTTCAAGATGCGGGGAATTGTGCAGCAACTTGAAAAGCACTTGGCGCTTTAAGTCTAAGCACCCAACTTCTAACGACTTCAGATTAGGAAAGACAGGCAGATGCCAGTATTGCCCGTCTGCACTACTTAGAACCTGCAAAGAAGGCAAACCATGACATTCTCGCTAGTAAGAATAATATTGAGAAATCGGGCAGGACACATTATAACAAGTATCAAAAGCATGTGGAACTGTTATTAAAAGAGGCTAGATAGAACTTCCAGATTTTGTAGTGGAAGCACAGAGATACGTACGTTGACAGTCGTGCTTGACAGCTTCAATTTTTTGACAGAACACATCGCTTTGAGAAACTTACATAGATGGTTGGCAAGTTGTTCGAACCCACTTGGTAAACAGTCGGTGACACAGATGTGCGCCTTCAGCAATGAGCCTGTGTTTTCGACCCGATAATCATTCAAGAATGGACTCATGCAATGTATGCTTTCAAGATTATTTCCATATATTGAAACTCGGCAGCTATATGGGTCAATCGACGAACAATCAAAATCCTCGTCGCGTATCGTCAAGAACTTCAGCATAGGAGCACGAATGGTCAGTGTCTTGAGGTTATCCCAAGCACATTCCTCTATGTTCAACTCCTCAAGCACCGGGCTTGATAACAGCAGCTCCGTCGAGCGCTCCTCTACTAAATCATCATTATATGTCTCATTCCGTGTCACACAATTTCGTTCCATAATCAGGCGTGGATATCTCATATCAATGGTTCAATCCACACTCAATATTCAAACTCAAGGTTTTAGAGGTGGCTCTCACAAAATTACATTATTGTGTATCACTTAGTCATTGACTATGCATGACAATAGTGCAAGGCTCTAAAGATGGCTTCCATGTGACTCAAGTCACCATGTAGTATTTAGCCCTTGACTACAAGTTCTAGAGGTAACTCACATGAAGTTTCGTTGTCCTGTAGCACTTAGTCCTTTACCCTTTTCACAGCACACTTGATTTCCTCAACACAACACCTCATCTTTAAATAGTCATCTTTTGCAATAACAATAAACCATCACCATAGCACAACCATTCACATATCATCACGCATAAGTTCTAAGTATGTCACAAGCCAATCACATCACCAAATATGCATTGTTCAGCAAGCACAACATCAAGAATAATCACAAACCACTATTGGTCCTAACCGGCAGAAACCGAGCCACTCACGCGTCTCCAGGTTTAATTCCAAAATCATAACCAAACGAGCTTAGAAAATTCCCAAAATTGTATATGTTATAAAGGACACTTAAATAAAAACTTGTTCGTTTGATCTGGAATTTGAGTATGTTAAACTAGAAGATGTAACAAACAACTTTTGTGAAGAAACTCTTTTGAAAATCGAACCCTAAGAGTTGATAAAAATCTTTGCAATACCAAAAGGTCACAAGTTCCAACACAAACAAAAGTTCTATTTTGTTTTTAACGAAGTCAAAATCTCATTCTTTTAAATCCCTAAAATCTTGAATAAAATATATGTCATAGATGAGGATGTCTAAACCATTTCTTAAGAAGGAATCAATCTCAAAATCTTAGCACATTTCGATCCACAAAAATGGCAAACAACGAGAGTCCAGTAAACTAATCTGAGGAAAAATCCATTAAATTAGACTAAACCACCCTTATTAGTGTTAATCTAACCAATTAAGTTAACACTAATCTATCTTGAGTTTAATCTAACTAAACTATATTGCACTAATCCAACTTAATTCTAATCTAGCTTAACATTAATCTAATTGAGCTAATTAACACTAATATAACTCTCTAAGCATAATTAACAACCTAATCAAGGATTAGGGAGTTAACTTACTGGATTAGCGAGCAAATGGGTCCACGACGACCAATGCCTAAGCCTACAACGACTCCAAAGGAGGCTTGGAAAAGGCCGAAAAAGACCTTGCAAGCTCATAGCTCAAGCTGGAAAATTGATTTTGCTTGAGCTGGCTCAAGGGGCTATGGCAGCTGGTCACAATGCAGGGATGGTGGAGATGGTTAGGCGGCGACGGGCTGGTGGCTAGAGCAGCTCAAGTGAGTGGACGGCCTATGATGGTGGCGAGCTGGCATTAATGCTAGCACGAGCGTGAGGCGGATGAAGCTGGGCAATCGAGGGCAGCTACGGGCAGGTTGCCCTAGGCTCGTGGGCGGTTTGCGAGGCTGCTGGTTGTGCTGGCTTAGTCCTAGGTGTTTGTAGCTTCAACAATGGTGGAGAATGGAAGTTTTGAGGAAGAAGAAGAAGCTAAAACAGAAGCAAAATCTGGTCTGCTAGGGTGGTTCACGTAAGGGAGGAGAAACAAGGAGGGGATAAGGGACCAAGAAGTCTTGTTGCTATCCAATGAGGTCCAAGGTGAAAATATCATTCACTTGAGTACTCTTTGCACCAAAATCTTTGCCCCTGCTGTCCAAGTTTCTCCCACAAGCCAATTCTTCACAAAACTTCACCACATGACTTCAATTTGGTGCCCAAAATCAACCCAGCAATTGCCCCAACGAATTTGCCTTGGTCTTCATTCAATTTCCCACCTAACTACTTCAATTTAATGGCCCAACATGCCATGGCAGCAACCTAAACAAATTCCCCTTCAATCCCTCACAAACCAACTCACTTTGGTAGCCAAAATTGCCAATTAAAATGCCCATCCGAATTTCCTTGAATTTAATTGGTAAATTTTGATTTTCCACCAAAATTTTGGGCTTGCCGAAAATTCTTCAAAGAATGTGACGATGTCCTAAAAATAAATCATGACACGCTCAAACTTTTGATTCCCGAAACCGAATTCAATTTCATGGTTAAATTCAATTGGATAGGATTTTAGTGTGACCTAACATATCGCATAGCTTTCAAGGATTTTAGCACGTTTGACCTGTGGTCAATAATTTTTTGATTAATGTTGTGCATCTCCAACTCATAGGCAACTCTCGATTGTGGTAAAAATCTCAATGTTTCAATTACAAGTACCGAGTACTGAATTGACAGACAATTAGGTTAGTGCCGTTCGATGCAAATTTTGCAATCAAGTGGAATCACCCACAATTCAATTGTGTGCTCCCATCAAATCGACCTATATCCAATCACTAATCATTTATAACGATGCTATACTGATCCTTGCCGATTATTATGGTCGAGCAGTCAACTTCTAATCAAATTCTCAAGTTTGTTGCGTTTATATCTATTAACGGCTTCACCTAATAGATCAATTAACTCGTGAGGGGCCCATTTCAGAATAAAACGATCATAGGTGGTGTCAACGAAATGGACATTTCATTTAATCAAAAGAAGGTCAAAATTCAGGATATCACAGTTAAGATCTCTAGCATGGGAGTGAAAATAGTCACTACGCTGAGATAAGACCAATCACAGTCCTCTATAGTTAACTTTTTAAGAGCCGTGCAAGACAATAGCTGCTCGGTTGAGAACTCATCTGAAAATGTGATTTTCACAAGAATTAAATGTTTGAGATTATGAATGAGTATTTTAGAAGGTAGCTTTAAGGCCTCTGGGACAAATAATTCTAGGTTGGTCAATGATGTGGAAGTGAATAAGCAGTAGGGCAAGGCAAATGGTCCTTCAACATCTGAAAGGTAAAGAAAGCACTCAACATTTTGCTGAACCACTGCAAATACCTATAAATCGATATAGGATGCATCACGTGACACATTACAAGCAAGGTAGAACCGTCTTATGCAAGATGATCCACGAAGGACAGGTACTCTTTCCACAGAATCATGAAGAGCTCTCTCTTAGACTTAGAATCCTTCTCAAATTCAACATTAGGAATAGATGTCCACAGATACTGCCACTTTTTACACAATACACTTGTTTTGACAGCATCCACCATCGGAAGCAAAGACAAGATGTGTTCTAGGATTGCCTTGGGAAGCTTATTTATATTGTCAATAGCAGCATCCATATCTTGCTCTTTACACAGCTTCTAACCCTTGGATTTGCCATTGATAGTACTTTCATCCATAACTCGTGACATTCTACTAGCACACACAGTCCACCACCATTAACAAACGATTCATGGAATTGCTAGAGCAACAAAAGTATTTAAGATTTTGAAAATTGTATTTTGAAGTATTTACTATTTGCAATAGTGACCCTAGCCCAAGTTAACTAGAGAACGGGAAAAATGGAGAAGTACTACGTCTCTCTAGCACGAGACTTGAAACTATCAACCATGAGATCCTTACTAGAGCTCATGACGTAACTAGAACATAGCACGAAAGACATGTAATATGCAATTGTGCACTCACTCATTTCGCCATGATTGATGAAGCCATCGCGACATACTTCAGCTTCACATGGTGACATCCAATGTAAGCAAGCTTCTGAAATGAGACAAAGTTATGCTGTTTTATTGGAGACTACTCTATTGGTCCTCCCTCCGCAGAACACAAGTTGTACTTCCTAAATCAAAGGAGGGCAAGTTAGAATGAAACTCTATGACTTGGACAACATGCCAAATTGTTACATTAGGATTCCAGGTTTCTTGTGATTGCATAAGTCGAATTACAACCATCTATATATCTACTTACACAAGTATCTCAAGAAAGATATACCCATCCACAGGGTTGGCCTCTGCGATCGCCTGCTCTAGTTTAGTCACCAAATGCACCCGGAAGAAAAAGAGAAGCCAAGATCATGCTCCCATATGAACGCATGAAATTAGTCAAACACTCGGTGATCATGCAATAAACCTGCTAGATTTCGCTCAAAACTATGACACCCACTTATTCTGTGTCTTCGTCCAGAAGAAAAACGAATGGCAAACTAAAAAAGAAAAAGAAGAAAGAAGAAGAAAAGGTGACGACGGAAGAGTCGCTGATCCGCAATGGGCCTGGTCCTGGGCCTGGGCCTGCTACAAGCCCAATATCACTCGAGCAACGGCAGGCCTATAATGTATTTACCTAACCTGTTTATTTTCTCTTTTACTTATTTCGTGAAAACTAAGGATGTTTCCCCCAGATGAAGAAAAGCAGAAAAATTGGAGAATGTTAGTTCAATTTATGGAAAATTAAAATTTGGGTACCTATTCTTAAATTATTATTTTCCAATTTTTTTTACGTAAAGCAAAGAATATCTATCTTTTTCTATTTTCTTTTGTAAAATTCTTGTTAAATCTCTATAAATTGTCAAAAGTACAATCACAAGGTATAATCTGTTGGATGTGGTGTCCACCATATTGTTAGTCCAAATTCATTTTATATGCTACCGATTTTTTTTTTAAAAGAAGGTTAGACTTGATCACACAAGAACATGGAATAGAAAAAGTATTTCATCTTGGTTGTTTGAAATTTGATTTCGACTCATTACACACTAGCATATTTTTTTAGGGCCATTATACAGAGTCACTTGGCGCTCAGAATACTTCATAGAAAAGACTTGGGTAATTACCACTAAAAATCATAATAATAACCCATACACATTTACTCAAAATTAATTTTTGATTCACTGAAAAAAAAAAAAAAGAGAGCTTAAATCGGTACATTTATGAAATCATTACCCTAAATTAATTTTAGTCTCACGAAGAATCTCAAATTAATTCCCTTATCCAAATCTCGCATCAAGCATACTAACAATATGAAAAAAGAGTTTATAACAATATCATTTGCATTTTTACCTCTCTTCATGAAGTAGATCCTGCATCCAATCAAGTCTTTGATTAGGGATCGTGAAAATTCCTACAACTGTTGGTAGGCTAGCCAAACTATGAGTGCAATGGGAACTGGCTCCCCATAAACCTAGCTCTAGCCGGGTCAAGATATGGTGCAAGTAAAGTCTCACATTAGACAACCAAGGGATATTCTGGGACTTATAATAGGTTGGGTTCCCTCTCTTGAATAGCTAGCTTTCCGGGATGATTTTTCCACCGACCATAACACATCATTTTGGTATTAGAGCCGCTCCTTAGGCGCACCTTCTAGCACTTTATCTTCGTGGTTGCAGTCCCTTGGTGGTGACATGAGGTGTCGTCCTCGAGGCCGCTCTATGAGGTTGCAAAATTCTTGAAGAAAGGGAGGATGATGCAATCAAAGTCTCACATCTGGCAACTAAGGAGATATTTTGAGACTTATAATGAATTGGATTCTCTTTCTTGGGTAGTTAGCTTTTCAGGTTGAGTTTTTCCATCCATTGTAATGCATCCGTATAGAATGAAGGGGTTGTGGCCCTAATGTTATGTTTGCAAAGTCTACTTCTTGGCTTGCTATCGAGGAAGAGCGGAGGTGGGGACTTCAGAGTCTGGATGTAGAGCGAGTAAGAGAGATTACTCCATTTAGGTAGGGCAAGACACTATGAGCGGGCATGAGCTGTCTATTGTCCTAGCCAATTGGTCAAACGACAAAAATGCTGTTTATTAGATTATTATTATTAGTTGCCAATCTCGCAATAAAATGGAATAGGAAGAATGCAAACCACTAGCGTTATATACAGAGCTGAATTTTTTCGGGAGGATAAACTTATCCTCCATGTCAGGTCACAAAATTGCTTACGGAGGGTAGATCTATGTTAGAGACATTAGTTTGAGAATTTACATAAGACGAAAATTAACTCAGGATAGATGAGATGCCGGTTTGGGATTTTTTGCGAGACAATTAATTTGGGACAAATTTTTTTATGGGGTATTAGTTCAGAATATTGAAAACATTAACCCTGCAATACTCAAACTTTCAATTACTTTCTTTTCCGAAACCTGCTACTCAAGCCCCCAATATTTTTCTTTCAAAACAAAATTTACTCTCTTCCGAAACCTGCTATTCAGGCCCACAGTCTGGATGATTTTCCGCCGTTCATTCATTGTTGCCAACAACCACTGACTCACAGTTCAATAAGTCTGCATTGCATCTAGCTAACCCCACCAATGATTAAAATACCAAAAACCCTACAATGTCGCACTGTGGGTCCACATTGATTGAGGAAAATTATATGCGTTTTATCACAATTTGCAGCCAAAGACCAGCAATTACACTCGAGATGGCAAATCTGCAGAGGTTAGAGGGAGCAGCCAATGTATGTGAATGTTAGAGCAGTACTCCCTTTTCTCGAAGTTTAAAATTGTTAAGGAAACCGAGTGGATTGTTGTGTATATAATCTCAAATCTAGCATGTAGAACTTACTAAGGCGATGCGCATCGGTTTTTAATCATTTGGTGGGATCGACTAATATTATATGAGTGAGCTGGTTTTGCAAATGAAGTTAGAACAGTTTGTATGCACCTTGCTAGATATCTATCACCAGCAAAGTATTTTGAATTGATCATCTCACATGAGACACCAGAATCATGCCATAGAATAACAGGAGCATCTAAAGTTCTGCCAGTTGAACCAACTGGTTTGAATCTAAACAAACATTGAGTTAGTCATCAAGTCTAGCTTCAAGGCACAAAGACAACACATTTGCAGGAAACAACTTCGTACTGAACTAACTAAACTAAACCAAAACAACACAGAATGATTAGATTAAGAAAAGACTACAAACAAAAGGATTCCGACTTGATCTCTTTTTTTGTTCGGCAAAGTCAATGCCCGAACCCATGCACTTCACTTCTTGTGTTAGCAGCTTCTCTCTTGCAACATCAAAAAGACTATGCACAGGTGCGTTCTTGACTTCCTGAAAATTTTTTGGAGAAAATAACTTCACTTTTGCTATCTCTCCAGCTCTTGCCCCTGCAATTATAAATCATTGATCAACCCAAAATCAAAGTGTCACTGTACTAAGGTGCTAGAAATTGATTCAAACTCATGCGCGCGCGCACGCGCGCGCGTGTGTAGAGAGAGAGAGAGAGAGAGTTATCAAAGGAGATCAGCACTAACCATAATAGCAGTTTCTTTGGTCATGGGTTGTCACACGACACTGACGCCTTGATTCTTTCAACGGTGCACTTGATCAGGTTGTTCACAGTAGCCACTGACCCAAGAGAGAGTTTAGCAGATGGTACTGTGTCGACTAGGATTTGAAATGCGACGGTCAGTAGCGAGCCACCTGAGCCAATCTCGAGAATGCCTCCTCCTCCACCAAACTCTGGCCCATCAGGAAGTATGGCAAAACCTGAGGGTAACAGTGCTACATAGTCGGGGTCGCCGCCATTTAATACGACATTCATAGCCACAATGTCAACTGGAGCATAGATCACATAAGCACCAACAGAGTCTGTGCAGCTTTCTTGCAGTATAAGCATGTTGCTCTGGCTCGAATTTGCGTTCTGCAGCTCAATTTACAGGTAGAAAATCAGTCCCAAGAGATGCGAAAAGCATGATTTTTTCTCTCTAATGTAAGAATAGTGTCCTTTTGGTGGCCCCTTACGTTTACGCGGAGTAATGAGACGCTGTTGCCAGGGTCGTGGCCATTTGCTATGTGTGCCATTTCTTGAACTTGTCCCCCATTTGAAAGTATATCCCACTACATTGACCACAATTCACCACAAATGGATAAGCAACAAGCAACACGAAATCAATTTCTTTATCGGCAGTAATGGATAATACACTTAGGCAAGACTTGTCTACATTTGACACAACACCAATTACTCGAAAACTAACAAAGCATGGACTTCGCATTAGGCAACAAATCACAAATCATTAGTTCAACTCAAACAGATATCCACAAGAAAATGTTGAATTTCTATTTATACATGCCTCTTGGTTAAGACCTCTAATGTACTTATTTATAAAGCCAATTAAAAGGAAGAATATACATCTCCAGAGACATAACTTCAATAGCAATCTAAGATTCCTAAAAACACGACATATGTCCAAGAAATGAAGCCCAATTTATCTTCCAATAAAGAAGCATAAATTCCCTACCTCATTCCGAGAGTTCTCATCACGGAGGAAATCGAAAACCCGCTTGGGGGGAACTGGAAGCCAGAAGGAAGTTGCGGCACTTAGCACAATTCCAGGAGGCCTGCCCGGCTCATCCATGCTCTTTCTTGTCATTACCCTCACATTATTATCAGAACCAGCCGCTGATAATGTCGTCCAAGCATGTGCAGTTGAAGCACCAACACCGCTACAGAAGCTAAGCACCATCCTCTCAGCCAACTTTAACATGCTCCTCCTTCCTTCTGGGCTTGTCATCACTGTGCACATATAATATTAATCATCACTAAAGCTGGCAATAAAACTTTTGGGGATTCCTGAAGGAACATTGTGAAATAGGAACAATACATAGATCTCCTGGTGGTATGTTATTGGCCATTGAGCTCGCTAGACGTTCACACTGCCGGTCCAGTGTTGCCACCCAACGTTTCGCTCCAAAGGCAAGGCCGCAATTCACTAGGGGCCTATATATGCTATGAACAGCTCTATCATCAACCTCTACATGTTCGACCCATGTGACCTGAGAACAGATAATGATACAAAAGAATTTATTAGGTAGAAATTATGTATGTGAAAAAAGAGTGGTGATTAAATTGGGATGTCTCATTTCTAGAAAGGAAGAGGGTCCAGGAAATATATGACCACCTTTGAGTAACCATTGGGCAATTCTTGGATCAAACAGCCGGATGGCCTTCTCCGGCTCCGTAGTATGGGATTCCCTCGTATGTTGTCCAAGGAAACATCGACCACAGCCCAAGTTCCATCACCGTGTTGCTTACAATACCTCACGAAATAATTTTCTCGAGAAGGAACAAGCGGCGATGGGACCTGGAACTCGGCTGTCATCTGAAAATTTGATGAACAGAGCCTTCTTATAACGGAATAAATGGAAAAATAGTGTCAGATTATCATGCAAAGTGTGAGTGTTACCACTTGCAATGCCCCATTGTAATTCCCGGCAACACCAGTTGATAGGACTTCTATGGTCATTGCTCTTGAGACGATGCCACAAAAAACACCTGACCATTGATGCTGAGAGAAATATGATGTTAGAAAAAATGGAACCAATCAACTGCTCAAATCGCTTTTAAGCAGAGTTATAAGTCACCTCATCCATGAGTATTTCGACAAGGTTAATGTGATTCATAATAACCACTGCCGACTCTCGCGAAGCTTCCGATTTGAACCCTAAAGGTTTTGGCCCAATTCCTCTAGGGAAGATCCTAAAATATTCATCTTCATTCAATATCTCTGATGGTTGGCCAGTGCCCGCGGGAATCCACAATGGCTCTCCTCCTTGTGCCATCCTAATCAGTTCCTCCATTGCCGCAACCGCAAGCTCGACAATCAACGGCTTATCTGCTTCAGAAGGCATCGATACTGATCTTCTAAGATCAATTCCCCCATACATCTCTCCAACAAGACCTGATTGTGCCGGGAATTGATCTGGGGAGCGGGATGACATGTGAGGAGGAAGATGAGGGTAGTTAGTAGCCAACGGCTTCCCAACATACTTCGAAGCAATCACGGATATCCTATCTATCTGCAATAAAAGAAAAAGGGTTCAACATTTTTTCATGGCCCAATATGCACCGATCTTGTGAGTCATGAGTTGAGAAAGTGCAACAACCAATTGTACTTATATTCCTATGCTACCTCTTCTTTCAAACGAGCATTTTCAATTCTCAGATGCTGCTCATCAAAAGACATTTCCCCAAGGGCAGCAGGGCCGCCGCAGTTAGGGCAGGTGGCAGTGCTGAGAGCTTCCCTATACCTCATGTTCTCAGCCCGAAGCTTCTCATTTTCGGCCTTCAGAATTGCATTCTCGTGGCGTTCATGTTGAGCCTGTAAGTTAGAAAACTATCCTTCAGCACTTGTATCATTAATCTCTAGAAGGCACTTCCACCTTAAAA
Source organism: Eucalyptus victrix (assembly GCA_016097545.1). Classification (NCBI taxonomy): domain Eukaryota; kingdom Viridiplantae; phylum Streptophyta; class Magnoliopsida; order Myrtales; family Myrtaceae; genus Eucalyptus; species Eucalyptus victrix. The sequence goes on along the minus strand of CM027839.1, from coordinate 59,292,845 downwards.
CAATTGTCAACTACCGCCAAAATACGCATCTCTCTATTCCATCTGTTAGTTAGACCGCCAATTCCTGATCATACATGAGTACATCATTTTTGCATGTGCATTTTGTAGCTTGTATTATGTAATTATTACCTTCTGGACATAAAATCTAAGGAAGCTATCTGGGGTCTTGATTGTGTAATTTTATAGACATAGATTTAGCATTTGTTTTTGCCACACTGGATTTTGCACATTCAAATGCAAAGTTATTATAGAGAAGTTACCTTCATTTGGGTTCGCTTATTTTGGAACCAAAACTTGACTTGCAAAGGCTCCAACCCTAGCTCCCGGCTCAGTTCCTTTCTTTGTTTGTCATCTGGGTGAGGGCACTCCTTGAAGAAACTTGAAAATATAAATAAATATAAGAGCGAGAGAGAGAGAGAAAAAAAAAAAAATGTTTCACATACTCAAAAAATTAAACCACTAAAATAAATATAGAAAATAAAAATTGGCGTTAATTATGTTGCTTGCTCACGCTTCAAGCTCTTGGATTTGACGCTGAGTGTGGCGATGGTAACGCTTTCTTTTCTGGCGTTGACCGTTGTTATTGCTGTTGTCGTCGTTGTTGGGATCTTGAACGTCGTCGCCTGAAGGGTCGGGTTCCATGGTTTCAGTGCCAGATTTGGTCTCGAAATCTTCGATTTCTCTGATCTTCAGCACTTCGCTCTCGGAGCTTCTCGCGCCAGTTATGTCAAGCAAGTGATGGTGGCTGTCGAACATGTTGGGTTGGAACATTTTTCGCTGATTTTATTCCCTCAAGGCTCTCTACTCTCTGCAAAGTGTGGGGAGACTGTGAGAGAGCAACCCACTAAGAGTTTTTTTCTTGTCCAAAAAAAAAAAAAGACGAGTATTTAGTGACCCTCAAGTTATATATATAAGAGAGACAGAGAGAGAGAGAGAGAGACAGAGAGAGACAGAGAGAAAGAGAGAGAGAGAGAGAGAGAGAGAGAGGGTAAGTGATAAGTATGGACTATGGAGCTCTCAAAAGTCAAAAGATCTTCTCCTACAGAGAGCTGGCAAGCACACATACATGAAGGTACAGAATATATGGAGTTGTCTACTGATCTCTAAAGGGCCAAAATGAAAAATAAAAAACAAAAAAGGAACTATCCCTTCATTGAGAAGGGTCGTGCCTTAGATCTTTTTGGATCAACCAATGCACGCCATTAACTGATGAACTAATGCGTCTTCAACCCATTGCAGATTTAGGGTTATATCTCACCCACACGAACAGGGCTTAGCAAAATGTGGTGTGGTATTGAACATAGGAAATATAAAGTAAGTTCAGAAGATCTGAACAATAGATGGAAACAAACACAACTTGGGTTTTGGAAGATGAAATGGAAAAAAATCACAGAAAATTAATTCGTGGACCTCAAGTGGCCTTTATCCCCTAAGAAAGAACGCCGTCTTCACATTCAACTAAGTCAGAGCACAAAACTCCGGCAACCGCATGAGACAACCCTAGAAACCGACCACGTCTCCCTCTCTCCATCTTCAGGAAGTTCTAAATCTTCCCAGATGTAAATGCTTGTAGGGTTTGTAATTTTTTGCTCTTTTTCTATGAGCAAGTTTGCTTTTGGTGGGTTGATTTCTATGAGCAAGATAAATAGTGGGGGTTTTGTCTACAGGTTAGCCGAAAAAGGGCATTAATGACGTGACCACGGTTTCTTTTTGGGGGGTGTTTTAAAATTTAAAGAAAATTGAAAAAGAAAGAAAGTCTCGAGTCTTTGAGCTGTTACGTGCCAAGAGGTTAGAACAGGAAAAAAAATGTGGTGTACGTAGGAGGAGTTGACACACTCAAGCGAGAAGAAAGCTGTCAAACACTTTTCAAAAAGAAGAAGAAAAAACGCAAGCAACTCTTATACACTCTTAAGTCAAACTTAAATCGTAACGCCCACCAATCTCTCCAGACTCTCTCTCTCACTCTCTCTGTGTGGAAAAAAAAAAAACGTAAAACTTCGTTCAAGGAAAATCAAAGCGAAGGGTTGACAGTGAGCGATCTGGGGAACTGTTTGAAAAGGTGATGGTTTATGTGATAACGTGTCCACAGAGAGATGGGGGGGGGGGGGGGAGGGAGAGGGAGAGAGGGAGGGAGACTTACTGAGGAGAGAAGCTTTGAGGGTTGAAGCTCAGAGTGATCGCTTTGGCATGTCTTGGGGCTGCTTGAGAGCTTCTTCTGCTTGAGTGAGAAATGGAAAAGAGAAAAGAAGGGTTTTCTTTTACAGAGACTGTACAGTGAGGAAGATGTGTGTGTCTGTGTGAGTTTGAGAGAGAGAGAGAGAGAGAGAGGAGTGTTTTGGGGAAGAAGAGGAAGAGGGTAGCGAGAGGAGTTATTGCAGAGCGTATTGAGAGGGTGCAATTGCATTTATGGCGGGGAAGGAGGAGAGTTATTGTTCTCTCAGAGAGAGAGAGAGAGAGAGAGAGAGAGTCATTTTTCATGGTTTTGACATCCAGTAGGGTTAAGGATTTACTCGACCTGAAATATTAGAATTAGGATATGCAAGAACTGCACGCATATGTGAGAGAGCCGAGAAATGACAAACTATCAAGACGTCTTAGTGAAAGCTTTTCGGTGCAAGAAAGTGGTACAAGTCTTGCTAGAAATTTTAGTATATCGCGGTGAAAGTCTTGCGAACAGTTTCGCATATTCTCAGATGCACAGAAACTGATGATGCTTCTTGGGAGTTGAATCATCTAATGTGTCAAATGAAATGCAGCATATGAAAAGGAAATTAAGAACCGCATTGTTTACCTATTGAAGTTTAAGTCCCGGTGGAAGTGAATTAAGTAGTCAGCATACAATGATTTCTACCATTGGCTCTGAATGTCCCAGCCGTATCAGTTCAGTTTGCGTAACAAGAGAACTGTTTCTAGTTCAGCTCCTGAAGACAAAATGGAATAGTGAAGTGGAAATGGCAATTACAAGGCAAAGGGGGAGTCTCCAAGTCCTGGCTACGTCGCTTTGTACGAGGTTTGGTGGAGAAGCATTTGTAGTAAAGGGTCTTAGAGATCACTTTGATAGTGTTTGGGATCAAAGTCACGATCCATAATTGTATTAAGGCTTAGCCAAAGATCGAGCAAGAAATGAATTCCAGAAGACTAGACCTACCAAAATCCTCGACCTATGGAGGAGGAAGAAACCCGATCTGCCAATCCTCAACTCACGAGGCAGTTGAAGAGCACCCGATTAGACAAGAAATATGCGGAAGAGATAAATTATGTAAATTCTAATTTTTTTTTCTTGTGAAGAGTATATGAGCCTGTTAATAACTTTCTATATAAGATAATTAGATGAACATAATCTGAATTATTATTAATCAAAGATATGCACAATTAATGGAGATATACGTATAATCTTGGGAGATATAAAGGATTCAATGAATTATCCTTATCGTGTCTCTCAAGCTCAAGTTGACATAGAAAAAGTCATCTGAAATTTCGAGAAAAGTTCCGAAAAAAATGCACGGGTGGAGGGCTACCAGCATATGTGGCTACTTAAGTGGCTATCGTGTGTCATCGTGGCTAAGGTTGTGGAAGCTGTCATGGCTATGCAGCAAGAGGATGTCGTGGCTATTGTGTAGGTTGCATCGCAAGAGGCTGCTTCTGTGGACGCTGTAACAACAGGACACTGCTATGGATGTTGTGTTGACTACACATCTAGCTGCTTTGCAAACTATGCGATAGCAAAACAAGTTTACACGGCTACAAACGTGATGAACAATGATGAGGATTGACTTTAAGAGAGGGATATTAGTAGTAATTGAAAAGAGAACACCACAAAATATGTGGTGCTCCTGTTGGGCAATCAGGCATGTGTTGTGGGATGCATAAGTGCACTCAATGTGCCTATTTATAGACTTTAGGACCAAGGCGCGGACGCACCGCCATTGGCCCCACACGTGGTCGAGAGTTAGCTCTGATACCATTTGTAAGGACCAAACTTGTGCGCTTTGGGCCTTCGGCCCTCACGGCTTTAAAATGTATTACACAAGTTAGAGAGCCCAAGTCTTATAAACTAGCCCAGAACTCTCCTCCTAAGCGATGTGGGACAGGAGACATGCTCCCTCCCTACGCACGTTCAGAGACGGAGGCGTAGACGCACCGCCATCCCTCCTCCCCACGCACCGCTGCTTGGGCCGTCACAATAATAGGCTAGTTTCCTAGACTAGATTCCACTAGAGATTTCGTTGTTGTGTTATATTATAGTGACTTCCCAAAATTCTTCTATATGTCCTGTTCAATATATATATATATATATATATATATTGGTAACGGTAAGAATATATTACTGAGCATAGGACAAATGTACAAAAGGCGCCAAAAACTTACACTCTAGCTGCATAAAAAATAGGAAGAGTGGAAGGGGGCCGCATACAAGCCAGACGGCAGTACAAGAAAAGAAAACCACAAAGCAACAGGCATAACACGTCCAAACCGAACCTCCCCGCACACTAGGGGAAGACCGCTGAAAAGCGCAACTCCTGACAGCTCAAAACACTGGAGGATTAGCGAAAATTGACGGGTCAAAACCCCATCCTCTTTGAAGGCGACGATTCCTCAGAGTGTCAGGGACATTCTTATATGTAATGGCCTTATCTTTGACCACCTTAAACAGGTGGTTCTTGAGGGTAGGAATAGCTAAGGTATCTCCTCGAAATATCATGTCATTCCTTTTCTTCCAGATTAGATGACACAAAGCTCCAAAGGAAAACCGAGCGATGCTATGAAAGAAATCCTTACCCGCAAGAAACTTCATAGCCCAGTAAAGGTTGTCCACCCATGTGCCATTTCTCCATGCAAATTGCATCTAGAAGCCCAGAAGTAAACTAGAGTAGTTGAGGTGTTACATTAGAAGAAAATGTGGTCAATAGAGTCCGGCTGGGACTTGCAGAAGATACAGATTGAGTGATCAATCCTGCCAAAAGCAAGAAGACGCACTTGTGTCGGCAATCGATTCTTGATGATGAGCCACATCAAAAATTGAAAATGAGGAGCCAAGGCCCCATCCCAAACAAAAGGAGCCAAGGGGACTCGAATTTTCTTGACTCCGATGGAGTTCCAAGCAGAGGCGACAGAGAATGATCCCGAAGGGTCTACACGCCAAACAAATCAGTCATAGGCCAAAGAGAGGGTCGGAAATGAGAGACCCCATTCCTCCAGTCGTAATCTGGTGGAAGTAGCTGCATGAGAGTAGAGAGTCGCCACCATTGCATGCATAGGAAGGTCTGGGTCATTCAAGAAGGAGTCAGGGACCAATGAATAGAGAGGGCCATAAGGCATCCAATTGTCGAACCATAATGAGATTGACTGCCCATTCCTAACTTCCCAGCCAAACAACTGCCTAAACCCACCACGAAGTTGAAGAATTTTCTTCTAGCCCCAAGAGCAAATAGATGGTTGAGGGGCTACCCAAAAATTATGTTTCTTTAAGAAATTCAAATGGATCCACCGACACCACAAAGATTCTTTGTCTGTAAAGAGGATCCAAATATATTTAAGCATAGAGGCTTTGTTGCAATCCTTCACAGACCGTATACCTAAACCTCCTTCATCCTTAGGCACACAAACATCCAACCAAGAAACTTTAGCCCCCCCCTTATCGAGGGAGGAGCCCTTCCACAGAAACCGGCGAAGAATGCTTTCAATACCTAAAATTGTTAGGGAAATCCCTCATGATGTTTTGAAGATGACAAAATAAATCAAAGGCTACTAACATGTTTGATGGTTGAGTAATAGACCATGCAGATGATAGAACATGTAAAGGATTTTATCAAAGTCAGAAGACGGCCAGAAGACTGAACGTAACATATGTCTAGAGTATATTTTGAAGATTTCCAGACTTTTGTGTCAAAGTCTGAAGACTGCCAGACTCAAGACTCAAAGTCTAAAGACTGCCAGACTTTAGTGACAAAGTTTGTTCTACATCAGAAGTCTGCTCATTTTGACAAATTCCAGACTGAACGTAAATGATGAACCAGAAGACAGACTTTATGCTAAAGCTGAACTGGGTACAGACCTTAAAGCTAAATCTGTTTAGAAGCAGGATATGTTCAAACCCAGATTGTAAAGTCTACAGAATCAGATTATAAAGTCTATTGCTCTCAGACTTTACATCCAGATTCAACAGATCGTAATTCAAGCCCAATCATATAACGGCTAGTGATCTGGTTTGGATTCAACATCAAGATTGATTTGATTGATTCAATCTAATTGATTGACGATTGGATCTTGAAGACAAGAACTTTCTATACGAAGAAACTTTACTTATGGAAATCAAGATTTCGTTTGTATGGACGATCTGAATCAATTTGGGATTCTACCTTTGTCACTCAACGGCTACCAAATCTTCTAGATACAGAGCTGTCCAATGGGTATATTAGAAGACGATTCTCCAGGATATTGTCCAACGAGTAGTTTGGAAGTGGAGGAGTATTTAAGGAGATCATGGACCGATGAGCAAGTAAGAGACGGAGCGTAGAATTTATAATTCCAAAGTATGAGCAACTTTCGATCATATACTTGTCACTTGAGAACTTAAACGTTTGTGATCGTGAGAGAAATACCAAAAGAGTGACTTAGTGAGATAGTGTGATCTACTACTAAGTGTTTGCACTCGAAGTTGTAATCTCTTGTTGATTGCATAGTGGAATCCATCCAAGAAGGCTGTTAGAGTGGGAGAGTGGACGTAGGCTTGGATTAAGCCGAACCACTATAAATCTTGTGTTCTTATTCTCTTCCCTAACTCATTTATTTTATTCGAAGTTTATTTTATTCCACATATATTTGCCAAGGTTTATTTTATACACCTATTCACCCTCTCTAGGTGTTCATACTAGCACTCTAAAAAATGACCGAGGACGGCAAAGTAAACACACTAGCCCAAAAAGGCTTGACTCGAGTGGAGAACTGACCTTATAAGCTGGAGCCTCCCGGCAAACGATAAAAATCTATGAGCCCAAGATTGAACTCTAGCCGTAATACGGTTAATCAACTGAAGGCAATCTGCCTTTCCCAACCTTGATGAGATTATCGGCACCCCTAGGTAACAAACCGGAAGTTTGCCTTCTGAAAAACCAAACTCTAAAAGGATACTATTCCGCAACAATGGCATCCCACCCGACAAGAAGATATCAGATTTACTCTTGTTGGGAACCAGTCCACTCCATGATGAAAAAACGTCCAACCTTCTCTTGAGAATTACTACCGAATTCTAATCCGCTTGGCAAAAAATGAAAACATCATCAGCAAAAAATAGATAAGAAAGCTTAGGAGCCTTGCACCTCCAATAGAACTTGAACTCCTTGACAGAAGTCCTTAGATTCAAAATCCCAGAGAAGATTTCCATAACTAAGGTAAAGAGATATGGTGACATCGGGTCTCCCTGCCGAAAACCTCTACCTCCAGGAAAGAATTCGTGGAGCTCTCCATTAATAGAGATCGAGAACTTGGGTGTTCGCACACAGACCATAATCAACCGGATAATCCACTGAGGAAAACAGAAAGCTTCAAAAGTAAGTTCCAAGAAATCCCAATCAACTATATCATAAGCCTTGCGAAAATCTACTTTGACCGCACATTTTGGAAGATATGGGTCAAGGTGGAATCCGACAAACAGTTTTTGAGCAAGCAAAATATTGTCTCTGATCCTCCTTCCCTTGACAAATGCATTTTGGGACGGGCTGACAAGATCCTGAAGGACCACTGCAATTCAGTTGGCTAAAATTTGTGTGATAATTTTATAGACAGTGTTGCAGCAAGCAATTGGTCTAAAGTCATTAACCTCACAGGCATTCGGCACTTTGGGAACAAGAGCCAGAATAGTTGCATTCACTTCCTTAAGGAGGTAACCTGAGTAGAAGAAGTCTTTAACAGCTTCAAGGACTGAGGACCCTACTATGTCCCAGTTATTTTTGAAGAATTCGGCTGTGAACCCATCAGGGCTAGGGGCTTTACCCTTAGCAAGCGAAAACAAAGTATTCTTAATCTCATAATCCGAGACCAGTGAAGCAAGCAAACATACCTGGTCATCTGAAAGAGGCTTCCGAATAAGTGGTGTCAATTCATGCAACGCAGGCTTCGTCAAACTCGAATGCGGAGCAAGGAGATCCGAGAAAAAAGATACAAAAACTTGTGGCACCAAGTTGGGGTCCGAAACAACCGAACCTGAATTGTCTTTAACAAAGAGAATCCGGTTGTTTAGATGTCTGGCTTTGACAAAGTTGTGGAAGAATTTCGTGTTTCGATCACCCTCTTTCAACCATCTAACTCTGGATTTCTACTTATAAAAGGATTCTTCTTAGCCCCGAAGATCTACAAAAGTCCGACGCTGGCCTTTCTCCAATTCAGCAAGAGTGATATTATTGGGATCCGAGTGCAGAAGAAGCTGGGTAGAACGCAAGGCCTCCCTTGCTTCCAGTGTCCTCATCAAGATGTCCGAAAAGGCTTCAAGGTTGAGTGCTTTAAGGCGGCACTTTAGGATCTTCATCTTGGAAACTAGCTTATACATGGGCCTCCCCCAAACATGGCTGTCCCACGCTTGACGGACTGTATCACGGAAGTTAGGGTGATCAGCCCAGAAATCAAAATATTTAAAGGGCTTCCTTCTTGTACTCGGATCAACAACCCTAACTACCATAGGGGTGTGGTCTGAAATTTCGGGATTAAGAAAAGACGCCTCAGAAAAGGAGAAATCCATTCTCCATTTAGTGTTGACCAACACTCGGTCAATTTTCCGCATTTTTCCTGCCTGACCCCGAAGAAGTGGACCAGGTAAAACGAAGACCCGTGTACCTAAGGTCCTCAAGTTTCGTTTGATCAAGGCAGAGTTTAAATTCATCGAAGCAAGGAATCAAAGAATTAGAGCTCCCGAAGCGATCCGTAGGATCCTTAATTGCATTGAAATCGCCCGCAATGAGCCAAGCAGTATCTTGAAATAAATCATCACAAAGAATAAGGTCAGACCACAGAGGCCTACGACGCACAAAAGTGTGCTCCCCATAGATAGCAGAGATGCAACACGTAAAGTTAGAAGAAATCCCCTTCAAATGCCCATGGATGGCTTGGTCATTTAGAGAAATCAACTCAAAATTAACGGAATCCGGGTTCCATCCAATCCAGATTCTGCCACGCGGAGAATGATCATAATTCGCAAGCCAGCTCCAGCCTCTCAGGAGGGTAGACGAAATAGAAACAAACAGCGGCTTAGGGACTTTAGTCTCAAAAAGGCCAACAAAACTAAGACTATTAGAAGCAACAAACTTTCTAATCTCAGCCCTTCTAACAGGGTTCATCATCCCTATGATATTCCACACAAAAGTTCAATATTTTTCTGTTCAATATTTTTATCTCTATATATTCCACACAAAAGTTCTGAAAAGTAAGAACAAGTAAATATATAGAGATGTTGGCCAACATCATCAGCCTCTAACCGATTTGGTTTTAATTTCTTGATCATCTTTCCTCATCCCATAATCATCCTTTCTCCCTTCAACTAACAGATGCTTAATAGACTAAGAAAGGAAATTAGTTTTAATTAATTTAGTCGTGGACGATGGTCTGCAGATAGAGTGGAAGAGATGCATAAGCTTTACAGAAGGGCTCTTTTGAATTGGTTTGACAGGATAATTGCGTCAACTTTAATTAATTGACGAAATGCATGTGAAATCTTGAATCTTTCGCATAATATCTCAGGTAATGATTATTGAAGTGTTGGTTTGCTTACTTAGTAATGAGATCGGCTCGAGTAAAATTCAATGAATCGAGATACTTCGAGATTGAAAGCTTCGATTAAGCAAAAATGGGTAGTAGGGAACCGTTGATTCATCAAGTATAATGTTCTTGATCATTTCTAGGTTAAGCGACATCAAATTCCCTTATGGATGTTGTGCAATGATCCATGGCTAATTTAGGTACTCGAGTCCAATCGAGCTGAACGATTTACAAAGGCAATAAGACCCCATAGAATGTGCATATCTGGCATGATTTCTAATGGTTGGAAGCAGGGGACTAGGTGCCCATGTTGTGCTGGATGAACAGAAAACCTTGGAATGGATTCCTAGCCTCTGGCTCAAGAAAATAGACCCTGATAAAGTCCTAGAAAGTTCGTAACTTAAACAGGCGTGGAGTATGATGTATCGAGGCATCCAAGATGCTCTACATTAGGGCTTTTATGATTTTCTCTAGACATTCAAGCTGTTTTTCTTTTGGACCTTCTTTTTGCTTTTGAGACAGATGAGACAGCAAAGAGAGAGAGAGAGAGAGAGAGAGAGAGAGAGAGAGAGAGAGGCTTAATGTTTAGAGAGAAGCAACATGAAGAATACATATCATGAGATTGCTTTTAGAGAGCAAACCCCAATGATCTTCCAAGAGTTTCCTCTCTGCAGTTTTCTTTGTGATCTTTGTGTGAGAAATGGTTTTGGGGCTAGAATTTAGGGAACAATATGTAGATTCAGGACATAGTGATTGCATCCGTGAGAGAAGTCTGGTCAGAGACTTTGGACTATTGTATTAATAATCTCCTAGTTGATTACGGTGACAGTTTTCATCTATATCTTTCTGGTTTGAGTGAAAACACTAGCCAGCCACGTAAATTATTGTGGATAACTAGACTTGTCAAATAGGTAGATTGGGTTGGGTCATAAATAGTCTTAGCCCAAATTGATCAATTAACCTGTTTATAAGTCATTTAATAGTAATACAAATTTATTAATCCATACCCGACCGACCTATATTATAAAATACTTATATATTTAATCAAATCTAGAAAAAAAAATTATTTCTTATGATTTTCAAAAAAAAAAAATTATATTGCCAAAACACTTCCATTTCCAAAACACTTCCATACAATTACAAATTTAATGGATAAAATTTTACATTTTTTTTTAAATTGAGGCCTCATTTATCTCATGAAAAATATGGTATTTTTGAAGATGATGATATTTTCCAATGTTTAGTTCAAACCTAAAAATGAATTAGAAATATTTTTCACCTAGGCTCCATTCATTTCATAGAAAATGTGTCATTTTCAAAAATTATTTTCTAGGAAGCTATTTTCCAAGAAAATAACCATATTTTCCAATGATCAACTAAAATTTAAAAAATAAACTAGAAAATATTTTTTGCCATTCGAAAAGGAAAAATTTTTCCTCCATGCACTTATTTCAATAATTTATTATTATTTCACTTTTTTAAATCGATTTTTAAATTTTAAATTTTTTTCCTTTCCTTTTTTTTTTCTTTTTCTTTTTATCTTCTTTGTCCTTGGCTTTTTCTTTTTTTCTTTTCTTCTTCTTCCCTGGCCTTGGCCGATAGCTAGCTACTACGATGACTGGCAACCAACCAAGGTCAGGGAAATAGAAGAAAATATAAAAAGAAAAGACTGGCAATGGCTGATGACTAGCCATTAGCAAGCTCTATTCTCACCCCAAGCTAACGAGGCGTGAGCTTGCCAAATTCCAATTAGGTCAAGCCTTGTCAAATCGAGCCTTGAGCCCCGCTCGAGGTCACCAAAAGTTGGCGAGGTTTTAGCAACCTCGGGCAAGGCTTAATCCCTGCCTAGCTCGTCAGATTTGGCAAGGCCTGAGCTCAGGCAAGCTCGGCTTCACCAAATTATGTGAGACAAAGCCTTGCTATAGGCCGGCGACTAGCTAAGGAAGAAGAAAAAGAAAAGAAAAAGAAAGAAAAAACCCAAATTGAAAAAAAAAATCAAAAAGAAAAAAGAAAAATAAAAGAAAAATATGTTTGGTGAAAGAAAGTGAGGCGGAAAAAGTTATAAAAAAATGTTTTTCACTTTCTAAAAAGTGGAAAACCTTTTTCGGACTTTCATAGGTGTTTTTTCAATAGCAAAAAATGTTTTCTTTAACTAGTTTATTTTCCATAAAACAAACATCGAAAATTTGAAAAATGTTCTTGAAAGTTATTTTCCATGAAACGAATGGAGTCTTAGCATAGAAAATCTAATTTGATTTTCCGTGCACTCATTTTAAGTATTTGTATTTTTATCTTTAAAAAATTATTATTATTATTATTATTTTATTTTTTTTTTTTGTCTAGCTTCTTCTTTTGGTCGCCGACCCACGACGCCGTGGCCAAAATAGGCAACTCAAGCCTCGCCAACCTTGGGCCAAGCTCATGCCTTTGCCTCGCCTGATCAGAGCTCAAGGCTCACCAGATCTGGGAGGCTAGAGTCTCACCAAGATGGATGAACAAGGCTAGAGTCTTGCCAAGATGGATGAGTAGAGTCTCGCCAAGATGGATGAACTCAGCCTCACTAGACATGGCGAGCTCACTAGAAGCTAGCAAGGCATCGGCCTCACCAGTGCAATTGGCAATTGGGTGAGGGCTTCGCAGCCCTTACCTACGTCGGCAAGTGTTGATTGTTGGAATTCGTAGGGAAAAAAAGTAAAAGAAAAAATTTAAAAAAATTTAAAAAAATTATTAGAAAAAGTTGAATTCTTATAATGAAAATAAAAAATATCAAAACCATTAAAGAAGATGATATCTCAATAATAAATTGACTCAACTAATAACTTTTATTAGTTAAATTAATTGTAAATGAATTTACAGACAAATCCATTTACAACCCATGCATAATTAGATTTACATATAACCCAAGCTCATTAATGCTCAAAAGGGGAGGAGCAACGGCACGCCAACTTCAAAAGACTAGTCTCTTGTTAAAAAAGGGGGGGAGAGGCGGTTGAGTGTTGAGCCGGCAATAGAGGGGGAGGCTTGGCGGGGGTCGTCGGGCCTAGCCAAGCGCCGACGACCCTGGCCGATCGGCGGCAAGGGCTCACGAGCCCTCACCTAGATCCGGCAAGGGTCGGCAGCTCTCGCCGCGACCCTCGCCATAGATCTGGGCAAAGGCAGCGAGGGCTACCAACCCTCGTCGGATCTAGGCAAGGGTTCGCAAGCCCTCACCGCCGGTCGGCCAGGGTTGCCAGCCCCTGACTAGGGCCCGACGACCCTGGCCAAGCCTCCCCCCTCCATCACTGGCCCTTCCCGGTGACGGCGGGGAGGCAACGACAGAGGTTGAGGACTAAGCCCTCAGCCGCCTCCCTCCCCCTCCCCCTTTTTTTTTCTTTTTCTTTTTTTAATATTAAAATTATTTTTTAAAATATTTTAACTAAGTTTAATTTTAAATATAATTTAATTAATTTTTATATTGTTTTTTTACCACGTCAACCTAAAACGACGCCGTTTTTGTATTATTTGGCTACGTTAGTGTGCAAAACGGCATCATTTTGCACTCGCTCCGCCGGAAAAATGACACGTATGATTTTGGCCGGAGTGGCAATTAAGTGATTCATTTTTCTTTGAAATATGACACTTAAGTGTACCTTTCGTAAGTTATGGTACTTAAGTGTCCCTTTGTGCAAAGTTATGACACTTGATATGTAGTTTTCTCCTTGTTAGAGCATTCTTAACCTGATTCTTCAATGGAAGTGGACAAACCCTTTTTCTGTAGGTAATAAGAGAAATGGAATCGATCGAGGCTTTCAGCTAAGGTGCGTGCGTGTGAGGATTCTGTCTTTTCTTTGGTCCCTTTTTCTTTTAGTGCTTTAACTCCATCTGGTCTGGCTTGGTTGGTCATCAGGTCTCCGACCCTTTTAAAGCTACATCGGATGTCTGCCATCAGTACTACCCACCACTCCTATTGCCTCATCAGATGAGGACGACCTTCACTCTCTACGAACTTGGGCGAAATCACTTTTAGTCTCTCATATGTCAATGACGCTCTCATCTCCTTCTCATCTATGCGTCAGGGTTTCTTATGATTCATGTTTCCATGATTACCATTGAAACAAAAAAGTAAAAAAAAAAAAAAAAAGGAAAAGAAAGCTAGAACAACGGCTTAAAACATCATCTTTATCTTTCTTTCCCCTTTCCTCCAAGCATTTTCGATGGATTAGATGCGTATCTTATGATTCATTCTCATGTTGGCAATACTACGCAGGCACGTCACATGATCTTCATGGAAAAACTTCATTATTGTCCTAAAATCTGTCCCCTTTACCAATTTGCCCCTTGAGGTTTGGTTTGTGTGTCACTCTGATCCGTACACTTTCATAACTTGGCATTCCTTCATATTTCTTAATCTTTGCTTTGCACTTGTTGCATCAACGTGCCAAATACGATTTACTTGAATTCCTAACAAGTGACCCTAACAAATTTCTCCATAGATAATGCTAGTGGGAGATACAAAATCTAACTCAAAGGCGACCAGATCAAAATTGCATATGAAGGTTTATATTATAGTAATTATTACGAAAATGCTTAGATGACCGTCCTCTGTAAAATGACAGAGTGACGGTCAAACATGGGCTACAAAACTTTTTTGAGGAAACCAATAACCATCCTCAACTAGTTTCAAATTTCGACTCTACTTTTCCCTTCTTTTCTTTTCGAGATTTGTATAACGTTTTATTGCAAGCTCAAATTAAGAGAATAAATCATAAGAAACAAATTGAAACCAGTTGATATATAAAGAAACAAATCAAAATGATAATATTCACACAATAAGAAACAAACCAATGTGGTAATATTCAAAAAATAAATATGAAGAAGTCAGTTGCAACTTTTAAAATAGAGGATATTATTTTCCGGCCAAAGAAAAAAATTGCATGCATATTGTTCCCAACACATCTTGATCTACGAGATTCGGATAAATGGGTAATTTTTTTTCTCTAATAATTCATTATTCTTATTTTGATCTTTTCTTTACTTCATTTGTTTTATGCATAATTGATATCATTGATTTTAATTCTAGGTCACCGAATAGTTCTACTAGAGCAATTTGATTCGACCAAAAGGACTGAGAAGCCAATTTATTATACAATGATTTCATTAGTAGTTGCAAAACTAACATTTTGAGTGTTTTTTCATCTTTTAAATTTAATGAAATATAATAATCTTAATGATTTCTTTTAGAAAGTAATAATATTTTCTACTTGCAATTATTTATACTTTAGTATCTAATTTATTTTTCTTTCTTCATATTCAAGAAAATTGATTCCGTGGACTCTCTTATGATTTTATTTCTCTGTTTGTGTTTGCAATAACATATAAATTTAAGAAAAAGAAAATAAATAAAGTAAAAAATCAAACTACTTGAAGATGTTCACGGTCTCCTCAAAGAAGGATTGTGGTTGAACTTTGACCATCCAAATAAGGATCTGGAGTAAATTTATTTTCTCAAATAAGGACCAAAAGTGAACTTTATTTCAAATAAGGACCCGAAGTTAACTTATTGTTTCAAATAAGGATCCGAAGTGAATTTTGTGTTAAATAAAAACCCGAAATGATCAAGTTAATCTCTATTAAGGACCTTAGCTTGTTGGTAGACATTTTATGGCGATTAAAATAGGGGCAATTTTGTCAGAAATTTGTCATTGGAAAAAAAAGGGAAAATTCTAAATTAATTAAGTTTAGGTTATTCATTTAGATGTTTACGTTTTCTTCTTTCTTCTCCCCCACTGCTCCTCAACCAAATCACTGCCTAGTCATTGTCGTGACTCGATTCTTGTTGCCCCTCGTGTTGCTCGATCGGTGGAGAATTTGGGTCTCCGTAAACAAAGAAGGAAGTATATGGTTTTCTTCTTGTTTTTGAATTCATGCCTCAACCAGTGGAGAATTTAGATCTTCGACTTTGCGAAGGATGGGTGCAAGGAATGGGGAGAACTTCGGTCTTTGAATTTGCAGAGGATGGGTACAAGGAACGGGGAGACCATTGAAAACCTAGGGTTTTTTAGTTTTTGTTTTAGGATTTGTTAATTTTCCCTAGATTTTTTTTGGACAAAATTGCCCAAACTCCAGTCATCATAAATGTCACATGCTTGATAGCCGGCGAATGTTTGGCTGACCAGCAAGCTCAGATCCTTATTTGGAATTGATTCAACAATTTCAGATCTTTATTTGAGACAATAGGTCTATTCTAGATCTTTATTTGACACAAAGTTCATTTCGGGTCCTTATTTGAGAAAATTGATCCACTTTGGATCCTTATTTGGAATTTTCCCTTTTACAAAGGACGGTCATGTTAGCGGGTTCCTATTTATTAATAAACGTCGTGCCGAAACCACCAAGGCCTAACAATCCTTGCCCAAGCCTGCTTATGATGACAAAAAATTGTCAAGCGCTTTATATAAAATTGATTAGGCCTAGACGAGCCTAGTTAGATTCTGAGTGAGCAGGTCAGGCTCAAGAAGGGAAATGCTTGCTTGATCGAGCTTAAGCCGGGCCAGCATGCTGCCAAACCCATGATCACCTACAGCGAGTGGCCCCGCAGAGAGCAACGGCCCCCACCGGCCCCCCGATGCTTCATTGAATGATGTGATATGTTCCAGCAAAAGGGCAAAAGGAGATGTCCAGTGAACATTGGATTCTCAGGAGTCCCATTAACATACGTAAACAGGGTTTAGGTGAATTTCTAAGTCAGTAGAGACTGGGATTTCTAATACATCGCCAACGTACAAGATCATAATTCGCCGATTTCCAGCTTCACTGACCATCGTTCTCCAATGTCATTACATTGTTCGATCCCTTTCATCCATTCTCAGATCACCTTTGAATGAAAATGCACTTTCATAAATGTTCTCTTCATTTCATTTATATCACATAAAAAGTTTCTCTCTGCGGACATCTTCAATTAAGCAAGCCTTTCACTTCTCAAAAGAAAATAAATGAAGAGAGTCCAGATGGGCTAGTACGGAGGTTGAAAGATTAAGCAAATGCTTTTAATTATTTCTGCATATTTATATCGTTCCTTCGTCACCTTTACCGTATGAAATAAAAGCCATTCAACCACTTCCTCTTTATTGCAGCAGCCCAAAACAATAGTACATGAACTCAAAAATTTATTAATATAGTTAGCTAAGTATTGCAAGAAGAATTCCCGCAACTTATAACTTGAGTTTGTTTTTACAAACAGAATCTGTTGTCCCTTGTTGGAATGAAATAGAAATGTTACAGGTAGTATAAGAAGTTGCCTTCTTTTTAATGAATTTGAGGACCTTCGCTTCCCCGTGCAAAGTGGTCGATGATGTGAAATTCACGACTCCTCCCAAAAAATCGTGTATAAAATCCATGTTCGTCACCAACCTGTCCCCGAAGACATCCACGGAGGTGCTGATGTTGTGCTTCGCTCGAGCCGGGATCGTGTCCGCTGCCAATAACCCTTTTGCTACCTCCATGCTCTGGTAGTTGATGTACACCATCGAGTCTGGGTACGTGAAGCTACCGTAGTTACGGTTATCGACTGTGATCGTCAGTCCCAATGTGAGATTGAGCTCCAACGGAGAAAGAGCGAAATGCAAGTGTAGTAAGGTGACCGGTTGAGGGATCACTATGGGCTGCTTAGGCTTCAGGATTGTGAAGTACAGGGTCAGCACAACTCCTACGATTACGAGCAAGAGAATGACCGAAATCGCGCAGCTGATTTTGAGGCATTTTCGGGTTACCATGCTATTTTACCCTGATGGGTATGTAGGATTAGAGAGAAGAATGTGTCAGCAGCAGAAGTTTTCAGCCTTGGATTAGTGAGTTCAGACTTTGTAGATTTTTTCAAGGGCAGAAATGGGTAAAGATGGAGATTATAACAAGGTAAGATTGTATACGAGCAGAAGACAATGTGAAGTGCCTTTTGTTGGATTGTTGTTGTTGGTTTCCCTGCTGGTGTAGGTGAAATCAATGGAGAAATCTCATAGTTTTTTGGCTTGACCTACGCTCTTGTCCGTCGGATTGGTCTGATGCCATATGACCAGTAGACATAAATGCTAGGCCGATTTGGTTTTTTTGTTTTTTTTCAGTAACTAAAGTCTAGAGGCCCGATGAAAAGAGCGTTTCTGTTCATTTGATTACTTGAGAGTCCAGGCCCATTTTCCTTTGCCCATGACATGTCACATGGTTTATCCTCGGCCCATAGAAAAATATTACCCGTGTCTTTTTTTTTTCTTTTTTTTTTGTCAGTTTTACTCTACTTCTATTCTAACTCTCAC
The DNA here is from genome assembly GCA_016097545.1 of Eucalyptus victrix. Classification (NCBI taxonomy): domain Eukaryota; kingdom Viridiplantae; phylum Streptophyta; class Magnoliopsida; order Myrtales; family Myrtaceae; genus Eucalyptus; species Eucalyptus victrix. Next base: position 59,274,813 of record CM027839.1, on the reverse strand, counting down.
TCTTAGATTTTTGCCTTGTTTCCTTGCAGGGCGTGGAAGTAAAAAAACCAACATTTGAAACTTAATTTGTCCCCACCCCAACCCCCTCAGAATGTGGAAATTCGACCCCTCCCTTCTATGTTGGAAGGTTGGCTACTGGATCAAATCTCAGTAGTTTATTACCTGTGCCTCGAGGGGCAATTTCCGACACGAATGAATATTCGATACAACATCACAAGGTATGAGGGAAAAAGACCACTAATGACTTGTTTGGGTGCTGTAGCGGAATAAGCTTGTAACCAACCATGATATGAGATAGGTTTCAGCTAAAAATCCGGTCTAAGAATTAAGTCTATCCTTCATGATTCAATTGAAAAATTGCCTCCTAAACATGGCAAAAGAACAATTTCCATTGTCAATGGTGAGGATTCATAAGTACAAGTATCCCAGCTACAATCCAAATTAGCTGCGCTAAACTAACTCGACATAGATTCCCATTTGCTGTGGGAAAATAAGTAGGAAGCGAGCATTCCTCTCCATTGAAGAAGAGCCGTGAAGGAAAGCCGTCGCCTTTCGCTACTTGGATGCCCGGCGTGAGCTTCTTCGCGAACGCGATCACGGATTGTTGCTTCCCAGGGACCCTAGGATCAATCCTTGGGTCTGTCCCGTTTGTCTCTCCCACCAAGAATGTCAATCCTGGCAGCCCCTGGAGGAAGATGGTGTGGTTCAGGTCAGGAAAGAATGTGCCGTTGAACGAGTACGCCTTCTGGAAGCCGCGGGCTGCCTTCTTCATTTGGATCGCGGTGAACCAGTTCTCGAAATTGATCTCTTCCCAGTTGAACAGGGTGACCCGGACGGTCCACCCTTTCTTGTAATCGGTGTAGACGTGCCAGTTTATGGTCACCCCGCAATTGTCGCTGCAGGGCAAAGGGCTGGGGACGTGGAAGTGCTTCACCTTTGCCCACGCCACGGCCTTGGCCGTCCGGTTCTGGAAGGGGACCAGGAGGGCTTCCGGGGGGAGGAACATTGCTGGGGCCTTCTGGTTGCACGAATCCGAGCCTTTGCAGCCGCAAGCGCAGGTGTTGCAAGGGATGACCGACTCGTTGTAGTACGCCGAGAAGGAAACGCAGCAATGAGAGGTCGTTTTCGTCGGCCTCGAGATGTTGCAGACCACTTGCCAACTTGCGATGGCTGAAGTTGTGGCCTGCAGGCCGCTGGGGTCCGGGAACTCCGTAGGGTCCACTCGGATCGGTGCGCCGCACAGGTAGTCGGGGTTGAGGGTGCCGACGATTTTCCATTTCTCAGGAGGATGGAGCGCAGTCATGTTCATGTCGGGCGGGAGCTTGTACACTTGCAATTGGAATACGGACTTCGCCTGGCTCGGGTCCATGATCGACGGCAAGATGCTTCCGTTCCTACAGCAGTAGGGCAGTTTTCCAACCTTCGTATCGTTCGCCCTCTCGCGGGGCAAATCCGCGATGACCGGCTTCTTCTGGCAGTTCATCACTTGCGAGAAATCAAGGCTAGTGTAGTGCTGCGCTGCGATGCCGTAGATGCAGTCCGAATAGTCTATCTGGTGAGTGTATGCTCCTCTCATTGTGTATATGAACTCCCCTCTCATCCACTCCCAAGTCAAGTTCCAATGGTCGAGGCGGCCCAAGGGGCTGTCGTTCTCGATCGTCACCTGAGCAAGATAGTTGCCTTCGTAGGCTTGGATCACGTCGTAGCTAAACGAGAGGTCGCCCTTCCGACGGGGCAACAGCTTCGTTTTCAGTTGCTTGACCTTGTACTTCGGATCCCGAATGCAGCACGCGTACATTGAAGTCTCTGCCAAATCACATTTCCTAAGATGTGAGCAATCGCAGAATGGAAGATCAAGCAATCTTGTGCAACAGATAATCGATGCATGCCAGAGTTTAAGCCGATCAGTGATGTCACAGCAGGTTACAGAAGAAATATGAGCCACGATCGAGAAATTTTCCTTATCACATGTGCCACTTACTCTTATGTACAGGTGCAGGACATTTGTATCCGTCATTCTCGAGCCGTATCGTCTTTGGCATCGGGACACCTGGCGGTTTCACACCAAATTGTGTGCCCGAGATCTGAACTTTCGCCTGGATTTGGGCCAAATCCCCTGCAGTTTGGATCGATGTCTTCAAATCTGTCTGCGGATACCCTGAGAAGGACGTCCCATTACCGACCGAGGCTGGGAAATCCTGGCTGCCGACCAGGGCTGCCCCACCCGCTGAGACTAGAATCTCCTGGTGCTGGAATCCAATAAATATCTTCCAGGCCTGGAGCTCATTCGTGCCCGTGTTCAAGACCGTTGCAGTAGAGTTGAAGGCCCAGGACTGCGCCGACGCATTCTTCACGTGCGGGAATTCCTTGACCCTCGAGATGAAATTGTAGGAGATGAAGATGCCGTTGCAGTTCTCTTCCGCGGGAGGAGGAGCTGCAGGCGGATCATCGTCGTAGTCTTGAGCATTGACGTCGTTCTGGATTGCAAAACAAACAAAGAGAATGATGAACAAGCTCAATGCTCTTCTGGCTTCGCTCATGATGTCCTAGGATTGTAGTGGTATTTTCAAGGGAAATCTCTCCAAGAAAATCTCATCTGAAATGAACCTGAAGATTTCATTGATATGTGCTCATTTCCTCCTCCCTGTTTTGTTAATTCTTTTTTTTCAGAGTGATTGAATCTTGATCTTTTGGTTATTGGAGAGAGAGAGAGAGAGAGAGAGAGAGAGAGTGAAAAGTGGGGTGAAGGAGGAAAAGTGGAAATGGAGGGAGAGAAGCACAAGTGTGCAAAATTAGCAAGGGACAAATTCAGCTCTCCATTCTCATCCTCTCAAAGTCACCGATGACTATGGACAGTTAACAGATAAAACGGTTATTCTTATATCTCACTTAAAAGTAGCAAACGGCGGTGGGTAGACTGAAAAAGGTTGAAAGTATCACAAATATATTGTGTAACTTGGCATTTTTAGATTCCACATTATGAAATAGTCAAGATGAAACATAGCTAAACATCTACAGCACAGAATATGAACAGGGAAATTGAACTTGGAAACTCATGCAGGTTTAGGTTCCTCGCCGAATTAATTCATGATAACCTATATTGATTACTTTAATCTCACCTGTTTTATGGTATTATGTTGCTACCATGAAGGAATATCATGGTTCTTATTTGAACTAGGAGCAGAATTTGTTTCAGGTTGCTCGGCTCTAGACTACTCTAAGTTTCTCGTCTATGAAATCAAAATAGCTCCAGTTGAAGAAAGTGAAAACATGGGAAGAAGTTTATTTGATTCTGAAATTCTGAGCACCTAAAATTCCAAAACCGGCATGGAACAGTGTAACAATACTTATCTCTCTGCACTGATACTGTAGTAAGTTCTGTGTAGGATCAAGTTTAAATTAGAGTTGATCTCACCTACAATTGCTATGCTTCTGTGCGCCAAGCAGCTGACTTCAGCTATTCGCAAGGATTTTTAACCACAGCAGTGACAAATTTTAGGCGATGTGCCAGAAGCTCAATTTGTTAGAGCATCTAGGCAATTCAATAACATTACCTCTCAAATTGAACAAGTTAAAGTCAGGAGTCAGAGAAGACGATACAATTGGCCATGTCCAAAAACCAGAAACACAATATTGGCTTTACAATCATCATGTAACTTCATAATCTTTCACCCTAAGAAGAAACCTAACCAAATTACTAATGCAATTGAAGATTGATCAATACTTTCCATACACGAAAAATGCGTAGCTATACTAACACTATGTTCGATAGCTTTCCAACTGTTCCTTCTCACACGCTGGTATCTCCAAAAGAGGTGATATGAATCTTCATTACAGACATTGACTAATAAACATCTAGACAGCTTTCGATTTACAGCGCCTAGTGTAGCTCTCTGAGTGTCACTTCTTGTCCTCTGTCAACCTCTGAGGAAGTGGTTTGCGATCTTCCTTGTGGTCATGGACATTAACAGCTTCATCGCTTCTTATTCAGAAGGCCTCTGACACGGAAATTACACTTATCAATTAGGAGTGTCCTCCACATCGGAGGGCTTGGCCTTTGATTTCAGCGCTCTAGAGGGCTTTGATGACTTTGGAGATGATGTTGACCTAGCCTTTTTCCGTTTTTGTTTCTTCGATCCTTTTGGAAGTTCTGTCTGTGGAGAGTCTTCAAATATACCAAGTGCAGGTTGGCCCGACCCAGATTGTTCAGAATCTACTAGAAATCATCCGAAGTGATAAATGACAAATTAGAGGAGGAAAACAATATTTAGGGCTTATTGAGATATGACCAAGTTGACAAAAACCAGAGTGAAAAATGTAAAACTATAACCAGCTCATATAAGATAAGAAACATATCAGAGAATTAATTGCTGCAAAACCTCATATTGACATGATCTGGAGAAGATACACATATTTATTTCAGGAGGATATTACTGAAATGACTACAAACAATGCAACATCTCCACTGATATAGAGAGGAAAAAGGAAGGTTTTTAAACAATTAGTGTGGGACAAAGTATGCTCAAGAAAGATGATGTGCAAGAAATATTCCCTAAGCCTCTCAGATCGTGAGGAATTGCCAAGTGAGTGAACAGGTTACAAGCAACCATTAGAAACTGTCACGCCACAAATCTATTATTGCACCGTGACAAGCTTTCAGAGGACAATCTTACACTACTTGAAAAGAGAAAATAGTGCACTGACATAGAAAAGGGGAAAACCAATATCTATATGGAGTCGGATAAGTGTGACATTAAGGATGAAGCTAAGGTTGCAAGTAAGACCTTCAATCTTTGATAGTACGGTCAGATGTAAATTAACGCAATCCCCATTACTACTTTCAACTCACATTTTTCTCTAACATATAGGAAGGAAAAGAACTGAGAAATAAAATTTTTGCAGCCTGTTGCTTCTTGGTGGTCTTATGGATGTAAGAGTTTATCATTTACAAAGAGTAAACTGTCCTGGCGACATTGGAGCCACAGAGATAGCACAAACTGTGTTTCTTTCCAACTAGTGAATGCAGAGAAATGCAAATTAACAGAAGGGAAATCTATGAAGACAACATACCTTGAGAGGGCCATGGACGATGATGAGCCACCGGATTAGAATCTCCAGGCTCACCAATCGAATGGAGCGAGTCTGAGAACTCAGGTGCGGCCCTGAATTCATTCATCTGCATTATCCCAAACAAAGTAATCACAATCACAAATTAGAATTTCATGAAGAATCAAAAACCACAGAAAACCAAAAGCTCTAATACAGGAAATTTGTGCGTTTGATCACATACCCAGCTGGGTCCATTACCGGTAGGACCATCCCATCCAATATGAGCAACATGCTTAACATCAGTCGGGTACCCGATTTCCATTTCGCGGTCCTTGACGACTACAGAACGAATATCCCCCATTTTCACATAATCAGTCACGAAGCATTAATCACCCATTTGACCACCCACATGTGACAACCTCAAAAAACACAAAGTGCAAATGCATCCATTTTTCCTCAACTCAAACACAACCACGCTTTGCTTCACAAAAGAAAGAAGAGAGGGGCATTACTCACCAAAGATTTGGGAGATGTACTTGAAGCTCTTGTATATTCCTTTGATCGTCATTGTCATGATAGATGCAAATCCAACCCTCCAAAACAAGCAGCCCCTAAGAACCCTCCACGAGTCTGGTCGATAAAGGGATGATTTTTTCCTCCGTTGTGCGCTTCAAATTGCACAATAAAAACGAATGGAAATGCACGAATGAATCGCGCGTTCTTTACCTTTAAGAAAGAACGAAATTGAATCGGTTCTAATGGAACATCTTCACGTTTCTCCCTCTCCTTCCTTTACTCTGCCTGCGAAGGCTCCATCCTCCATTCGGTCACAAGGGTTCTTCGCTAATGGCGAAGTCTTGCGTACCCTCTTCTCAAATCAAGCGGCTCGGCGTGCAAATGCAGGAATCTCTGCGCATTGGCGTCGCGGAGAGGAAGGTGACGATGGTGACGGATGAAGGGTGTGATTCTTGGTTCTGGGTCCTCTCCTAATTGCAAAGGAAGGAAAGAAAAAAGAGATGAGAGTTGGAAAAGCAGGGGAGGAAGAAAAGGGAAAAAAGAGAGGAGAGGAAGGAGATGGATAGGAGAGAAACAAGACAAGACAACCATGAATAACCTCCAAATCAGAGGTGGTTGGACAGAGACTGAAACAAACGTTGTATCAAACTTCAATTTGGACTGCTGTCTTTATGTTTTCATTTATGGTATGGTAAAGACTCTCATACCCATTTGCTCTTGATGGCGTGCAATACGATGTTGTCATTTTGTAAATCAATTCTAGTATGGATTTAGAAAGTCGTACGTTGTAAACTGAATTAATAAGTTAAGACACGTATGTAAACGTCATGATATCTGAAAAAATAGATTTTTCATTATAAATATGATCCGTAACAATTACCATATTCAATGGTCTTATAACTCGATAGCTTGAATTGTTCTAAATTAAATTAGGTGCAACAAAATATTGTCATGGATTCGGGGACTTAAGCTTGCTCATGATGTCAATAATAAAGTAATGGAAAATTTATTGAGTGTTATCACAAATTGTACATTGAGCAAAGAAAAACCAAAAATAATATCGGGAAGATTACATGGAATATTCAATGTGAGCATTACTAATTTTGACAAGGTAAATTATTCTATATACCCATAAATTTACATTCAAATTCACTCGGTTCATATAATTTTCTCTTTATTCTAAGTGTTGTAACATATGCCAACTCAGCAAAGAGAAAATGACTTTTTTTAAGAATTAATGTGATGTTCAATGAGTATCCTATCCTCAATCATGACCTAATAAAATTAGATATCATGATGAGATATTTTATTGCATGTTGCAGTGTTTTCATCAATTTTCATGAAGGTGAACCTGAAATTTGCTTGGAACATAAGCTCAAATCCAAATTAAACTTCACGAACCATACGATAAATTGAAATCTCTAAACGTTCAGACATTGGATTCACTACAGACTCACAAAAACTCCCCAAAGAAAAAGGACCGAAACTCATTTTTCCCAGTTTTTCAGTGTAAGCCACCCCAGCGGACTAAAACCAGGACCCTCCCTGGATCAGCTCAGCCACGGTGAGCTTCTTTGCCTCCTCCGCGCTGTTGGTGACATGATAACCCGGCCACTTCACCCGGTTGCTCGTTCCCGTGCCCGGTCCCTTGTTCTCGTACTCCCCATAGAACAGGGTCTTGAGGGCGAAATCCCCCTTCCACACTGACCATCCTGCAGGATCAATGGATCACCAATGTGCATCACCGCAGTCCTAGAGTGCTCCTTCAAAGGCCGGCCCAGTATGACTTGATCAAACCCTTGATGAGCTTGAGATCGGAGCTCGCGATTACATCACTGCTCTGAATTGAGATCCCTGTGTTCTGGTATCGGTTCGTCTGACCCTGGGCCGTGATCTTGTTGGACTGACTGCACATGGGGCTGCCGGGCCATGAGCTTGCAATTCTGCAACACGACCGCTGAGTTGCTGAAGATGGAGTCCACCGTGTGCTTGACGCAGCAGTCTCGGTAGAACTGGCGATTGGAATGAGTGTAGAGGCTGTTTTGGTAGGGTTCGATGCAAGCACCAGTTGATGACTAGTCTTGTCCACGCCGATGCGGAGCGTGACCGCTTGGTGTTTCTGCAGCCCAGCAGATGTCTTGGGCGTTGAGTCAGGGGCACCCGCCATTGTCTCTTGCACTTTCTTGTACTTCCCACTTCCATCCTTCGCTGCCACCACCACATCAGCCTTAAGGGTGTTCGCTGGAGATCGCAGGAGATGATGATCTTTTCCATGAGCAATGATGGGAAATCGTCAGTCAAGGACTGCAACGCATCCGATTTTCATCCTTCAGGAAATGAAGTAGAAACAAACAGGGCTAGCAGAATTCTTGCCCTGGATATCTGGTCGCTGAGAATAGGCTCGACCGAAGATTCAGCAGACGACGATCCTCCCAAACTGTCCAGCAGGTGATGTAATTTGTGAGTGAACTGCTTAGTCATGTATGGAGAACTGCAGATGACCGAGGAGAAAAAAATGCTTTGGATTGAGTTGATTCGAATCTAATAAATTATACATTTATATATCACTAAGTTCGTTGGCTATGAGTCTTACGACTGTCATACTAACTAAATTAGGTGACCATAGCTTCTGATGGTGAATAAACCCAAATAACTAAAGAGAAAAAATAAACAAACTAGAAACTTCTACATTCTGTTCTTGAAGACTTCTTAAGGAGTTTTCCAATCCATCCACAGAGATTTCCATCAACTCCACGCAATCAGCCGAAGCTGATTCAACCCAGCGGCTCACATCCTTGGCGGCATCTATAGCGTAGTTTCATGCGGATTGGCATCTTTTTCGCATACGCTTGGAGCAACTTCTTGTCACTCTTGTACGAGGCTGCGCCATGGGGGACAATTTCCGGAACCATGGCTCGGCATCAAGCCTGATCTTGGGCCTTGCCACAGATACGCACTAAAGGGGAATTAGCAAAATTGCTGGTCTTTGACAAAGGGGTCTGTGATTATGGCAAATGACAAGATGAATGCTGCTCTTGAAAGAATCAGACAGACTTTTGCTATGAGAGGCTTGTGGGTTTAGCAATGGTTGAGTGGTGATAGCCTTCTGAGGAGTAAGTTTATGCTTATTGAGTTGAGCTCTTTTTCCTCTGCCATATCAATGTACAGTCCTTATATATAAAGAAGACAATATCAATATTATTGACAATTCCTGATTTTCTTTTTCAATGAGTATTCCTGGTTAAAAAATAAAAAAAAATTATTAAAAACATTGCACGTTTGGCCGTTTGATTCTTAAAAAGTGGCACTTTTTTTTTTTTTTTTTTTGTGATAATGTGACTGGAAGAGAATAAGATAAAATGAGCAAAGCTCTAGCCCGGTTTGGACTCTCTTGGTCAAGAAAATATGGTGCAGAATTACAATGAGAAATAAAATCATTCACGGCATGCAAGATTCATTATTTTTGCTTACAGCAAATTGTAGAGTCGTAGGATTATTAAATTTGTACCTTAAAATACAATATGGAATTTTAAACCGTGCAATGATGCTTAATATCCAACTTCTTTTTCTTTTTTTTTTTTTTTGTATCACAAAGAACAATAAATAATGCATATTATGATGTTAATACCCTAAACCTTTTTTGTGTTATGAAACTCATGTCAATGCGACAAACACACTATCGGTCATGATTTTGTTTAAGATCACTATTAAAATTTCATGTGGCAACTTACGTGGATAATGATAGACAAGCAGCATTGACCTGAATATGATGCAGTTTTTATGCAGCTAAAACATGATAGATGAACCATACAGCACGATAAAATCTCCAAACATTCCAAATTATTGAATTCACAACACAACTTACAGAAACTCCCCCAAAAAGAAAGGACCAAAACTCATTTTTCACAGCCCTTCAGTGTAAGACACTCCAGTGGACTTCAACCAAGTCCCTCCCTGAATCAGCTCGGCCACAGTGAACTTCTTTGCCTCTGCCGGGCTGGTGATGACATGATAACCCGGCCACTTCACCCGCTTGCTTGTTCCCGCGCCAGGTCCCTTGTTCATGTACTCCCCGTAGTACAGAGTCTTGAGGGCATGATCGCCGCTCCACACCGACCACCCTGTGGGATCAATGTGATCACCAATGTTTGATTGCATCACCACAGTCCTAGAGTACAACTTCCAAGGCCGGCCCAGATACGACTTGATCGAGCCCTTCACAGGTGCGAGATCAGAGCTGGCGATCACGTGGCATCGCTGGATGGAGATCCCGGTGTTCTGATATGGGTCAGTCCGGCCCTGGGCTGTTACCATGTTGGACTGGCCTTTCATGGGCTTCCGTGCCACGAGCTTGCAGTTCTGGAACACGACGCCCGCATCGCCGAAAATGAAGTCCACCGTGCCCGTGATGTATGAGTCTCGGTAGAACTGGCGGTTGGTGTGAGTGTAGAGGGTATCTTGGTAGGCGTCGATGCGGCACCGGTTGATGACCGACTTGTCTGCACTGACACGGAGCGCGACTGCCTGGTGTTTCTGCGGCCCAGCAGTGTTCTGGAACCATATGTCCTGGGCAATGAACCCATCGCCATTCACAGCTGCAGCCGGACATTTTACAGATTATGTGGAGAAAAAACTACTACTCTATTATCATGCTTATCACTCCCTATTTCAAAGGTTCCATAGTTAATAACCATCAAAGATATGAGATGAGATTGATCGTTACCAACAGTCGCAGATTTGAATGTCGTTGCACCGTCAATGACGTTGAGGTGGCCAGTGATGACAGTCAAATTCATGCCATCGCCAACAAGCATGATGTTTTTCTTCGTCTTGGCCACCTCCACATTCTCCTCGTATGTGCCTTTCTTCACATGAATAACGTACCGGGTCTTGGCTTTGCTTGGAGCAGCTGCGATCGCCTCTTTGACTGTCTTGTACTTCCCACTTCCGTCCTTCGCCACCACCACGTCAGCATTAACAGCGTTCGCTGGAGATTGCAGGAGACGACGATCTTTTCCTGTGACCCATGATGGAAAATCGCCGATCAAGGAATCCAGGACATCTGGTTTTCGCCCTTCAGGAGATGAAGTAGAAACGAACATGGCTAGTGAAGTTCTTGCCCTCGAGATCAAGTCACTGAGAATAGGCTCGATCGAAGATTTAGCCGATGATGAGCCTTCAAACCCGTCCAAGCAGGTGACGTAATTTGTGAGTGAACTGCTCAGCCATGTATGGACATCTGCAGATGACTGGGCAGAGAAAAAGTTTTGGATCGAGTTGATTTAATTCTAGGAAAGTATTCATTTAGATATCTCTAAGTTTGTGGGTTATGAATTTTATGACTCATACTATCTGAAAGCAAGTGTTAGAGCTTCTGATGGTCAATTACTCAAATAATTACCTTCTGTTCTCGAAGACTCCTTGTGGAGTCTTCCAATCTATCCACAGACATCTCCATCAACTCCACGCAATCAGCCAAAGCCGCTTCTTCTCTAAGATCGTTCACCAGGCGGCGAACGTCCTTCACGGCCTCTACAGCATTTCCTGTGCGGATAGCCATCTTTTCCACGAACACTCGGAGCAACTCGTCGTTGCTCATGAACAAGGCCACATCGTAGGGGACGATTTCCGAAACCAGGACCCGGCATCGAGCCTGATCTTGGGCCTTGCTGCAGATACGCGCAAGAGGATCGTCAGCGAAATCACCGGTCTTGATCAAGCGGTCTGTGATCACAGCAAATGAGAGGATGATTGCAATCAAGGAGAGAATCAGGCAGAGACTTCTGTTGTGAGAGGTTTGTGTGTTTAGTAATGGCTGAGTGGTGGTAGCCATTCTGAGAAGTGACTTTTAGGCTTCTTGATTGAGCTTATCTTTACTCTCTACTTGCGAAGCACATTCATGTGCAGTCCTTATGCAGAGAAGATGATACTCATATGACATATTATATATTTTATTTTCTTTCCAATTTGAGGAAAAATTTAAAAGTGGAAATTGAGATAATTGAATTGATTGAGCTTTACATTATTAATTGGTGCCAGCGCTTAAAGAATTACAAACTGCTCAACTTCACCACGTTTGTCCATTCAATGCTTAAAAAGTCGCACATTATTCAGGAAGTGGATGACATAAAATGAGCAAAGCTCCTACCCGATTTGATCTCTCTAGCTTAAAAAAATTATTACGTAGAATCATAGTGAAGATATCAAATCGTTCATGGGATCCAAATTCCATTTTTTTTTTTTTTTTTTTACTGAAATTTTAGAGTCGTATGATGGTTAAATCCTTTTTTTTCCTTTCATACTGATGCTGATAAACTTCAAATAACTGGCAAAATCATTGTTTAAATTAGGGGTGAGCAATGAGTACCCAGCCTAGTTCCATTTGGGATTCAAACCAAACCAGCCTTACCAAACCGATTCACACAAGAACTAGTTCAATATCCAGTTAAAAAACTTGGGAACTGGCCTTCACTGGTTTGGTTCACAGTTCTATATCAAGAGCCGTCGGTTCTCGAGTAGAATCGGTTTTGAACAAGTGATGGGGGTTTCTATAGCAAGCACTATTGCACCTATGTTGATTCATGATCAATGACAGCCCTTGCTTTTTGGGTAAAACCCGTCTTGAACCAATTTAAAACCAACCCTAGATCTCTTGCACATAATAAACTTTTCTACCTTCTTACGTTGAAATATATTATTTGATCTTATGTTTATTTTATGGAAAAATTTTACATTATAAGTAAAAAATACATACATTTGAATAGAAAAAAATGAAGCCCAAAAAAAAAAAAAAAAAAATCTAAGCCGATTCTGAGGTCGACCGGTTTGATTTTTGGACCAGAAATTGGAAATCGACTCTAACAGGTAGGTTTTAGATATTTTAATCCGGAAACTATTCCTAATTTAAAGCACAATTGAAGTTTAGTCCCTCAGTGAGTTCTTATTTGATTCATTAACCCTTGCTTTACCGACCAAAAAAAAACCCTTGCTTTTTTTTTTTTTTTAAGGATACATCATTGGGGCACTTTCTTTCCTGTGGAAAAATGAAAAGTTATGCTCCTTCCTTAAAGCAGGATTGCGGTAGTAAATGATCGACTCCACTAAGCATATCCACAGATGCTTTGGATTCCTCCACCCATTGTCCATCATAATGATCGCAAACCTTTGCGAGAACATTATCGTAATAATGATGATTTGACTCCCCAGGGTAATGAAGACGAATTTTTGTAATTTCTTTTGTTTGGCCAGGAATTGAAAGTTAATTTTGATAATACTACTCTATACACAAAAATAGAAGACAACTAACCGTTTTTTTTTCCTTAGACGAAGCCCTAACCTCGTAATAAATATACATGGCATTACGTGACATGAATTTAATCGATCGATATAAGGATCATATAGCATCTTAAGTCAGGTTTTGTGCGTCGACCTAGATCGATCTCTCCAATCTTAGTATAAGCAAGCTATCCTCATTTCTCGCCAGGATTGGTGAATTCGAAAGGCGACGAATGATTGAGCCTTTAGAACATTTCCAGCAGTGGAAACATCGTCCTAGTCCACTTTATTAAAGTTTCAACTTGATTTGCCCTCTCGAAAACCCAGATTTAGACAAGGCATTAATAGATAGGGTTTGTCCAATTTGTCCAAGTTCAGTGTGGACATGACCTTGTTTAATAATAATCAAACCCAAGACTTCTTAAATTCAAAGAGCATGCGATGTCCATCACCATCACCACCACCACCACCACCACTTCATCTACATCTACGAAGCCTCATCTGCTCAATGGGATTATACTAAATTCTCCAGAAAGGTTACAGAACAAGCGGAGAAGTCCATATTAATGTAAATCTGTCCGAACGGAAGCACATGTCGGTTGGGATTGATGAGGACAATACAAAAGACATAATGAATGCACTTGCACTACCATGCTCCGGATAAACCATCATGCAGACCGATTCTGTGGTTCAATCCACCACACCAACACACAGAGCAAAATTCACAGGGAAAGAACTAAATCTGGCCGGGGATTTCGGAGAAATTTCGGGGGAAAAGTCGACTGACATGGTTGGACACCCAAGAATGGATAGATCCAATTTCATCGGTGATCGTGCAAATAGTGGCTGAAGTTTGTTTTCCACTTTAAATCTTTTGAGAAAGAACTATCCCGTCTAAAAATGTGTAAAATGAACCGTCTAAATAGGAACTATCTATTCGACCAAAAAAAAAAAAAAATAGGAACTATCTAGACCGGATCCAGTCTGGCTCCCGTGATTGTCGGTCTGGATCTCAGTTCCTAAAAATAAAACTGATATCCATATGGTCCGATTCCTGGTTTCAAGATAAAACTGGATCGAACCGACTAAATATGCCTTTTTTTTTAAATTTTATTATTCCTTCAAAAAATTAGTAAAATGTAAAATAAACACTATTTCGGTCTGGTTCCAAATAATGGAAAAAAAAAAGTAATGAAAAAATTAGTGGGAAAAAGTAAGTGACCAGTTCCTGGTCCTAAGATCAACCCGCTTGATCCCTAGTTCCTAATTTTGGAAATTGGTCCTTCCGATCTAGTTCTTAGTTTTAAGATGGAACCAAGAACCGATCACCCCTAATCTCTTCAACTAAAACAACTTCATCGCTCATCAGGTGTATGGACTTGGGTATTATTGAGTTTGGAAGAAGCTAGAAAGGCCTATGAACTTGAAACACATAAATTTCAGGAAGCATGCACTCCCAGAGAGAGCATGTGTTTTTCTTGACAGTATACCCACATGCTATTCAAATCATACAATGTTCTTTCACGATAGGATCAGACGATAAACCTGGAAGATGGTTGCGCTGTGATATGCACAGAAAGAGCACATCTTTTTCTCGGGTCCTTGCTTAATTTTTCTTCATTATTTTCATTCTCACTTAGAAGCAATGAGTCATATCGTATACAAAATATCACGTTTTCACGATGAAAAATTTGGGTAATGTTAAGGATATTGACATTGCAATAGGAAAATTATCAAAAAAGTTATAAATATATTATAGTTATGTTAATTCAATCCATTTTTTTTATCAATTAAGTTTTAACCTTTTATATTTGTGTCAATTCTGTCAATCCAACCAAAAATTGGTTGATCGACACTAACATGGACAATTTTTTAATAATATTTTAATATTCTTTTGAATTATTTATTCTTTTCTTTTCTTTTTCCTTCCCTTTGTTCGTCAAACCTCCATGATGAGCCAGAGGTGAAAGCCAATGAAATTGACTTCACTAGCGACTGGCTAGGCCTGCCCTCACCAATAACAATGAGGGTGAGCCTCGCCATTGTTGGCAAGCCTCAACCTTGCTAGATCCAACGAGGTCGTGCCTCACCTCGCCATTAGCAAAGAGTTAGAGCCCCGCTAGTAAATGAGGTCGCGCCTCACCCATGCCCGACAAGGCTCAACCCTCGCTAGATCCAACAAGGGCTCCACCATTGCCAAGGGTTGAGTGAGGCCCAACCTTGCCATGGTTGGGTGAGGCTGGCGAGGCTTGCCCTCACCATTGCTAGCAATGGCAAGGCTCGCTAGTGGCTAACAAAGTTGAACTTGCATTCATCGAACCTTGCCTCTAGCCGGTCCTAGCTAGCGATCGGCAAAAAGGAGGAGGAAGGGAAGGAAAAAAAAAAGCAGAAAAAAGAAGAAGAAAAAAGAACATAAAAAATAAAAATATTATTTAAAATTTTGCACGTTAGCATTAGTTGTGCCACATAGGATAGCCATTGTCTACGTCAATGCCAACCAATCAAAATTTGCCGAATATATTGAATTGGCACAAATGCAAAATGTCTAAAACTCAATTGACCAAAAAAATAAAAAATCTATGATTGAATTGGCACAATTGTAATGATTTTAAAATTTCTTTGGTGATTTGCCCCCTCAAAGGAACCTCATCTGCATGCTCTCAACTTTAATTTATGAAGCCGAGAGCCTGCTTTGCTTTGTTTTTCCTTTCTAGGCCTTGATTTTCTATTTTTTTTTTCTCTTTCAATCTAATATGGGAGT
This sequence comes from Eucalyptus victrix, assembly GCA_016097545.1. Taxonomy (NCBI): domain Eukaryota; kingdom Viridiplantae; phylum Streptophyta; class Magnoliopsida; order Myrtales; family Myrtaceae; genus Eucalyptus; species Eucalyptus victrix. Next base: position 59,259,212 of record CM027839.1, on the reverse strand, counting down.
CTTTTTCCGCCTTGCTTAGCATCTTTTGCTCGTTATTGTTGCTTTTCTTCCCTCGTCTGGTTGAATAAATCTATTTGTAGCTAAAAGATTTGTGAGAACATCATCATCAGTCTGACCAGTAAGATGCTCAGAACGAGGTTTTATGACTTCTCCAAGATTTGATGAAAGCAGTTCTCTCCTCATTTATGTGTAAATCTAAATCTGATTTTTTTTTTCTCTTGATCTAAATTTGAACATGGGAGTTTTCAAAAGATATTTGATCTATAGTGGTTCAACATATTGTCTTTGTATGGCGATGAGATTGAATACGGCGAACCTATGCGCGTATTGTAGTCTAAATGGGAAAATCCCATCATATGTCTATCACTAACGATTCCAATGATTAACCATGTATTGTTTTTTTGATGTTATGACAGATCTAATCTTTTCAAATGATAGCATACTTATAGCTGCAAGCAGTACTATTTTGTTTTCTAGGTCTTGTTTTGTTTAACTCTTTTGGGATTTGATTTGCTTGGAAGCTTTTCATGTTCCTCTCATATTTTTTATTTTTTTTGTCGGTGACCCGAGAATCGCCGTACAGCCGTTGGCATAAACCCAAGACAACCCGCAAGGACCCACCTCCCACGAGTCGTAGGTGAATCACACAATGGGGGCGAGAAGTTTCAAACCCCTTCCCTGCCGGTTGAGAGGCGAGGCGCAAACCATCTCGTCTACCACGGAGTGGGTGTTCCTCTCATATTTGATCATAACAAATGAATAAAATTTTAAGATTAATACCCTAAAAAATTCCAAACCGGTATACCTATGATAATTTTACCAAAAACTAATTTTTTTACTATTAAAAACCCTAAACTGGTACACCTTTGACAAATTTATCACAAACTGATGCACTTATGATAAATTTATTCTCTATTAATTTCCGTTAAATTTTACTATCAAATTACTAAGTTAGATGACACGTAATAGTTTATTGATATACCAATTTAGGATTTTACTCTCTATTTGTTATGATTATCCAATTTTTGTAGTTTTTTGCAATATTATCTAATTTAACAGATGGTGTATTTATTATAAATACCAATTTGGGGTTTTTGCTGGTCGAACAAATTAGTTTGGCGTAAATTTATTGGAAGTGTGCCAATTTGGGTTTTTTTTGTGATCATTTGTGATAAATCCGTCACAAGTATACCGGTTTGAGATTTTCATGGCCAAAAACTTAGTTTATGGTAAATTTCTTACAAATGTATTAGTTTTGAGTTTTTCAAGATATTAACCCAAAATATTATTTTGAAGAAGGAAAAAAAAATGCTCTAGTGTTACTACTTAAACAGTTCTACATATAACTAACATCTTTCATCATTGAATACAAACTTCTTAAGCTTCCTATTGCAGAGTTCTTCAAGAACAAATGCAGGCATGCTCAGATCGGATTCTTTTGTTGTGAGCCCTTGCAACATGTATCACAGATCTAGCCGAGATTCAGGGGGGGGGAAATCTAGCTTACAGTGGGGATTGTCAATCCAACCAATGTTTATCTTACATCAGACAGTTTAGCTTCAGCAAAGGTAGATCTTTTCAAAGGCATTCGCTAATCTGTACGTACTTATATAGTCTCTAATTACCCTACTCTAACCACCTAACATGCATAAACGAATTCTAACTAACCACATAATCCATAATTAGCCTAAACTAATCAACCATTAAGCATCATTAACTCCCTAAGCAGATTAGTGAGCCGGTGAGTCCATGGCAACAGCGGCGCGACGGCGGCCGACAAATGCCATAGCGACAAGGCTTGGACCGGGCTAAAAATGGTCCAAGGAAGCTCACGGTTGCTGCTCAGTTCTGAAGGGGCTTGCGGGTTGGTCCAAGTGGGTTGGTTTCTGCTTGCTTTGAGACGGAATAGTAGGCCGGATGGAGTCGTTGGTGGAGGTGATGCGGCGTCCGTTGTTGGTGAGCTGTTTCGGCGAGTGGATGGCCGACTGATTGGAGAACGGGCAGGGGCGGTGTCGCGGGGATGGCGCGGTGGTGTCGAAGCTGGTGGTCAACCGAAGAACTAGGAAGAAGCTGCTGGCGTTGACGTCGGGCTTCGCTGGAGTAGAGACACGAGGAAGCGTTGGGGCTGCTTCGGTCGTGTGGCCGCGTGAGGAGAATTGGTGGGGGGAGCAAACGATGGTGGAGCTGCAGCGTTCGGTTGCTGCTGGGGGAAAGGGAAAAGTGACGTGGAGAGGGGATCGTGGGGGCGTGAGGAAATGGGACGGTGGGCTGAGGGGGCATGATGGTGGCGTTGGATGATGGTGGATGATGGTCGATGATGATGATAATGATGATGGGAAGAGACGTGAGGGAGGAGGGTTGCTTCGGTGGAGTGGTGTGCAGCTGCGGGGGAGAGAAAATGGCGGGAAGGAAGTGGGCTGGTGCGTGAGAGGGAGAGAAGACCGAAGACGCGAAGGGGGAGGACGGCTTGCAGACGTGCTCGAGAAGCTTGTAGTGGGGGGCTTAAAGTCAAAGAAAATATCAATCATCTTCGATGCTTGGTCCCCCAAAAGTCTTCATGTTCATCCCCTAATAAATCTTTCTTACATAATATATCACAAATAACCCAATTTGTGCCAAATGTTGCAGCCCCCATCAAGCCTACAAATTTCCTCACTTTGGGCTTCAATTTCATCACAATTCACTCCCAATTAGCGGTCAAATTTATTGGGGAGGAAGCCCATGCCAATTTTCACACTTGTCCTCACAAGCTAGTCCCTTCTGAAGCCCAAAAATCCACTTACTTTGTCTCCTACGAATTTCCTTTCGTTTTTCGAATCGTCCGAATTGATTTTCCATGAAAATCTTAGACTCACCGAAGATTCTTTGAAGGATGAGTCGATGTTCCTAAAATAAATCATGACATGACAAGAATTGGATTCAATTTCCCGATTAATTTCAATCTGATGCGATTTTAGCGTAACCTAACCTACTGAATAGCTTTTCGGAATTTTAGTGCAATTGACTTGTGGTTGATTTATTTTGAGTCACAATGTATATTTTCGACATATTGGCAACCCTCGATTGTCGTGAAAATCTCTAGGTTTCAAATACAAACACAGAATACCTAAAACAATAAAAAATCAATTTAGTGTCGATTGACGAGAATTTTGCAATCGGTGGAATCACCCACACTTTAATTACATATCTTAGTCCATGATCTTTGGTCGATTTTGACAATGTTATAATGACTCTTGCAGATTAGCACGGTTGAACAGTTGATTCCTAGTCGAATTCTCAAGTCTATTGCATTTATATTCCTTAATGGCTTCATTTGATAGGCTAGTTATCTCATGAGCGGCTAACTCCGAGAAAATGATTATATGTACGTCGATGAAAGGCCCAATTTATCCAATTGAAAACAGAAACTAAAATTCAGGATATCATATCATACCCTAGTATCGCTACTGTGGAAGCAGGAAACAAGCATGTTCCAGAGAGGCTAGTCTTACAAGAAACGTCAAGAGCAATTTTATCCATCAAAACGGTTTCCGGAAGGTAACTGCAGTCAACTTATGACTTGTAAACTTATGTTAGCATTCCTGCATGACTGCCAAACCTCCATCAGACCTATTGATCCCCTTGAGGTTCTACTGCCATTGTCATGTCATTCCAACTTCATTCGCATTTCTGTCCTAAGCAAATCTTCACCAGCTCACGCAGGCGTTTCTCTTTTCAAGAACCAAAGTGTCACTTGATTCCCATGACCCCTGATGGAAAATAGTCAATCAAGGACTCCAGGACATCCAATTTGCGCCCTTCAGGAGATGAAGCAGCAACAAAAATGGCTAGCAAATTTCTTGCCCTGAATATCAAGTCGCTGAGAATAGGATCAATTGAAGATTCAGCAGACGACGAGCCTTCAAAACTGTCCAAGCAGGTGATGTAATTTGTGAGTGAACTGCTCAGCCATGTATGGATATCTGCAGATGCTGAAGAGGAAAAAAGCCTTGGATTGAGTTGATTCGAATCTGGCAAATTATACATTTATATATCCACAGACGTTTCCATCAACTCCAAGCAACCTGCCAAAGCCGCTTCTTGTCTAGGATCGTTCACCCTGTGGCTCACATCCTTGGTGGCATCTATAGCATTTTCCGTGCAGATCGCCATCTTTTTCACGAACACTTGCACCAACTTGTTGTCACTCATGAACGAGGCAAGCCATGGGGAATGCTTTCTGAAACCATGGCTCGAGCCTGATCTTGGGCCCTGCCACAGATATGCACAAGAGGGGCATTAGCAAAATTGCTGGTCTTTAATAAAGTGGTCTGTGATTACGGCGGATGAGAAGATGAATGCTTACTATAGAGACTTGGAGAGAATCGGACGGAGACTTTTTTAATGAGAGGCTTGTGTATTTAGCAATGGCCGAGGGGTGATGTGCCATTCTGCGTGAGTTTGGGCTTATTGAGTTGAGCTCCTTTTACTCTATCAATGTACAGTCCAGTATTATTGACAATTCCTCCTTTTCTTCAAGGAGTTTTTTTTTTTTTTTCCTGGTTGAAGAATTACAAAATATTTAAAGCATTGCCACGTTTGGCCATTCAGTTCATAAAATGTGGGTCATTTTTTAATTTTTTTTCATTAGTGTGACAGGAAGAGAATAAGATAAAATGAGCAAAGCTCCAGCCCGATTTTTGGACTCTCTAGGTCTGTAGAATTCCGGCGAGAAATAAATCATCCACGGGATACAAGATTCAAAATTTTTGCGTACAGCAGATTGTAGAGTCGTAGGATGATTAAATTTTGTTCCTTAAAATACAATGTAGAATTTTAAACTGTGCAATTATACTTAATATCAATTTTCTTTGTGTCACCAAGAACAGTAAATAAGACCTATTGTGATGTTAATCCCCTAAACTTTTTTTGTGTTATCAAACTTGTACAAGTGCGACAAACACGCTATCGGTCATGATTTTGTTTAAGACCAATGTTAAAATTCCATGTAGCGGCTTACATGTACAATGACAGACAGATGGAACTAACTTGGATATGATGCAGTTTTCGTGAAGTTAAAACATGTTTGATGAACCATACAGTACAATGAGATCTCCAAACATTCCAAATTATTGAATTCACTACACTACTTACAGAAACTCCGCCCAAAGGAAAGGACCAAAACTCATTTTTCATAGCCCTTCAGTGTAAGACACTCCAGAGGACTTCAACCAAGTCCCTCCCTGAATCAGCTCGGCCACTGTGAACTTCTTCGCCTCCGTCGCGCTGGTGATGACATGATAACCCGGCCACTTCACCCGCTTGCTTGTTCCTGCACCCGGTCCCTTGTTCATGTACTCCCCGTAGTACAGAGTCTTGAGGGCGAAATCTCCACTCCACACTGACCATCCAGTGGGATCAATGTGATCACCGATGTTTGATTGCATCACCACAGTCCTGGAGTACTCCTTCCAAGGCCGGCCCAGATACGACTTGATCGAGCCCTTGACGGGCGTGAGATCAGAACTCGCGGTCATGTTGCAGCTCTGGATCGAGATCCCGGTGTTCTGATTTGGGTCAGTCCGGCCCTGGGCCGTCACCATGTTGGACTGGCCGCTCATGGGCTTCCGTGCCACGAGATTACATTTCTGGAACACAACGCCCGCATTGCCGAAAATGAAGTCCACCGTGCCCGTGATGTATGAGTCTCGGTAGAACTGGCGGCTGGTGTGAGTGTAGAGGGTGTCTTGGTACGCATCGATGCGACACCGGTTGATGACCGACTTGTCTGCGCTGACACGGAGTGCAACGGCCTGGTGTTTCTGCGGCCCGGCAGTGTTCTGGAACCATATGTCCTGGGCTATGAACCCATCGCCATTCACAGCTGCAGTCGGACATTTTACAGATTATGTAGAGAAAAAACTCATCATGCTCATTACTCCTTATTTCAAAGGTTCCATAGTCGATAACCATCAAAGATATGAGATGAGATCGGTCGTTACCAACAGTCGCGGAATTGAATGTCGTCGCACCGTCAATGACGTTGAGGCTGCCAGTGATCACAGTTGAATCCATGCCGTCGCCAACAAGCATGATGTTTGTCTTTGTCTTGGCCACCTCCACATTCTCCTTGTATGTGCCTTTCTTCACATAAATAACGTACCGGGTCTGGGCTTTGCTAGGAGCAGCTGCGATCGCCTCTTTCACTGTCTTGAACTTCCCACTTCCATCCTTCGCCACCACCGCGTCGGCATTAACTGCGTTCACCAGAGATTGCAAGAGACGACGATCTTTTCGTGTGACCCATGATGGGAAATCACCGATCAAGGACTCCAGGACATCTGGTCTTCGTCCTTCAGGAGATGAAGTAGAAACAAACATGGCGAGAGAAGTTCTTGCCCTCGATATCAAGTCGCTGAGAATAGGCTTGATCGAAGATTTAGCTGATGACGGGGCTTCGAAACCGTCCAAGCAGGTGATGTAATTTGTGAGTGAACTGCTCAGCCATGTATGGACATCTGCAGATGACTGAGGAGAGAAAATTTTGGATTGAGTCTATTGAAATCTAGGAAAGTAATCATTTGGATATCTCTTAAGTTTGTGGGTAATGAATTTTATGACTCATACTATCTAAAAGCAAGTGTTAGAGCTTCTGATGGTCAATAACTCAAATAATTACCTTCTGTTCTTGAAGACTCCTTGTGGAGTCTTCCAATCTATCCAGAGACATTTCCATCAACTCCACGCAATCAGCCAAAGCCGCTTCTTCTCTGGGATAGTTCACCCGGCGGCGAACATCCTTCACGGCCTCAACAGCATTTCCGGTGCGGATAGCCATCTTTTTTATGAATACTTGGAGCAACTTGTCGTCGCTTAAGAACGATGCCGCACTGTAGGGGACGATTTCTGAAACCAGGGCTCGGCATCTAGCCTGATCTCGGGCCTTGCTGCAGATACGCGCAAGAGGGGCATTAGCGAAATCACTGGCCTTGATCAAGTGGTCTGTGATCACCGCAAATGAGAAGATGATTGCAATCAAGGAGAGAATCAGACAGAGACTTCTGTTGTGAGAGGTTTGTGTGTTTAGTAATGGCTGAGTGGTGGTAGCCATTCTGAGGAAGTGACTTTAGGCTTCTTGAATTGAGCTTATCTTTACTCTCTACTTGCGTAGCACATCCATTTATAGTCTTTATATAGAGGAGATGATACTAATATGATATATAATTCCTGATTTTCTTTCCAATGGGTTTTTTTTTTTTTTTTTAATTGAGGTAATTGAGCTTTACATTATTTATTGATGCCGGCGCTTAAAGAATTACAAATTGCCCAACTTTACCACTTTTGGCCATTCAAATACTTAAAGAGTCGCACGTTATTTTTTATTAGGGGTACAGGAAATGGATAACCTAAAATGAGCAAAGCACCTGCCCGGTTTGAGCTCTCTAGGTCAAGAAAATATTACGTAGAATCATAGTGAAGTTATCAAATCATTCAGGGGATCCAAATTCCAATTTTTATTTTTTATTTACTGAAATTGTGGAGTCATAGGATGGTTAAATCCTTTTTTTTTTCCTTCATACTAAGGCTGATAAAATTCAAATAAATGGCAAAAATATTGTTTAATTTAGGGATGAGCACCTAGCTCAGTTCCATTTGTGAATTGAACTAAACCGAACCACTCTTACTAGATCGATGCTAGGCTAGTTCATACAGAGACTGGTTTGGTTACTAGTTAAAAGATTTGGGAACCAGCCTTCATTAGTTTGGTTCACAATGCTATATCAAAAACTGTTGGTTCTCAATTAAAACATGTTTTGAACAGGGATCGAGGGTTCTATAGTAGGCACTATTGCACCTTCGTCGACCCAATCTATACCAGTAGCCATTGCTTTTTGAGTAAAACCCGTGTCGAACCAATTTATAACCAACCCTAGATCACTTACATGTAATAAGCTTTTCTACCTTCTTACATTGACGTATTTTACTTGATCTTACGTTTATTTGATGAATTTTTTTTTTTTTGCACATTTTAAGTACAAAATAAGTACACTTGAAGAAAATATGAAAAAAAAAAAAGCAAGCTGATTCCAAGGTCAATCGGTTTGGTTCTTGGACCAAAAGTGAAAATCGACTCTAACAAGATAGGTTTCAGATATTTTAATCTGGAATCTCCCTACCTCAGAACCGTTGATTCCTAATTCAAAGCACATTCGATGTTTGGTCCCCAGTGAGTTCTTGTTTGATTCATTAACCCCTGCTTTTTACTCAGGATATATCATTTGTGTACTTTCTTTCTTATGGAAAAATGAGAACTTTATCTCCTTAAAGCAGGATTGCTGAATTCAATAATCGACTCCACTAAGCCTATCCGTAAATGCTTTAGATTCCTCCACCCATTGTCTATCATAATGATGGCAAACCTTTGCGAAAGCATTATCTTGATAACGATGATTGACTCCCCGGCGTAATGAAGACTTATCTTTCTAATTTCTTTTATTTGGCGAGGCATCGAAAGTCAATTTTGATAATACTACTATATACACAAAAATAGAAAACAAATCACTTTTTTTTTTCCTCAGACGATGCCCTTACACCATAGTAAGCTTGCACGGTATCACCTGATATGAGTTTGTTCAATCAATATAGCAATCAGATAGCATCTTAAGTCAGATTTTGTGCATTGAGCTAGATCAATCTCTCCAATCTTAGGGTAAGCAAGTCGTCCTCATTGGATTGACAAATGGGTGATGAATGAATGAGCCTTTGAAACATTTGCAGGAGTGGAAACATCGTCCTAGTCCATTTTATAAAAGTTTCAACTTTGATTTGTCCTCTAAAAAACTCAGATGTAGACAAGGCATCAATCGATAGGGTTTATCCAATTCGTCCAAGTCCAATGTGAACATGACCTTGTTTAACAATAATCAAACCCGAGAATTCTTAAATCCAAAGAGCATGTGATGTCCATCATCATCACCACCACCCCCACCACCACTCATCTGCCCAATTGGGTTATACTGTATTCTCTAGAAAGGTTACGAAAACCCGTGGAGAAATCCATACTATAATGTGAATCTGTCCAAGAGAGAGCATATGTTGACGGGGACTGATGAGGACAAAACATAAAACAATGAATGCTCCTGCACTACCCGATTCCGGATAAGCATCTCGCAGAAAGATTCTGGGGTTCCATCCGCCAACTTTGAACTTGCTATAAATTGTTTTTCTTTAGCAAATTCACAGGGAAAGAACTAGATCTGGCCTCGGACCAGGAGAAATTTTAGGGAGAAGATGACTGACATGGCGAGACATCCTTGGATAGATCCATGCCTTGCTAATTATGCAAATCTTGTTTTTTCTGAGGGCAAAAGTCACGAAAAGCCCTAACTTAGGCTCATTATCATACATTCACACTAAACTTTCGTCTGACACCAAAAATCTCGAACTTGTACTTGAGTAACACGTTTATCTTCCATTAGAATTTTATCAAAAAAAATCATTAAAATCTACCTATATGGGTGCTATAAAGCAAATAGTGTTGACACTACACCGAAGTAACTTAAGTGAATTAAAAACGAGTTATTTTAGTTACAAAATCATCTAACAAAACCTTGACAAAGGATATATGTGACAAGTTTGAGATTTTTTATGTCACAAGAAAAAGTTTATGGTAAATATGTCACAATAGAAATAGTTTGCAAGTTTTTATATAAAAAAAAAATTGAGATAAATGTGTTACGATAGGCATAATTTGAATTTTTTGTGGCTTTTTCCCTCTTTTCTAACTTGCAATTTTCTAGAATTTTTTTTTTTTTGTTATGCGGTGGACCTATGATAACCAAGAAAATAGTAAAATGATCACAGGTCCGCATGTTTAAAGTGAGGTCTCATGTTTTCTTCTCTTCTACTCGCTTTTCCTTTGCATGAAGTAGCTATGGTGCGACGACAACCATTCTCCGGTAGATTCTTACGTTGTTCTTGGAAAATTCACTTAAGAGATCCTCCATCGATGCACACTGGGAAGAAGTACCTCAGGACTACTGTCAAGCGTATGAATCTGCTCGAGAAGCCACCTCGGGAGGAGACCCGGAAAAAGAAGATATGGGATACGGACATTTGTATCGTCGAGTTCGGAAGAAGCTAGAAAGGCCTGTGAACTTTGGCACAGAAAATTTCAAGAAGCATGTAGGGTGCGTTTGGTTCAGCATTTGCAATGGGCTTTGAGTCCAATGCAAATGCTGAAAGCCCAAAGCTATTTAGGGAAAATGCAGTTGTGTTTGGTAAAAAAATTTTGCAAATGGACTTTGAGTTGAACGTGCGTTTGGTAAAAAAAACATTTGGAAAGGGCTTTATGGGTATTATATTTTCTTTTCTTTTTTTTTTTGGAAAAATCAGGTAAACCCTTCGCCGGACCGGCGAAGGGCTGCGGCCGCCGGCGAGCTAGATCTGGCGCCGGCGGCCGTCGGCTGAGGTCGCCCGAGGTCGGGCGACCTCCGGCGAGGGTCGCGCGACCCAGCCGAGGGCCGCCGAAGGTCGCCCGACCTCGGGCGACCCTCGGCGAGGGTCGCGCGACCCAGCCGGCCCTCGCGAGACCCAGGCGAGGGCCGCCTGCGGCCGCGAGACCCAGGCGGCGGTCGCCTGGGTCGCGCGGCCCCTGGGTCGAGCGACCCTGGTTGCCCGAGGTCGGGCGACCTCCGACGGCCCTCGGCTGGGTCGCGCGACCCTCGCCGAGGGTCGCCCGAGGTCGGGCGACCTTCGGCGGCCCTCGGCTGGGTCGCGCGACCCTCGCCAGAGGTCGCCCGACCTCCAGCCGACGGCCGCCAGCGCCAGATCTGGCTCGCCGGCCGACGGCCGTCGCCCTTCGCCGGTCCGGCGAAGGGCTGCTCTTTTTCATTTAAAAAATAAACAAATGCAGGGGTAACGGTGGGTTTTCAAAAAACTTTTGGGGGTAAAATAGGAAATAAAATTTTCATTAAATGGACCTTCAGCATTCCCAAGGGGAAACTTTCACTTGAAAGCCCCTTGGGAATGGTTGCCAAACACCCATTTTTTGGGTGAAAGAGCTTTGGGGCTTGAATGGGCTTTTTAAGTGCCCATCCAAACGCACCCGTACTCCAAGTAGATGCGTCAAAATGGATTGAGAACTCATTCTGAACCCATTTACAATGAGATGGGTGCTATATAGGTTAATTAAATCTGAATAAATAGGTTGTTGATATGTTTGGGTTGTATAAAAATCCAATGATACATGGGTTGTAAATGGGTTTGTTTTTAAACCCATTTACAACCCATTTAATTTATAAAGGTTATTAGTTGAGTTAATCCATTAATGAGATATCATCATCCTCTTCAGCAATTTTTTTTTTTAAAATTTCAAATTATTTATTATTTTCTTTTCTTTTTTCTATTTTTCTCCCTATTGTGGTCATTGATCACAAGGCCGACCATCGATCGTGGAGCCCTCACCAATAGCAGGTTAGGACCACAAAGTGATGGGCAAGGGTTGTGTCACCAGTCACATTGGCAAACCTCGAGCTCACCGATCGAGCAAGGCTAATGCCTCACTAGTGTCAAGTGAGCTCAAGCTCGCCAAATCTAGTGAGGGAGCACGCCTGCATCAACATTAGCAAGACTCCAGCCTCCCTGATTTGGCAAGCCTCGAGCTCGCCGGCCTCGAACAAGCTCGAGCTTGTGATCAGGTGAGGCTAAGCTTCGATCTCATCAGTGTCAGGGTGACCTCGAACTCACTGGGTATGAGGTGGAGCCTTGCCTAAGGTTAGCAAGGCTCGGCTTGCTAGAATCAGGCGAGCACAAGCCTTGCCAACCTATGGCGAGGCTGAGCTCATTTGTTCCTAATCATGGCCGTCGTGGCTGAAGACCGCGAGGAGGAGAATAAAATAAAAAAAATAAAAATTTATATATTTTTATTTAAAAAAAAATACTTAAAATGTGTGCATGGAAAATCAAATGAAATTTTCTATACTTGAGCCAAAAATATTTTTTAAGTCATTTTCAAGTTTCAACCAAACAATTAAAAAAGTTACCATTTTAAATGCTACATTTTTGTGAAATAAATGAATCCTCATTTAAAAAAATTATAAAATTCATTAATTAAATTTGTAATTGCATTGAAGTTTTTTAATAATATACTCTTTTTTTTAAATATCATAAGAAACATTTTTTTTCTATTGTTTACAATATAGATCGGGTTGGGTATAAGTTGGATTGGGTATGGATCAACAAATTTACATTGCTAATAAAAGGATCATAAACAAGTTAATGGATCAATTTGTGTCAGATAATTTATATCTTGACCTAAATCCAACTCAACTTGACCTATCCGTTTGACAGGTCCAACTCCAAGAGAGAACATGCGTTCTCTTGACAGCACGCCCACATTCTGTACAAATCATATGATATCCTTTTCACCATGAGCTCAGACAATAAACCTTGGCCTCGATGAGCCCAATCGTACATACGATATCAGATCCCTTTTCATGTCATTATTAAAGCACCAACAACAATGTTTCCATCATTTTTAACCCCCCGCACTTTTCGTGATTAAAATTTTTTAAGTAATGTTAAGCAGACTGAGACTGCAATATAAAACTGATATATTGAGTTCTATGGCAAATTACAAGCGAGTCATATTCCACACCCAAATAACTCCATTGAGTTACCCTCATTAACTAATTTCGTAAACAAGTACTATTATAACCAGCATCCTTCATCACGGATGCAAACTTCCTCACCGTCCCCCTGCAGAACTTCAAGACCAAATGCAGGCTCAGATCTGGTTGCTTTTATTGTGAGATTTTAGCAACAACAAATTTGGCAGATCCAGCCGAGATCTGGCGAAAAATCCAGCGTATAATGGAGATTGTCCAACCAATATTGATCTTCTCTCCGTTAGATTAGCTTCAGTGAAGGCAGCTCTTTTCTCAAAAATTCGCTAACCTGGACATACTTTTGACAACTATGCATTTATCTGCCACTACAGCTTTGACGATTGGAAATGTGTATTATATGACACAATTTGAGCCGCATTTGTCTATATGTGAGTTCTGCTTTTAGGAGTGAATAAACAAGAATGCAAGTGAGAGCTTAGAAGTTAATGATAGCATGTCATTATCCCAGGATTTAACTTCCAAGGCCTTGTCTTCAACCTATCCGATCACATACTAAACATCTCTTACTAATTTCAGGGAGGAGAAACAGAAGGTGGAGGCGTGTGTATGCTAACATCAGACCCTACTATCTTTGATATCATGTAAGTTCAATCTGTTCGGCAATGTCAAAGCAGGCAACAAGTATATTTCAGAGAAGCTTAGTCCTAATAAGAATCGTCGAGAGCAATTGTATCCATCAAAACAGAATCAAGGAAACTGCAGTCAATTTATGACTCGTTTATATTAATCTCAAGAAGCGCTTACCAAAAAAAAAAATTAAATTAAATTTCAGGCTCTTTCTCCTCTCTCCCTCCATCCCCAACTTAGTGAAGTCACCTCTAATATCACAGCAAACTGGCTCCTATTATAACCTTATTTTAGCATCAATGCATGACTGCCAAACCTCCATCAGACCTACTGATCCACTTGAGGTTCTACTGCCATCATCATGTCATTCTGACTTCATTCCCATTCCTTTCCTAAGCGCATCTTCACCAGCTCATGCAGGTGTTTCTTTTTTTCACAAACCAAAATGGCCAGTTGATTCCCAAAGGAAATTAAGGTCAAATGCATTTAATGTTGACAAGAATGACTTATTAGTTCCATTTGATCAACTGAGATCATATACTTGTTGGTATGCAGTATGCACCTATCTTTTCACAAAAGCTTTTAACTGAAAGTGGTTACTGCCACTTTGCTTCTGTCTCAGGTGGAATTCCTTCTTGCCACGTTGTCTATCTCCATGGCAAACTACCATAGCTTGGTCATAACATTGACAGGGGGCCGGCTCAAAGCGTTGAACATCAAGCTACGTGATCCACATATACATATCCTAATCAAAGTTAAGAGCTCTCGAAGTGGCGAACATGTACTTCAGATCAACAAACAGTGTTTCCGTGCAAATGGGAAACAGACAACAGTCAGAATTCACTAAATCCATCTCACTTGGAAGGAAACCACTCATTCGGGAGCAAATGATAGGCAGTCCATGGGTAAAAAGAAATGCGCAGTGCACAACTACCCACTACCCAATGCATCAGATTGATAACAACTACCCTGCATCTCACTTGGAAGGAAAACACTCATTCGGGTGCAAATGATAGGCAGTCCATAGATAAATAGAAGTGGGCAGCACACAACTATTCTGCCCAAAACTTCTACATTGACAACAATTAGAACTGTGGAGGGTCATGAGGAGCACCAAGGACTTTTAACTAAGTTGATCCGAAATAAAAATATATAAGATGCCAATTGGAAAGGACAAAGTATAAATACAATAATAATGAAATTGAATGCAAAAAGACAGCAAAAGGCATGCAAGCAAGATGGATGGAAGGAGGACTGCATCTTGTGTCTAGCCCATCGGCTCAATCTTAAGAAAACACAGCAAGATTACAATAAGGGCAGCTAGGTCACATGGATAACAACGACATTCCTTGTCAAACCAACTTTCTTAGAATTGGAAGTTCTCATATAGATAACAATGACATTCTTTGTCAAACCAAACTTTCTTAAAACTGTAAGTTCTTCCTTTAAAATGAACTATGACCCTCAACTTGTGTTCCAGAATTTGCGAAAAATTTTTAGAATTTAAATGAATACAATTATAATAAATTAGACAATTGAAAGCTTTAAACAACACAAGATTATGCATTTGACCTGACTGATGGACATGTTACTCTTCTACTCAGGCAAGCAGGATGAAATGGAGGACTGCATTAAGCCAATCATCTCAAGCTTAAGAGAAGACACGGCAGAGCCGCAACAAGGGCAGTGAAGTTACATGGATAAGAACAATATTGTCAAATATCAAAGTCTACATGATATGAGGGCACTGGAACTGAGAATGTTTTGGCAGCTGTCTAGCTATCGAGGAAAGGATGGAGTTAGGGATAAGTTATCATTGGAAAAGTAAGATTTGTCCACTATAGATAAATAGTTGATGGAAACCCGTTTCAGGGATTTTGACATGAGATGAGGACAACCTTGAGACGTTTCATCAAGAAGTTCTCTTATTGTAGTAAAGCATATTAAAAAGATATGATTTAAAAAGACAGACAAGAACCATACAGAGGATCTTCAGATTAAGAACTCAATGAAGGAATTAGTTCCTATCAGTGTCAGGGGATGATTTTCAATTTGCCTTCCACACACAAAAAATAAAGAACAAAAACAAAAAAGGAACAGAGTATGATGGCCTAAGCAGGTCCCTGTGTTAGACCTTACCAGCCACCATAGTGATGAAAGGTTGTGGCGGTGCAGGAGTCAAGAGGTTCAACCAGCCTGGTAAAGCCTCACATTCCAGAAAGCTAAACACCTTAGAAGGCAAGTGATGTGTCTTTGCAAGCAGAATTTCTCATGGTTAGTGTCCTAAATCTGGGATCACCAGCAAATGCATATTGTTCAATTCCCACAAACTAATCTTGCATTTCATTGTCCACCAAAACGCCCCAGGTATCAGCTATACCAGAAGATTCAAGGTAAATAAGGGCATGTTGGTCTAAAAATCAACCATTACATCCGCACATTCCCACTGCTCTTATCCAAACAAAAAATTAGGAAATTCGCCATCATTCTCAATAATTTCTGTAAAAGTTGTCAGACGCACAGTTATCAGCTGATGGACTTTCTCTCGTCCAACACCAACAACCAGAGTCCCAATTGTTTCCCCAGTCACCAAGTGCGTAAAATAAAACAAATGAATAAAATTTACCTATCTATAAGATCCACTGAGTATATAAGCTCCCTGGAAAGGCCAATTCATTTTGAAATTAACATGCAGTCCAGATATAAGCGGTATCAAAGCTAGTCATAAAAGACATGACGGGCATCAGCACATAATCAACAGCTAAATCCTTCTGTAATTAAGCATTCCATAGCCGTCTATAAAAGCTGACACTCAGAGGCAACCTGAATATTATTCTACAAGTAAGATTCCATCATCAAAATCCAGAAAGGAAAAGAGTTCGAACCAGTGAAATCAATTCCAACTGTTAGGCCAGAACCCGTGAATTCCATACCCAGTCTTCCAATTATCCAAGAACACCACCTTCTTCACAGCCCAGAAACACAACAAAAGCGCCGAGAACATGATCCCCCTCTGGACATTCACATTCCTCACTCTCACCAACAAATGCGTCATCATCGCCAGCAACAACCCGACGATCGTGTAAAGGAACCCAACCGCAAACCCTTCGGCCCCGAGCTGCATCCCGGAACCCTGGTAAAAGAACACCAGCTTCGACGGATCATTCCTATCCACCAAAAACATGGGCATCTTCCTAATAATGTTGTGCATCGTGCCGGCGACGCTGAAGAAGTACACGAACACGGCGCTGATCAGCCAGACTTTCTTGTCGTGCAACAGCGTCTCCCCGGCCAGAACCTTCTTCGCCGCGAACGGCAGCCAGATCAGCACCAGCACGACGACGATCCCGATCTGCGTCTTCGTAAACATGGGCGGGCGGGCGATGGGGCCGACGCGGAGCCCCGTGCGGGACTCGACGAACTCGGCCATCGACTCGGCCATCCGGGAGAAGTCCCCCTGGTCCATCTGCTCCGAGTCCTTGAGGCTCTTCACCTCGGGCCCGACGAGGCGGATGTGGGGGAGCGAGTTGACCCCGAACTGCGCGAAGCTGGACTGGGACTCCTTGAACTCGAGGTCGCAGAAGAAGAGCCTGGACTGCGCGCTGGGGTTCTCGGCGCTGTTGGCGGCGAAGGAGGCGGCGACGAGGGAGAACTCGCGGCGGAGCTCCGGGAGGTGGAGCTCGGACTTGTCGTGGAGCTGGGCGGCGTCGAAGAAGATGAGGAGGGAGTAGGAGCGCGGGGTCTTGGTGGAGGTGAGGAAGCGGGAGACGGCGTGGTCGTCGAGGTGGATGACGCCGGATTTGGATCGGGACTGGAGGGAGAGGAGCTCGGCCGCGCGGTCGGCGTCGGGATCGGCGACGGCGACGGCGGCGGCGGAGAGGAGGAGGAGGAGGGCGGCGGCGGCGAGGCGGAGGGGGGTTTCGCCGGAGACGGCCGCCATTGTCGCCGATCTAGAGAGAGAGAGAGAGAGAGAGAGAGAGAGAGAGGATTAGGTCGTTTTGGGGGGAGATGACCGGAGCGTCGCTGCGTCGTTTTGGAGAGTGTTGTTGACTTGTTTGCCGTGGAATTTACGATGCCGTTCACCTCACGACGCGTCGTCTGGTCGTTTTGCCCCGTGGATGGGATTGACTGACTGTCGTTTCGCCCGGCCCATGGTCGTTTTTACCCATTAATTGCTCAATTTGATCCAACATCCAATCTAATCCTTGAATTTTTAATTTATTCAATATATTCTACAAACTCTAACTATGCGAAGATTTTCAATATTATCCTATCATTAATTCAAAATTTAAGAGCAACATTGAATAATTTTACATAATTCAAAGATTAAGTTGAGTATGTATTAAAATTTTAAGTACTATGTTAATTAAATTAAAAAATTTAGATACCATATTGTACACTAGGCTACGTTGGACATTATTTATGGACTATTTTTGTTTTCCTCAATTGATTGACATATTGACTGTAGTGTTTGGGAGAGATGGGCACGGCCCAAGGGATACGCACACCGCGAATTCCCTCCTACCCACCCGTCAAGCTGCTTTTCTTGTGTGCATTGAGCTAAATATATGTTAAATATATAAAATGTGTAACCGATATATCAATCAAAACATAGATGACCTTACCATATAATTCATAATAGTTCATCACCCATCTAATAGTATGCTATCAAATGAATAATACAATAAGTCAATATAAATAGGGATAAATATGTTAGAAATTTTAAAAATTATCACAAAGTATCAAATCCTAAATTTTCAAAAAAATATAATTAAATTCTAAAACTTGTCACGAAGTATATTTAAGTCCTAAAACTTTCAAAAAGTTATAATTAAATCCTAAAATTTGTCAAATTGATCCAATTAAATTCTTCCATTGATTGCATTTTTTTAAAAAATTTAAGATTCAATTACACTTTATTGATAAGTTTTTAAATTTGATTACACTTTTTACAAATTTTGACACCCGATTGTAACTTTTATGATAAGTTTTAAGATTCCATTATACTTTTTAAAATTTCAAAATTCAACTGCACTTTCATGACGAGTTTTTAAATTTTTAGTGTACTTATCTCATATAAATCAATAGAGCCAAACTCATGAAATTATAATACTCTTCCTAATTATAGAATATAAACAAAAGTTGGAGTAGCATAATTTGTAATTATTTGGAAACCCTAGCGGCTATATATTCTTTTATGCACAATTCCGGTCGTCTAATGGTTACTTAGAATCATCTTTATACTCGGCTTCATCTCAAATAGTCAATAAGATGGTTCTACAATTTTTCGAGGAACCTTTCTTTGCAGCTCTCATTTTACCATATTTCTCTGAGGAATAACTGCAAAATGTATTTGACAGTGTTGTGGCAGGATATGACCGCGGATTAGCGCTTCAAGAGACTATAGAAGCACAGTCCAATTAAATGATAGTGGAGAGAAGCTCTAGAAAGACTCCACCCAAGAACTCTATCCAAGCTAATCTCTTTTCTAACTCTAACTGAATTGTGCAATGCAACAGGCTTTTGCTCCAGTTTCACCAACAAATGTCATCCTATCATTATCTATCATAGCATCAACAGCAGAGCAAAAAGAAACATCAGGAAAGTCTGGATACACATTGATCTGATCCTTCTCTGAAATGCTTTGCTCTTGTAGCAAAACCATAAATCAGATCCGAACCATAACCTGCCCCAGCTTGATTCAGAGAAAAATTCTTCCTTGTTTCATAATCATCGCGAAACTGAAACATGGTATACATGCCAAGGACTTCCAACTATAAAGTTCAGCAACAGTAGCCATGGTTTCATATCATCTAAATCCTGATATTAAACGTTTGTACGACGCTTTGTCTGGTTTAAGCCCCATTTCCAACATCTCATCGTGGTATGCCATGGCCTTTCTCAGTTCCTTGATGCGGCAGAGCCCACGAATCATGATCGAAAAACTCGCGGTACTAACCAAATCCCTTCTCCTCATGTGATCAAAAACACTAAATGCTTCGTCAATGTCCCTCCCTCTGAGGAGGGCTTCAAGGAGTATATTGTAAGCACTTTCATCCAAGTTCGCCTCTAGTTTCACTATCTTATTATGTAAGGCTACAGCTTTACTCGTCTGCCCAATCGAGCAGTAACGCCTGACCAGGGAGCTACAACAGAAGGTATCCAGCGACAGGCCCTTCTCTAATATCACATCCAACAGATCCTCCACTTCTTTCCATCTGCGCTTCCTACATTGGGATGCTAAAAAATTCGACAATCCCAAATGGCAAGAAGAAAGCCCTCTCGTGATCAGTTCTCTTACCAGCTGACTTTTTTCTTCTGATGGATCTTCCTTGCAAAGGAGAACCAGAAACGCATCATAACAGCTATCGTTCACAACAATACTCCTTTCGTCGATCATTCTGTACATTCTAATAGCTTCCTTTACTCTGCCTTCTTTGGACATTGCCCGTAGCAAACAACCATAGGTAGCATTCAGCAATTTAACCTTGTTTTCAAGAGCCTTCTCGAAAAACATCTCTGCAGCATGAACCTTTCCCAAGTCACTCAGTTTCTGAATGACTGAATCATAACCCAGCAACGAACTCGGTGAAAGAAATCCCTTCTCTATCATCTCTCCAATTGTTTTCTCAGTGACATTGACATCTCGATGTCGGCAAGCCCCATCAAGTATTGAGCTATAAGTACTGAATCCTGCTTCAACTCTCCTATCAAGCATTTCAGCTAACCGACTAAATGCAGCACCAAACTCGCCACTCTTGCTATAATGATCAATAACGACATTGTACATCACTGAACTATAAATTCCCAAATCTAAGAGAGCAACAATCCTATCAAATTTCCCACCTTTGCTCAAAATCTGAGCAATAAGAGACCATGTAACTCGATCTTCCGAAACACGTGCTCGAATCATCGCCCCATAAAAGCACCACGCCAATGTGATTTCATCCTTCCGCCGCCAAGCATCGAGTAATGCGTTACACGCATCGACCGAAGGCGTCAATCCACACATCCTCATTTTCCCGAACACCTCCAACCCTTCGATACACAAACCGTCATGTGAATACCCCTCGACGACGAAGCTCAACGCGCTAGACCGACAAGAATCGCTACCTCTGGACGCTCTCATCATCGAATCCGCAATTATCGACGCCGAGTGAGCTTTAGCGACCGAATCCCAAATGGGTCTCGCCGCCTGGACATCGCCCGACCCGACCAGCACGCGGATGATGTGGCAGCACGACCCGAGGTCCGCTCCAAAGCCCAATCTGGCCCCGACCCAGTTGAAGAAACCGAGAGATATTCGAGGGTTCGTCTCGATTCTGCGCAGGACGCGGAGGAAGAGAGATGGGTTCAGGCGGGAAGGGAGGTCGAGGGTTTCAAGAAGAGGGGCCCAGTTTCGCCTCTGCAGGAGGAGGGCGGAGATCTGCGAGGCCAGCTGATGCTGCTCGATCTGAGCTCTCCAGGGGAGGATGTTCGTCGAGGTTGAGAACGATTTGGGGATGGAGGCGCGATTTTGGAGAAGCATCTGCTTGAATGTTCAAGGTTTTCGGGAGGACGGTGATGCCATTAAGCTTTTTGTTCCGGCGGAGGGAAGAAGGAGACTTGGCACTACACAAAGAGCGAGATGAAATTATTTTTTGTTTTCTAAAAATAAAAAAAGAAAAGGAAATGGCCTGTTTGTTGTGAGGACAATGAAGATGAATTTGGTTTTCAGATTCTCAATATTATATTCCATTATTCTACGTATATTTACAAAATACATGGAACGAGATTTCTGGACAATGATGCCATTTGGTACATTTAGAGTGCACATATAACCATTTTGTTTTTTTTTTCGAAAATAATTTTGGAACATAAATCGATTTGATAACACAATATCATTTTTTTTAACAAATTTTTACTCTAGAAATAGATTTGTAATAGATATTAAAAGTAATTTTTTTTACTAATCTATTTTTTTTTATACCTAGGAACCTCATATACAAGAATCGGCAACTAGCGAGTAAATCCTAGAGCGACGCTAGAGGAAAACCCACCACCCCGACAGCAAACTGGTAAATCCTGAAGCAACGCTAGCAGATGACTCACCACCCCGATGTCACGCTTAAGAACCCGTGCGACTCGCGGGATTCGAACTTCTCCATCCCTAGGTAAACGTCATGGAAGCTCTTATCCAGCTAGGCCACCGCAGGCAGTGGTATTTTTTTTTACTAATCTATTTCTAGAATAAAAGTAAGGAATAAAAACTTTTCTCATCACCCACTCTCATCATCGCTTACCACTCAGCCACTGCTAGTTGCCGCCAATCGCTAGTCATCAATCGCCCACCAACGGCCCTCTGTCAGCCACTAGTTGCTAGCCACCTCCCACCACCACTTAAGAGGGAGAATTGTTATCAAACTAATTTATATTCCGAGAACAAAAATTTTGTATCGTTATCAAATATGTATTTTTGATTATAAACTTGTCCCTAGAATAAAAATAGAAAAATTAATTTCTAGAACAACATAGTTACCATTCACATTCTTTGGGGTGTTCATTTCATGAAAAATAGGAGATTTGGAAAATATCTTTTTGAAAAATGATTGCTTATATTATTTAGAAAAATTAGCCAACGAAAATTATTTTCATCATTCATAATCATTTATGCTTGCTCATTTTCATGATCGATGAAAATTTTTTCCACATCCTTTCATTTTTACAAGTGGTACAAGCAATTATTTTTCGAAAAATGTTTTCCAAATCATTCTCAAGGAAACGAATGTGCTTTTATATGCCTTTTTTTTATTTTCTTTTCTTATCTCTCTTCTCTTCTATTTAGATCTAGGAGATCTCTTCTCTCGATATAGTTCTAAATTTGAAAGTTTGAACTATTCCTATTTAATGTTTACATCCAAGAGCTATTCTCTCCTAATCTAGATTTGAGAGTATATATATGTTTTGGAGGATTTGACGCCTTTGTGTTATATCTGTATATAAGTCATCTGCTTCGAGCTTCAATGGTGATCGAATGAACTTTGATATGAACCATGAAAGTTTGCTCTCCCAACTGTTAGATTTGTGCTTGTTTAACATGTTTCGATTGTCTCAGTACGGCGATGGCGCAAAGGAAGTCGATCCTAAGCACACTTTTTAAGTGGCTACGCTGTAGTTGTTGGAGAAGGAAATTTTATTATGTGCTTATCATTGACGAAGATACAAGATTGACTTATTGGCCAGCAATTATATTGCTTGACAAATCCATTATTGCGTAACGAACTTGTGATTAACTCTGCTGATGTTCTATTGATTCTCTTTATTTTTTGGATTTGTATTTGTATTTCGCTACTTTGGACTTTACTTGGTTTCGATTTGCTTTGTTGCAAAGTTTATCTACTTTTAATGTATCATTTTGAGTAATGAATATAATTCTTTTAGAAAAAAAAACACCAAAAATAAAAGTTCACCTTTCCATGAAAGCATATTTAACATCATCTCCTATTTGTGCCGTTAAAAATGTTTATCTAGATCAACACTCAATTAAGATCACGTCTTTATTTGTATTTTTGGACATAGAATCATTCTCGATCTTGTTTCCATTGATGTACATATGTAATAGATGGTTTCTTATATTGTAAACCCAACTAACATATACTAAAACTAGAAAAATGAAATCACATATTATTTATGGCACTTCAAAGCATCATGATTACCAGAGGATCTACATCGGATTTTGTTGATCAGAAAAAAGTATGACACAAAAGATATGCCAAATTTGTCATTGCTTTGAGGTCGTGCTAGAGTGCCAACATTAACTAGACCATTGCTCGAGATCAATAACACATGTTCACTGGCGACACTAAAAAAACAGAACCGACTAATTCAGGGGTCCGCCCATAGTACAAGAAAAAAAAATTGATATTTTGTGTAATAAAAATTTATTTCTCTCAACCTTGGAAAAAAATTAAGGGAAGCTCACTCCATACAACGAGCTCTTTTATGATTTTACATGTGATACTGAAAACAGAGCTATTTACTCTAAAGCATGCCTATGCAATGAAGATGGAGTTTGCTTTGCAAATTGGAGTTCCATGGGACAACATAGAACCTATGCAAAAGTCAGTCCCTTCCTTGCACGACAGTCCGGAAGGAGAATCGGCTGTAGGCGAACTAGCTTGAGCTATCGCAGGTCCTGGTTGCTCAATTGCTCTAGCGCCTGCACGGCTTGGATGGCTTTGATGCCGAGGGCCCTCCACCTCTGGAGCAGCTCTCGGTTCTTGCTCCGGCCCACCGCCGAAGCTGTCATGGCCTTCAGAAGAGAAGGAGGTGACGGAGGTTGGGGACGATTGCTTGGCTTGGAGAGAAAGATAAAGGGGAGAGTGTGTGAAGTGGAGTTGGAGACTGGGCAGTGTCCATCGCTGGACCAAGCACGCCAGCAAGAGAGAAAATATTCCGAACGCTTTGTCAAGTGGTTTGGAAATGAGTCGGTCTTAAATTCCATTTACCCATTTATTTTACACTTTTCATTTTATAACCCATTATGACTGGACTTTTGATATCTAAGATCACCGTGGATGACCAATTCAAGGAATTCTGGGTTAGTAAATGGGTTCAAAACCCATTTTTAATGTCCAGATAAACTTCGAGTCGTCTCTTCTTTTTGATGGAGTCCCCGGCAAGCTCTTGATGTTATCCGCCTAGAGAGCCGGCAAAAGCTACAATAATTGAGCAATAGAAAGTTAGATCAATTCCAAATCGCGAGTAGGAAAGGTAAGTAATTGGATTAAGACAAAAAAAATTAATCTAACAAGATGTTACTTTTGGAAATTCATACCTTTGATGAGACGAAATTATGCAAGTAGCATATTTTGGTAGATCGCTGATCCGACTTTTCAAAGATAGAGTGCATGATGATGCATCTCCCATTGAATTAGGAGAGTTTTTTTTTTGTATGTGAACATAATATTTGACAAACCAAATGGATAACCATTAGATGCATCAATATGTTTTTTGAGGAAAAAAACTATAGTGGTCGATGGAACAACTTCATTATTTGTTGATGGAGATGGTCATATATGAGGAGAGTGGCAAGATTGTGGCTCGAGAAGAATAAGATATTGAAGCTTGGAGCATCAAAATATGAGAACAGTATAAATAGGCAAAGAGTTGGTCATTCTCATTATTGGTGGATTCACTTGCATATTTTGCATTAATAACATTTCCATTCCAAGAAATCTAATAAATGATAGGTTAGGTAGAAATTGTATATTTCTCTAATGTGACAATGGATACCATTTAATCATCACTTGACTTTTAAGAATAACTATTGTATCGAAACTCAAAGAATGATTAATTTACTTAATCAAAATTCTGAACGCGGCAATTCAACGACCAATATTCAATGTCATTATTGAATTCATTGATAAAATGCTCAAAATCACATAATCAACCTCATGGTTACTATATGCGGCCAAAAGCCGTTAATCATTCCTACTATACAAATACCATCTTTGTCAATTAGAAGGAATTCCAACATCGAGCAAACTCATTGGTCTCATGTATATTGTTTGATATGGTTCTAGATAAAATAAACTTAGTAAGAGCAGAGGACGGAGAGAAGTGCTCTCTAGAAGCATTTAGCAACAAATTTGTGCGAGAGATGGTTAGCATGTAATGCTAACACTTCTAATCATTAACCAAAAAAATTACATCTTTTTTTAGCAAATCAAAAGTAAATATATCTTTCTGATTTGATTGCCCAAAATAAAAATAAAATAAAAATACACTTATCGCTATTTGACACTTAAACAATTTATTTGGCCATAATACTTTTCCAGGAAATGTAAAATGTGTTTGGTACTTCGCGTATGCAAATTGATTGAATTGAGGAGAGTAGGAGAGATTGAGCTTCTCGAATCAAAGTGCAGAACAAAAGCTTTATGTATTTCACATATGTTAAGATAAATAGTGGATTCTTAGATCAATGTATTATCTAAAGTTGCTGATGTCTTGTAGAGTACCAAAGCAATTATACATCATATGAAAACAATTCCACAACAACAAAGAATTAAGGGGGTGCATGACAACCACATATTTCTGTTCTAGAAATAATTTTTCTCTTCTAGACTTGTTTCTGGAATAGAAATCCGTTTGATAAAATTATTCCAATTTTCTATTTCTGAAATGGAATCTTGTTCCAGAAATAGGTTTAGAATATAAATCAGAAATAAAAATTTCTACTTCTCTATTTCTAGAACAGAAATGAGAAATAAAAATTATTCTCATCATTTGTCAACCGGTCCTTCATCTGTTGCTGCCGACCATCGTCCGTCGGTCGCTCACTACCTGGCCGTTGGCCGTTGCCGATCGCCGCGCGCCGATCCGCTATCGTCGTCGGCCGTTGCCGCCGCCACCATCGGTCGCCAGTTGTCACCACCAATTGCCGATCCACCGCTGTCTGTCGGTCCGCCATCGTCCGAAATGAGGAAATTTTGTGTCGTTATCAAATGAATTTCTATTTTTACAGTAGAAATTTTGTGTTGTTATCAAACGGTTATTTTTGCTTAGAAACTTTTCTAGAAATATAAATAGAAAAATATATTTCTCTTTCAGAAATCAATTTCTGACCAGAATACTTATCATTCACCCCCTAAACATTACGTTTGTGGTTTTTTTTTTCTGGCTAGACAATAAATCTATGAATGAGTGATATGTTAAGGCATCGTTATCATGATCAGATTATTGTAATTTTTGAAAGGAAGATGTCGGCATAATGCTAATAAGCTAATTTAAGCCCAAAAATAAATAAATAAATAAATAAAGCACACGGATGATGTGGCAGCAAGACCTGAGGTTTGTTCCAAAACCCAATCTGGTCTCGATCCAATTGAAGAAACCGAGAGATGTTCGAGGGTTTGTCTCCATTGTGCGCAGGACGCAGAGGAAGAGAGATGGGTTCGGGCGGCAAGGGAGGTTGAGGGTTTCAAGAAGACGTGCCTAGTTTTGCCTTTGCAGGAGGAGGGTGAAGATCTGCGAGGCCAGCTGATGCTGCTCGATCTGGGCTCTCCAGGGGAGGATGTTCCTCAAGGTTGAGAACGATTTGGCAATGGAGGTGCGATTTTGGAGAAGCATTTGGATGAAAGTTCAAGATTTTCAGGACAACGACGACGATGATGCCATTGAGCTTTTCGTTCTGGCGGAGGGAAGAAGCAGACTTCACACCATACATAGAGCGAGATGAAATTATTTTTTATTTTATCATAAGAAATAGAAAAGGAAATAGCCCGCTTGTTGTGAGGAAAATGGAGATGAATTTGGTTTCTGTTGTAAAATATCGCGTTGCGAATATATAATAGAGAAGAGATTAAAGAAGAGAAAGCAAGTGAACACTAGAGATAGTAGCAAGATGAGAGAGCTTTATTTCTAGTATCTCACTGTCGTGTTTCTGTGTGATTGTATATTGTACATCAAAACTAAATTCCTATTTATAGGAGAACAAGAATGTACTTATCATTAATATCAATGTATCGAATGATACATGTACATGATAAGGGAGACGAACGTTCATTGTATAGGGAGATGTACTTAGAACATTTGATACAAATGTACCATAATAAGTACATTGGATAAGATGAATATAATGAATATTCATTCATCTATTCTATCCATTCAAGTATTTCATAACACTCTCCCTTGAATATTCATCATATTCATTACAAATGTGCATTGAATGATACTGCCTTATTAAAAACCTTAAGTCGGAAAAACCCAGTGGGATAAAAACCGGACAAAAGGGAAAAAGAGTGCAGAGCACACATGTTATGATCTCTCCATTTTATGGATGCATTAATTGCCTCGTTAAAAACTTTAAACTGGAAAAACCCTATGGGAAAAAATCGGGCATAAAGAAAAAAGAATGCAATGCATAAATAGCCACTCTTAGGGCTAATCATTATTGCATCTTGTGAACTAGCCACATATCAATGCTGCAATGTATAATTCATAATATCTCCCCCTCAATTGAGCCATATAGCCACTTTTGGGGCTAATCAATCTTACATCTTATGAACTCGCCTCATACTAATGCCATATACTAATTTCTCAAAAGTTGATGTTGGCAATGATTTGGTAAAAAGATCTGCAAGATTATTTATGAATCGAATTTGTTTAACATCAATTTGTTGACTTTCTTGAAGTTCATGAGTATAGAAAAATTTCGGCGAGATATGCTTGGTCCTATCACCTTTGATATATCCTCCCTTGACTTGTGCAACACAAGCATCATTATCTTCATAAATTATAGTGGGAGAATTGGTAACCGGTATTAAGCAATAAGAATTATGAATATGTGTTATAAAGGATTCTAACCAAACACACTCTCTTCCAACTTCATATAAAGTAATAATCTCAGAGTGGTTAGAAGATGTAGCTACTACCGATTGCTTCGTAGAACGCCAAGAAATAGCGGTGCCGTTATAACAAAATAAATACCTGGTTTGAGAGTGAGCTTTATGTGGATCGGATTTATATCCAGCATCAGCATATCCAACTAAACCAGAGTTAGTGGAATCCTTGGAATAATATAATCTCAAATCTATGGTTCCTCGGAGATAACGGAAAATATGTTTAACTCCATTCTAATGTCTCCGAGTTGGCTCAGAACTAAAACGTGCCAATAAATTTATCGCAAAAGCGATATCTGGTCTCGTACTTTGTGCCAAGTACATCAAAGCCCAAATTGCATTGAGCTATGGTACTTCAGGACCAAGTATCTCTTCATCAGATTCTCTAGGACAAAATGGGTCCTTTTAGGGATCCAGAGACCTTACAACCATAGGGGTGTTCAATGGGTGAGCTTTGTCCATGTTGAAACGTTTAAGCAATCTTTCAACATATGCTGATTGATGAATGATTATTCCATTTGCTTTATGCTCAAGCTTTAGACCAAGATAAAGTTTGGTTTTACCTGAATCTTTAACTTCAAACTCCATTTTCAAATATTCAGCAGTTTCAGCTAACTCTTCTGGAGTTCCAATTAAATTTATATCGTCGACATAAACTGCTATAATAGCAAATCCAGTTTTTGATTTCTTAATAAACACGCATGGGCAGATAGGATCATTTTTATACATTTCCTTAATTAGGTACTCACTTAGGCGTTGATACCATATGCGACTGGATTGCTTTAACCCGTACAAGGATCTTTGCAATTTTATTGAGAATAAATTGCGGGGAGTGCATGCTTCAGGCATTTTAAATCCCTCAGGAATTTTCATATAAATATCAGAGTTTAATGAGCCATATAGATATGCCGTCACAACGTCCATAAGACGCATTTCCAATCTTTCAAAGATTGCTACGCTAATGAGAAAACGAAATGTAATCATGTCCATCACAGGTGAATATGTCTCATTATAATCAATCACAGGTCTCTGGGAGAATCCTTGGGCAACGAGTCGGGCTTTATACCTAACAACCTTGTTTTTTTCATTTCGTTTTTGGATAAATACCCATTTATATCCAACGGGCTTTACATTATCGAGGATACAAGTTATAGGTCCAAAAACCTCTCATTTAGTTAGAGAAGCTAATTCAGCTTTAATTGCTTCCTCCCACTTATGCCAATCTTGCCTTTGACGACATTCAATAATAGATTGTGGTTCACAATCATCATTCATAATTTGATGAGGAACTGAGAATGCAAAAGCATCATCAATGATGATTTCATTTCGATCCCAAATTTCATTACAATATGTAATAGAATTCTCAGTATTCCCAGGGCTAGTGCTCCTTTCATGGGTTTGCGCCTCTTCAGGGGCAATAAGCTCTTTGGGAGCAAGCACAACGTTAGGCTCTTCTAGAGCGGATTCCTGATTCTTTCCCTTCATTTTCGAGGAATAATATCTTTTGATCATATCGGTATACCACACTTCAAGTGCGCAAGTAAACGTGCAAATGTGACATTGCGCGTAGATAATAGGCAAACATAAGACCATCTACAGGATGCGTCCACTAATACCATAAAATATCGAAATTGTCCACTTGGTGGTTGTATTGGTCCACAAATATCACTCTAAATTCTTTGCAAGAATAAATGAGATTCAAAATTAACATTTATTATAGAAGGTTTGATAATGAGCTTTCCTTGTGAGCAAGCCTCACAATTATAATATTTGGACAACAATATCTTTATATCCTTTAAAGGGTGCCATTTTGTATTTTGAATTATCCTACGCATCATTGAAGCGCCAGGATGACCAATGCGATCATGCCACAGTCCAAACTTATTAGGGCTTACTAATCTCCAGAATGTGGTAGCGTAGGTTTCAACAGCTTTAATTATGACACAATACAAACCCATAGAAGAAGCTTCTCGCTTCTCATGGATGGTCTTCAGGCCCATCTTATAAGAGGAAATGCCAATATATTCTTTATCTTGCTCATAAATAGTCGCAATATGGTACCCATTACGGCGTACATCTTTGAAACTGAACAGATTTCTTTTTTATCGAATGCTTAGAAACGCATTCTCAATATGCAGGATTGTGCCATTTGGCAAAATAATTGCAGCATTCCCAAAACCATCAATAATCAGAACATGACCTAATATTGTATGGATTTGTGCCTTACGCAATGTCATACTCGAGAAAAAACATCTACTACAAAATATAGTATGTGTTGTTGCATTATCAAGCAAACAAACATCTTCCTTTTTCTCGGTATTTTCCATTTGTATTTATATTAACAACTTCAGGTGTCAAGTATCATAAAAGTTGCATATTAGTTATATAGTCAAATAAAATTTCAAAGATAAATATTATATAAGGTTCATAAGTATTTCATAAAGAACAATAAAAAAAAAAAGTAATACATCATAAATTTCAAAGTTCAAATTATTATCCATCAACGATTCATCAAAATAATCGAGATCCTCAAAAAAATCAAAGACATCCAATGATGCATTTGCTACTTCAGGAGCAAGAGGAGTCCCACCAACGGGGATATTGTTGGCTTTAACAATGGTTGTGGCAATAGGACTGATTTCAATGGCATGAGATTCACCACGCTTGCTCGTATTCTTTAAAGATGCCTGGTATAGGTTAACAAAATGTTTTGGTGTACGACAAGTACGTGACCAATGCCCAGTCATGCCACAGCGATGACAAATACTTTCATTAATCACCTTATTTTGTTTCTTTTCTTTAACATGATTCAGGCCAAAGTTTGATTTTCTAGGGCAGTTAAATTTCTTGCCATCCCTTCTAGGATTATATTCTTGCCTGCGCTTATAGCCCTTAAAATGGTCAGTATTTTTCTCAAAGTTAGCATGTGCTTCAAGCAATGCTTTTGAGCCAATAGGTCTAAGATCATGATTTTTGAGCGGCAATTCATTAGTTTGCTCGGCAATAAGAAGCACAGAAATTAATTCAGAATATGTGGCAAACTGACGTTGCCGGTATTGCTGTTGCAATACAATATTCGAAGCATAAAAGGTGGAGATTGTTTTCTCAAGCAATTCTGCATCAGTGAGTTTGATACCGCATAACTCAAGTTGAGAAATGATATCAAATAAAGCAGAATTATAGTCAAACACTGATTTAAAATCTTGCAGTATGAGATTTTGCCAATCATATTGTGCTTGAGGGAGGATAACAGTTTTTTGTATGATTATATCTATCCTTCAACCTCCTCCACAAGATATGCGGGTCTCGAATGGATAAATATTGAGTCTGCAGGCTCTCATGCAAATGACGACGAATAAAAATCAGTGCATTTGCTTTATCCTTTTCATTTGAGGTTCCATCTTATGTAATTGTATTAGCGAGACCTTGCCCTTGGAGGTGCATTTCCATGTCAAGACGCCAGGATAGATAATTTTTCCACTCACTTCCAGGATGTGGAATTTGGGCTTTTCAATATTTGCCATAATCCTTGCAAGAATAAATCCTTAAATTAATTAAAAGGATTTCCAAATATCCACTGCTACTTCAGGAGCAGAAGGATACTTTTAGATTTAAAATTTTGGCCTTGGGCCAAGAAAAATAAAAATGAAGAATTGATAGAAGAAGATGAAGTATAAGTTGATCAATAATAAGAATACCCACCTTGCAAAAATTACTTATTCAATCGGTAGATCTTCGTGCTGATAACGTGTTGTACAATATCGCGTTGCGAATATATAATAGAGAATAGATTAAAGAAGAGAAAGCAAGTGAACACTAGAGATAGTAGTAAGATGAGAGAGCTTTATTTTTAGTATCTCATTGTCGTGTTTCTGTGTGATTGTATATTGTACATCAAAACTAAACTCCTATTTATAGGAGAACAAGGATGTACTTATCATTAATATCAATGTATCGATAGAAGAAGATGAAGTATAAGTTGATCAATAATAAGAATACCCACCTTGCAAAAATTACTTACTCAATCAGTAGATCTTCGTGCTGATAACGTGTTGTAAAATATCGCATTGCGAATATATAATAGAGAAAAGATTAAAGAAGAGAAAGCAAGTGAACACTAGAGATAGTAGCAAGATGAGAGAGCTTTATTTCTAGTATCTCACTGTCGTGTTTCTGTGTGATTGTATATTGTACATCAAAACTAAACTCCTATTTATAGGAGAACAAGAATGTACTTATCATTAATATCAATGTATCGAATGATACATATACATGATAAGGGAGACGGACGTTCATTGTATAGGGAGATGTACTTAGAACATTTGATACAAATGTACCATAATAAGTACATTGGATAAGATGAATATAATGAATATTCATTCATGTATTCTATCCATTCATGTATTTCATAACAGTTTCTAGATTCTCACTTTTATATCCCATTGTTCTATATATATTTATAATATGCATGGATAGAGATTTTGGGATAACGATGTCATTCAAGACTTTTAGGATATGTCAATTTTACGAAAAATGAGCGATTTAAAAAATTCTTTAAAAAAAAGATTACTTATATTGTTTGAAAGAATTAGTCAATGAAAATGTTTTCATTATTGATAACAATTTATACTCAACTATTTTTGTAGACGATGATTAAATTTTTCATCCATTTATTTTTGTAAGAGAGACAAACATTTATTTTTCAAGAAAGAAATACGCCCGCATATTCTAACATTTTTTTTTCTTTTTTTCTATTCTTCTCTTTTGAATTAGATATAGGAAATATCTTCTCTCGATCTAGTTTTAAATTTGAGAGTTTGAACTCTCTCGATTTAATTTTTATATCAGGAGCCATTCTCACCGATATAAAATCTGAGAGTATAAACATACTTCCAAGGATGCGATGCCTCTGTGTTACGTTTGTATATAAGTCCTTTGTCTTTAGCTTCAATGGTGATGGCATGAACTTCGATGTCTTGCTAAACCACAAAGATTTGCTCTCCCAACTATAAGATTCATGTTTGTTCAACTTATTTTGATTGTCTTTGTATGGTGATGATCCAAAGAAAGCCAATCTTAGGCATGCACTGTAAACTAGCTATGTCATCGTTGCTAGAGGAGGAATTTCTAATGTGTATTCATAATTGACGAAGATCCAAGATCCATTGATTTGCCACAAGTTATTTTGCTTGATAAATCCATTATTGTGTAACAAACTTGTGATTAACCCTACTAGTGTTCAATTGATTTTTTTTTTTTTTTTATGGATTTGGATTTGTATTTCACTATACTAGACCTTTATGTACTTCTAATATATTCTTTTTTTAAATAATGAATACGATTCTCTTCGACAAAAAAATCACAAATGAAATTTCGCCTTTCCATGAAAGCATAGTACATTATCTCCTCTTTGTGCCGTTTAAAATGTTTATCTAGATTGAGCTAAAAAAAATGTTTATCTTGATCAACGCTCAATTAAGATCAGGTATTTATTTGTATTTATGGACACAACATCATTCTCGATCTTGTTTCCATTGATGTACATATTTAATAGGTGGTTTCTTATATTGTAAACTAGAATAACATATAACAAAACTAGAAAAATGAAATAACGGATTATTTATGGCACTTCAAAGCATCATGGTTACTAGAGGATCTAGATCGGATTTTGTTGATCAGAAAAAAAAAAGTACAACATAAAAGATATGCGAACTTTGTCATCGCTTCGGGTCGTGCTAGTGTACCAACATTAACCGGACTATCGCTCGAGATTAATATCACATGTTCATTGGCGGCACTTGAAAAATAGGACCAACTAATTCAGGGGTCCGCCGATAACACGAGAAAATAGGTTGATGTTTTATGTAATAAAAATTTATTTCTCTCAGCCATGAAAAAAAAGAAAAAATTAAGGGAAGCTCACTCCCCACAACGAGCTGTTATACGATTTTACGTATGATACTGGAAAACAGAGCTATTTACTCTAAAGCATGCCCTAAGTTCACTTCCTCTATGCAATGAAGATGGAGTTTGCTTTGCAAATTGGAGTTACGTGGGACAACACAGAAACTATGCAAAAGTTAGTCCCTTCCTTGGATGAAAGTCCGGAAGGAGAATCCGCTGTAGGCGAACTGGCTCGAGCTATCGCAGGTCCTTGTTGGTCAATTGCTCTAGCGCTTGCACGGCTTGGATGGCCTTGATGCCGAGGGTCCTCCACCTCTGGAGCAGCTCCCGGTTCTTGCTCCGGCCCACCGTCGAAGCTGTCATGGCCTTCAGAAGAGAGGGAGGTTGGGGACGATTGCTTGGCTTGGAGAGGGAGATAAGGGGGAGAGTGTGTGAAGCGGAGTTTGAGACTGGGCAGTGTCCATCGTTGGACCAAACACGCCAGCAAGAGAGAAAATAGTCTGAACGCTTTGTCAAGTGGTTTGGAAATGAGTTGGCCTTAAATTCCATTTCAACCCATATATTTTAGACTTTTCATTTTATCACCAATTATGACTGGACATTTGAATTTTAAGGTGACCCAACATGACCAATTCAAGCAATTCTAGGTTAGTAAATGGGTTCGAAACCCATTTTTAAAGTCTAGATTAAACTTTGAGTCGTCTCTTCCTTTTGATGGAGACCTGGCAAACTCTTAATGTTATCCACCAAGAGAGCCGGCAAAAGCTACAATAACTGAGCAATAGAAAGTTAGATCAATTCCAAATTGCAAGTAGGAAAGGTAAGTAGTCGAATTAAGACAAAAATAGTTAATCCGATAAGATGTTACTTTTGGAAATTCATACCTTTGAAGAGATGAAGTCATGCAAGTAGCATATTTTGGTAGATCATTGATCCGACTTTTCAGAGATAGAACGCACGATGATGCATCTACTGCTAAAGTAGGAGAGTTTTTTGTATGTGGACATAATATTTGGCAAAACAAATGGATAATCATTAGATGCATCAATAGGTTTTTTGAGGAAAAAAGCTATAGTGGTCCACGGAACAACTTCATCATTTGTTGATAGAGATGGTCACATATGAGAGTGGCAAGATTGTGGTTCAAGAGGAATGAGATATTGAAGCTTGGAGCATTGAAAGATTAGAGCTGTATAAATAGGCAAAGAGTTGGTCATTCTCATTATTGGTGGATTCACTTGCATATTTTGCATTCATAACTTCCCATACCAAGAAATTTGATAAATGGTAGGTTAGGTAGAAATTGTATATTCATCTAATGTGACAATGCGTACCTTTTTATCATTACTTGACTTTTAAGAATAACTATTATATTGAAACTCAAAGATTGATTAATTTACTTAATTAAAATTCTGAACGCGGCAATTTGATGACCGATATTCAATGTCATATCGCTGATAAAATGCTCAAAGTCACATAATCAACCTCATGGTTACTATATGCAGCCAAAAGCCGATAATCATTCCTACTATACAAATACCATCTTTGTCAATTAGAAGGAATTCCAACATCAAGCAAACTCATTGGTCTCATGTATATTGTTTGATATGGTTCTAGATAAAGTAACTTAGTAAGAGCAAAGGATGGAGAGAAGTACTCTCTAGAAGCATTTAGCAACAAATTTACGCGAGAGATAGATAGCATGTAATGCTAACACTTCTAATCACTGACCAAATTTTTTTTTTATCTTTTTTTAGCAAATCAAAAGTAAATATATCTTTTTGATTTCATTGCCCAAAGAAAAAAAGTACACTTCTCGCTATTCGAGACTTAAATAGTTTCTTTGGCCATAATACTTTTCTAAAAAATGTAAAATGTGTTTGGTACTTCGCATTTGCAGATTGATTGAATTGACGAGAGTAGGAGAGATCAAGCTTCTCGGATTAGAGTACACAACAAAAGCTTTATGTATTTCACGTATGTTAAGATAGATAGTGCATTCTTAGATCAATGTATTATCTAAAGTTGCTGATGTCCTATAGAGTACCAAAGTAATTATACATCATATGGAAACAATTCCACAACAACATAGAAATCAGGGATAGACAATAAACATTACGTTTGTGGGTTTTTCTTTTTTTCCCGGCTAGACAATAAATCTATGTTAAGGCATCGTTATCATGATCGGATTACGGTAATTTTTGAAAGGAAGATGCCGGCATAATGCTAATCAGCTAATTTAAGCCCCCCCCCCCCCCCCCCCCCCCCAAAAAAAAAAAAAAAAAAATACAGCACACGGATGATGTGGCCGCAAGACCTGAGGTCCGCTCCAAAACCCAATCTAGTCTCGACCTAGTTGAAGAAACCGAGAGATATTCGAGGGTTCGTCTCGATTCTGCACAAGATACGGAGGAAGAGAGAGGGGTTCAGGCGGGAAGGGAGGCCGAGGGTTTCAAGAAGAGGTGCCTAGTTTCGCCTCTGCAGGAGGAGGGCGGAGATCTGCGAGGCTAGCTGATGCTACTCGATCTGAGCTCTCCAGGGGAGGATGTTCCCTGAG
The DNA here is from genome assembly GCA_016097545.1 of Eucalyptus victrix. Classification (NCBI taxonomy): domain Eukaryota; kingdom Viridiplantae; phylum Streptophyta; class Magnoliopsida; order Myrtales; family Myrtaceae; genus Eucalyptus; species Eucalyptus victrix. The sequence goes on along the minus strand of CM027839.1, from coordinate 59,223,132 downwards.
GTTGAGAATTATTTGGCAATGGAGGTGCGATTTTGGAGAAGCGTTTGGATGAAAGTTCAAGATTTTCGGGACGACGACAGCGATGATGCCATTGAGCTTTTCATTCAGGCGGAGGAAGAAGCAGACTTCACACCATACACAGAGCGAGATGAAATTATTTTTTTGTTTTATAAGAAGAAAAAGAAAAGGAAATAGCCCGCTTGTTGTGAGGAAAATGGAGATGAATTTGGTTTTCAGATTCACACTTTTATATCCCTTTATTCTATGTATATTTACAATAAACATGGAGTGAGATTTCAGGATAAATACGTCATTCAAGACTTTTAGGATATGTCAATTTCACGAAAATTGAGTGATTTGAAAAATAATTTTCAAAAAAACAATTACTTATATTGTTTGGAAGAATTAGCCAATGAAAATATTTTCATTATTGATAACAATTTATGCTTAACTATTTTTGTAGACGATAATTAAATTTTTCATCCATTTATTTTTGTAAGCAAGAAAAACATTCATTTTTTGAAAAATATTTCTTAAATCGCTAATTTTTCGAGAAAGAAATACACCCTCATATTCTAACCTTTTTTTTTTCTTTCTTTTTTACTATTCTTCTCTTTTGATTTAGATATAGGAAATGTCTTCTCTCTCGATCTAGTTTTAAATTTGAGAGTTTAAACTCTCTCGATTTAATTTTTATATGAGGAGTTATTCTCACCTAATATAAATTTGGGAGTATAAATATACTTTCAAGGACGTGATGCCTGTCTCTATATATAAGTCCTTTGGCCTTCAATTTCAATGGTGATGGCATGAACTTCAACGTCTTGTTGAACCACAAAGACTTGCTCTCCCAACTATTAGATTTGTGGTTGTTCAGCTTATTTTGATTGTCTTTGTACGGCAATGATCCAGAGAAAGCCAGTCTTAGGCATGCATTGTAAACTAGCTACTGGAGAAGGAATTTCTAATGTGTATTCATAATTGATGAAGATCCGAGATACACTGATTTGCCATAAATTATTTTGCTTGATAGATACATTATTATGTAGCAAACTTGTGATTAACCCTACCACTGTTCGATTGATTCTCTTTATTTTATGGATTTGGATTTGTATTTCACTATAGTAAACCTTACTCGGCTTCGATTCACTTTGTTACGAAATTTATGTACTTCTAATGTATCCTTTTAAATAATGAATATAATTCTTTTTAACAAAAAAATCACAAATGAAATTCTGCCTTTCCATGAAAGCATATTACACCGTCTCCTCTTTGAGCCATTTAAAATGTTTATCTAGATAACCAATGGGGTTGCCCTAGTGGCCACTCTTCCAATATGGAAGGGGGAGGTAGGGGGTTCGAATCCCCACTTTCACAGGGAGAGTTGGGGTGTGGGTGATTTAGTTTCAGAAATGGGTTTTGTCTCTCATGTCCTATAATAACGCAGAGCAAAAGTCTGAGACTGAGAGTTAAAATATGACCGACCCAACAAAAAAAAAATGTTTATCTAGATCAACGCTCAATTAAGATCAGGTATTTATTTGTATTTATGGACATCATCATCCTCAATCTTGTTTCCATGGATGTACATATTTAATAGGTGGTTTCTTATATTGTAAACTAGAAAAACGTATACCAAAACTAGAAAGATGAAATAACGGATTATCTATGGCACTTCAAAGCATCACGGTTACTAGATGATCTACATTGGATCTTGTTGATCAGAAAAAAGTACAGCATAAAAGATATGCCAACTTTGTCATTGCTTCGGGTCGTGCTAGTGTGCCAACATTAACTGGACCATCGCTCGAGATTAATATCACATGTTCATTGGTGGCACTTGAAAAGAATAGGACCAACTAATTCAGGGGACCGCCCATAATACAAGAAAATAGATTTGATGCTTTATGTAATAAAAATTTATTAATCTCAGCCGTGGAAAAAAAAAATTAAGGGAAGCTCACTCCCTACAACGAGCTGTTATTCGATTTTACATTTGATACTGGAAAAGAGCTATTTACTCTAAAGCATGCCCGATGTTCACTTCCTCTATGCAATGAAGATGGAGTTTGCTTTGCAAATTGGAGTTCCCTGGGACAGCCTAGAACCTATGCAAAAGTCAGTCTACTCCTTGGACAACAGTATGGAAGGAGAATCGCTGTAGGTGAACTAGCTCGAGCTATCGCAGGTCCTTGTTGCTCAATTGCTCTAGCGCCTGCACGGCTTGGATGGCCTCGATGCCGAGGGTCCTCCACCTCTGGAGCAGCTCCCGGTTCTTGCTCCGGCCCACCGTCGAAGCTGTCATGGCCTTCAGAAGAGACGGAGGTTGGGGACGATTGCTTGGCTTGGAGAGGGAGATAAAGGGGAGTGCGTGAAGTGGAATGGCAGACTGGGCAGTGGCCGCCGTTGGACCAAGCACACCAGCAAGAGAGAAAATAGTCTGAACGCCTTGTCAAGTGATTTGGAAAAGAGTTGGTCTTAAATTCCATTTCAATCCATTTATTTTAGACTTTTCATTTTATAACCAATTATGACTGGACTTTTGAAATTTAAGATGACCATACATGACGAATTGAAGGAATTCTGGATCAGTAAATGGGTTCAAAACCCATTTTTAAAATCAAGATAAACTTCCAGTCGTCTAGTCTTTCTGATGGAGTCCCTGGCAAGCTCTTAATGTTATTTGCCAAGAGAGCCGGCAAAAGCTACAATAACTGAGCAATAGAAAGTTAGGTCAATTCCAAATCGCGAGTGGGAGAGGTAAGTAGTAAGACAAAAATAGTTAATCCAACAAGATGTTACTTTTGGAAATTCATACCTTTGATGATACGAAGTCCAGCAAGTAGTATATTTTGGTAGATCGCTGATCCAACTTTTCAAAGATAGAACACGTGATGATGTGCCTCCCATTGAATGAGGAGAGTTCTTTTTTTTTTTTTTTTTTTTTTTTTTTTTTTTTTTTTTTTTTTTGTATGTGGACATAATATTTGACAAAACAAACGGATAACCATTAGACGCATTAATATGTTTTTTGAGGAAAAAAAATTACAGTGGTCGACGGAACAACTTCATCATTTGTTGATGGAGATGGTCATATATGAGGAGAGTGGCAAGATTGTGGCTCAAGAAGAATAAGATATCGAAGCTTGGAGCATCAAAAGAGGAGACCAGTATAAATAGGCAAAGAGTTGGTCATTCTCATTATTGGTGGATTCACTTGCATATTTTGCATTCATAACATTTCCATTCCAGGAAATCTGATAAATGGAAGGTTAGGTAGAAATTGTATATTTCTCTAATGTGACAATGCATACCATTTAATCATTACTTGACTTTTAAGAATAACTATTGTAACGAAACTCAAAGAATGATTAATTTACTTAATCAAAATTCTGAACGTGGCAATTCGACGACCGATATTCAATGTCATTATTGAATTCGCTGATAAAATGCTCAAAGTCACATAATCAACCTCATGGTTACTATATGCAGCCAAGAGCCGTTAATCATTCCTACTATACAAATACCGCCTTTGCCAATTAGAAGGAATTCCAAAACATCCAGCAAACTCATTGGTCTCACGTATATTGTTTGATATGGTTCTAGATAAAGTAAACTTAGTAGAGCAAAGGACGGAGAGTACTTCTCTCCAGAAGCATTTAGCAACAAATTTACGCAGAAACATTTAGCAACAAATTTACGCGAGAGATAGATAGCATGTAATGCTAACATTTCTAATCATTGACCAAAAAAATTACATATTTTTTTAGCAAATCAAAAGTAAATATATCTTTCTGATTTTATTGCCCCCAAAAAAATAGATACACTTATTGCTATTCGAAACTTAAAAGTTTATTTGGCCATAATACTTTTCTAAAAAATGTAAATTGTGTTTGGTACTTCGCGTTTGTAGATTGATTGAATTGAAGAGAGTAGGAAAGATCGAGCTTTTCGGATCAGAGTGCACAACAAAAGCTTTATGTATTTCATGTATGTTAAGATAAATAGTGCATTCTTAAATCAATGTATTATCTAAAGTTGCTGATGTCTTGTAATGTACCAAAACAATTATACGTCATATGGAAACAATTACAAAACAACAGAGAATTCAGGGCTAGACATTAAACATTTCGTCTGTGGGTTTTTTTTTTTTTTTCCGTCTAGACAATAAATCTATGAATGAGTGATATGTTAAGGCATCGTTATCATGATCGGATTACGGTGTTTTTGAAGTTAAGGCATCGTTATCACGATCGGATTACGGTAATTTTTTAAAGGAAGATGCCGTCATAATGCTAATCAGTTAATTTAAGCCCCCCGAAAAAAAAAGAAAAAAAACAGCACACGGATGATGTGGCAGCAAGACCTGAGGTCTGCTCCAAAACCCAATCTGGTCTCGACCCAGTTGAAGAAACCGAGAGATATTCGAGGGTTCGTCTCGATTCTGCGCAGGACACGGAGGAAGAGAGATGGGTTCAGGCGGGAAGGGAGGTCGAGGGTTTCAAGAAGAGGTGCCCAGTTTCGCCTCTGCCGGGGGGGGGGGGGGGGGGGGGGCGCAGATCTTCGAGGCCAGCTAATGCTGCTTGATCCGAGCTCTCCAAGGGAGGATGGTCGCCGAGGTTGAGAATGATTTGGCGATGGAGGCGTGATTTTGGAGAAGCATTTGGATGAAAGTTCAAGATTTTCGGGACGACGACGACAATGATGCCATTTAGCTTTTCGTTTCGGCAGAGGGAAGAAGCAGACTTCACACCATACACAGAGCGAGATGAAATTATTTTTTTTTGTTTTATCAGAAGAAATAGAAAAGGATATAGCCCGCTTGTTGTGAGGAAAATGGAGATGAATTTGGTTTTCAGATTCTCACTTTTATATCCCTTTATTCTATAAATATTTACAATAAACATGGAGCGAGATTTCAGGATAAAGATGTCATTCAAGACTTTTAGGGTAAAAATGAGCGATTTGAAAAATATTTTTTTGAAAAACGATTACTTATATTATTTGGAAGAATTAATCAATAGAAATATTTTCATTATTGACAACAATTTAAGCTTAATTATTTTTGTGGGCAATAAATAAATTTTTCATCCATTTATTTTTGTAAGCAAGATAAACATTTATTTTTCAAAAAAAATATTTTCTAAATCACTAATTTTTTGCGAAAGAAACACACCCTTATATTCTAACTTTTTTTTTTTTTTCTATTCTTCTCTTCCAATATAGATCTAGGAAATGTCTTCTCTCGATCTAGTTTTAAATTTGAGAATTTGAACTCTCTCGATTTAATTTTTATATTAGGAGCTAATATAAATGTGGGAGTATAAATATAACTTCAAGGATGCAATGCCTTTGTGTTATATCTGTATATAAGTTCTTTGCCTTCAGCTTCAATGGTGATGGCATGAACTCCGATGTCTTGCTGAACCACGAAGATTTGCTCTCTCAACTATTAGATTTGTGTTTGTTCAACTTATTTTGATTGTCTTTGTACGGCAATGATCCAAAGAAAGCCAATCTTAGGCATGCACTATAAACTAGCTACGTCATAATTGTTGGAGAAGGAATTTCTAATGTGTATTCATAATTGATGAAGATCCGAGATCGACTGATTTGCCACAAGTTATTTTACTTGATAGATCTATTATTGTGTGAACTTGTGATTAACCCCACCAATGTTCGATTGATTCTCTTTAGTTTATGGATTGGGATTTGTATTTCACTATAATAGACCTTACTCGGCTTCGATTCGCTTTGTTACGAAACTTATGTACTTCTAATGTATCCTTTTAAAGAATAAATATAATTATTTTCGACAAAAAAATTGCAAATGAAATTTCGCCTTTCCATGAAAGCATATTACATCATCTCCTCTTTGTGCTGTTGAAAATGTTTATCTAGATCAACGCTCAATTAAGATCACGTCTTTATTTGTATTTATGGACATAGCATCATTTTCGATCTTGTTTCCATTGATGTACATATTTAATAGGTGGTTTTTATATTGTAAACTAGAATAACGTATACCAAAACTAGAAAAATGAAATAAGGGATTATTTATGGCATTTCAAAGCATCATGGTTACTAGAGGATCCACATCGGATTTTGTTGATCAGAAAAAAGTACAACATAAAAGATATGCCAACTTTGTCATCGCTTTGAGGTCGTACTAGTGTGCCAACATTAACTGGACCACCGCTCGAGATTAATATCACATGTTCATTGGCAGCACTTGAAAAAAATAGGACCAACTAATTCAGGGGTCCACCCATAATACGAGAAAATAGATTGATGTTTCATGTAATAAAAATTTATTTTTCTCAGCCATGACCAAAAAAAATAAAAAATTAAGGGAAGCTCACTCCCTACAACAAGCTGTTATACGATTATACATGTGATACTGGAAAACAGAGCTATTTACTCTAAAGCACGCCCTAAGTTCACTTCCTCTATGCAATGAAGATGGAGTTTGCTTTGCAAATTGGAGTTACATGGGACAACATAGAACCTATGCAAAACTCAGTCCCTTCCTTGGATGAAAGTCCGGAAGGAGAATCCGCTGTAGGCGAACTAGCTCGAGCTATCGCAGGTCCTTGTTGGTCAATTGCTTTAGCGCCTGCACGGCTTGGATGGCCTTGATGCCGAGGGTCCTCCACCTCTGGAGTAGCTCCCGGTTCTTGCTCCAGCCCACTGTCGAAGCTGTCATGGCCTTCAGAAGAGACGGAGGTTGGGGACGATTGCTTGGCTTGGAGAGGGAGATAAAGGGGAGAGTGTGTGAAGTGGAGTTGGAGACTGGGCAGTGGCCGCCGCTGGACCAAGCACACCAGCAAGAGAGAAAATAGTTTGAACGCTTTGTCAAGCGATTTGGAAATGAGTTAGCCTTAAATTTCATTTCAACCCATATATTTTAGACTTTTCATTTTATGACCAATCATGACTGGACTTTTGAAATTTAAAGTGACCATATATGACCAATTTAAACAAATCAGGATTAGTAAATTGGTTCAAAACCCATTTTTAGGCACTTTTTGGTCGCCGGCAACCGGTCTAGTGAGCTCGCCAGAGGCAAGCCCAGCCACCGGCAACGCTCCAATGAGGTCGTCGGCCCTTGTCTGGCCAATCGCTGGTCTTGGGATCAGCCAGAAGAAGAAGAAGAAGAATATGAGAAACGGAAAAAAAGAAAAGAAAATAAAGGAAAAAAGTATAAAAATTATTTAAAAATTAAAAGAAATTGATTTAGAACAAAATCAATAAGCACGATACCAAACACAATTCTATTCTAGAATAAAATTTTTTGGACAATTATCAAATGGCTTAAAATGCTTAGAAATTGTTCCTTGGAACAGAATAAAAAAGAATCATTTATGATCAAAATTTGATCCTAAGAATAGAATCGTTAGTAAACACGCCATTAATGTCTGGATCAAACTTTGACTCGTCTCTTCTTTTCGATGGAGTCCCTAGCAAGCTCTTGATGTTATCCACAAGGAGAGCTGGCCAAAGCTACAATAACTGAGCAATAGAAAGTTACATCAATTCTTTTGAGAATTAATTTTGAGTAGGAAAGGTAAGTAGTCAAACTAAGACAAAATAGTTAATCTAACAAGATGTTAATTTTGAAAATTCATACCTTTGACGAGACGAAGTCATGCAAGTAGCATATTTTGGTAGATCGCTGATCCGACTTTTTAGAGATAGAGCACATGATGATGCATCTCCTGCTAAATTAAGAGAGTTTTTTGTATGTGGACATAATATTTGATGAAACAAATGGATAACCATTAGATGCATCAATAGGTTTTTTTGAGAAAAAAAAAAAACTATAGTGGTCGACAGAATGACTTCATCCTTTGTTGATGGAGATGGTCATATATAAGGAGAGTGGCAAGATTGTGGCTCAAGAGGAATAAGGTAATGAAGCTTGGAGCATCGAAAGATGAGAGCTGCATAAATAGGCAAAGAGTTGGTCATTCTCATTATTGGTGGATTCACTTGCATATTTTGCATTCATAACATTCCCATAACAAGAAATCTGATAAATGGTAGGTTAGGTAGAAATTGTATATTCCTCTAATGTGACAATAAATGCCATTTTATCATTACTTGACTTTTAAGAATAACCATTACATCAAACCTCAAAAATTGATTAATTAACCTAATCAAAATTCTGAATGTGGTAATTCGATGATTGATATTCAATGTCAATATTGAATTCGCTAATAAAATGCTCAAAGTCACGTAATCAACCTTATGGTAACTATATGCAGCCAAAAGCCGTAAATCGTTCCTACTATATAAATACCATCTTTGTCAATTAGAAGGAATTCCAACATCGAGCAAACTCATTGGTCTCATGTATATTGTTTGATATGGTTCTAGATAAAATAAACTTAGTAAGAGCGAAGGTCGGAGAGAAGTACTCTCTACAAGCATTTAGCAACAAATTTACACGAGAGATAGATAGCATGTAATACTAACACTTCTAATTATTGACCAAAAAAATTACATCTTTCTTAGCAAATCAAAAGTAAATATATCTTTCTGATCTTATTGACAAAAAAAAAAAAAAACTTAACGCTATTCAAGACTTAAACAGTTTCTTTGGCCATAATACTTTTCTAAAAAATGTAAATGTGTTTGGTACTTTGCGTTGGTAGATTGAGTGAATTGAGGGGAGTAGGAGAGGTCGAGCTTCTCGAATTAGAGTGCACGACAAAAGCTTTATGTATTTCACATATGTTAAGATAAATAGTGCATTCTTAGATCAATGTATTATCTAAAGTTGCTGATGTCTTGTAGAGTACCAAAGCAATTATACATCATATGGAAACAATTCCACAACAACAGAGAATTCAGGGCTAGACATTAAACATTACGTCTGTAAGGTTTTTTTTTTTTGGGCTAGACAATAAATCTATGAATGAGTGATATGTTAAGGCATCATTATCATGATCGGATTATGGTAATTTTTGAAAGGAAGATGCCGGCATAATGCTAATTAGCTAATTTAAGCAGCCCCCCCCCCCCCCCCCCCCCCCCCAAAAAAAAAAAAAAATAGCACACGGATGATATGGCAGCAAGACCTGAGGTCCGCTCCAAACCCAATCTGGTCCCGACCCAATTGAAGAAACCGAGAGAGATATTCGAGGGTTCGTCTCGATTTTGCACAAGACGCAGAGGAAGAGAGATGGGTTCAGGTGGGAAGGGAGGTCGAGGGTTTCGAGAAAAGGTGCCTAGTTTCGCCTCTGCAGGAGGAGGGCGGAGATCTGCGAGGCCAGCTGATGCTACTCGATCTGAGCTCTCCAAGGGAGGATGTTTGCCGAGGTTGAGAATGATTAGGCGATGGAGGCGCGATTTTGGAGAAGCATTTGGATGAAAGTTCAAGATTTTCGGGATGACGACGACGATGATGCCACTGAGCTTTTCGTTCCGGCGGAGGGAAGAATCAGACTTCACACCATACACAGAGCGAGATGAATTATTTTTTTTTATAAGAAGAAATAGAAAAGGAAATAGCCCGCTTGTTGCGAGGAAAATGGAGATGAATTTGGTTTTCAGGTTCTCACTTTAATATCCCATTAATATATATATATATATATATATATATATATATATATATATATATATAATATGCATGGATAGAGATTTTGGGATAATGATGTCATTCAAGACTTTTAGGATAAAAATGAACGATTTGAATAAAAATGAGTGATTTGAAAAATGATTACTTAAATTATTTGGAAGAATTAATCAACATAATTATTTTCATTATTGACAACAATTTAAGCTTAATTATTTTTGTGGGCAATAAATAAATTTTTCAACCATTTATTTTTGTAAGCAAGATAAACATTTGTAAGCAAGATAAACATTTATTTTTCGTGTATCTTTTTGATTTGGCACCCTCACACTCTCCCTGCCCCCACAGCTAAAGTGTGAGTTATGGTGCCGAATTCTTGTTCATTTCTCCAAAGTTTAATATATTTTCTTACCTTTTACCAAAAAAAAAACATTTATTTTTCGAAAAATATTTTCTAAATTTCTAAATTTTCGTGAAAGAAACACACCATTATATTCTAACATCTTTTTTTTTTTTTTTTCCTTTTTTTTTCTATTCTTCTCTTCCAATTTAGATCTAGAAAATGTCTTCTCTCGATCTAATTTTAAATTTGAGAGTTTCAACTCACTTGATTTAAATTTTATATCATGAGCTATTCTGCTTGATATAAATCTGGGAGTATAAATATAATTTCAAGGATGCGATGCCTCTATGTTATGTCTCGTATATAAATTCTTTGCCTTTAGCTTCAATGGTGATTGCATGAACTCCGATGTCTTGTTGAACCACGAAGATTTGCTCTCCCGACTATTAGATTTGTGTTTGTTCAACTTATTTTGATTGTCTTTGTATAGCGATGATCCAGAGAAAGCCAATCTTAGGCATGCACTGTAAACTACCTACGTCGTAATTGCTGGAGGAGGAATTTCTAAAGTGTATTCATAATTGATGAAGATCCGAGATCCATTGATTTGCCACAAGTTTTTTTGCTTGATAGATCCATTATTGTGTAATGAATTTGTGATTAACCCTACCGGTGTTCGATTGACTCTCTTTATTTTATGGATTTGGATTTGTATTTCACCATACTAAACCTTACTTGGCATCGATTCACTTTGTTGCGAAATTTATGTACCTCTAATGTATCCTTTTAAATAATGAATATAATTCTTTTCAACAAAAAAATCACAAATGAAATTTCGCCTTTCCATGAAAGCATATTACATCATCTCCTCTTTGAGCCATTTACAATGTTTATCTAGATCAATGCTCAATTAAGATCACGTCTTTATTTGTATTTATGGACACAACATCATTCTCGATCTCGTTTCCATTGATGTACATATTTAATAGGGGTTTCTTATATTGTAAATATATACCGAAACTAGAAAAATGAAAGGGAAAAAACCACCAAAAAACCCCAAATTTTACAAACCGTGACACATTTATCCTGTCAAGGGCATTTTTGTCTTTTTATTTGTTTTTTATTTGTTTTTTCTTCTTCTCTCTTCTCTCCACTGGCTCCGAAGGGAAGAGAGAAGAAGAAGAAAAAAAAGAAAATAAATTTAAAAAGTAAAAGACCAAAATGTCATATAATTTAGGATAAATGTGTTACACGGATAGAAGCTCGGGATTTTTTATATCACGAAATTTTTTTTAGGGTAAATGTGTCACGGTTGGCAAAGTTCGGGGTTTTTCATGTTACAAAAAAAAGTTTGGAGTAAATTTGTCTCTTTGGACAAAGTTTAAAGTCTTTGGTGGTCTTTTCCCAAAGTGAAATAACGGACTATTTATGGCACTTTTCAAAACATTATGGTTACTAGAGGATCTACATTGGATTTTGTTGATAAGAAAAAAGTATGACATAAAAGATATGCCAACTTTGTCATTGCTTCAGGGTCGTGCTAGTGTGCTAACATTAATTGGAGCATCGCTCGAGATTAATATCACATGTTCATTGGCGATACTTTAAAAAAATAGGACCAACTAATTCAGGGTTCGCCCATAATACGAGAAAATAGATTGATGTTTTATGTAAAAATTTATTTCTCTCAGCCATGAAAAAAAAAAAAATTAAGGCAAGCTCACTCCCTACAACGAGCTCTTTTACGATTTTACATGTGATACTGGAAAATAGAGCTATTTACTCTAAAGCATGCCCTAAGTTCACTTCCTCTATGCAATGAAGATGGAGTTTCCTTTGCAAATTGGAGTTCCATGGGACAACATAGAACCTATGCAAAAGTCAGTCCCTTCCTTGGACGACAGTCCGGAAGGAGAATCGGCTGTAGGCGAACTAACTTAAGCTATCGCAGGTCCTCGTTGCTCAATGGCTCTAGTGCCTGGACGGCTTGGATGGCCTTGATGCCGAGGCCCTCCACCTCTGGAGCAGCTCTCGGTTCTTGCTCCGGCCCACCGTCGAAGCTGTCATGGCCTTCAGAAGAGACGGATGTTGGGGACGATTGCTTGGCTTGGAGAGGGAGATAAAGGGGAGAGTGTGTGAAGTGGAGTTGGAGACTGGGCAGTGTCCATCGTTAGACCAAGCACGCCAGCACGAGAGAAAATAGTCTAAACGCTTTGTCAAGTGTTTTGGAAATGAGTTGGTCTTAAATTCCATTTCAATCCATTTATTTTAGACATTTCATTTTATAACCCCTTATGACTGGACTTTTGAAATTTAAGATGACCATACATGACCAATTCAAGGAATTCTGGGTTAGTAAATGGGGTTCAATACCCATTTTTAATGTCTAGATAAACTTCGAGTCGTCTAGTCTTTTTGATGGAGTCCTCGGCAAGCTCTTGATGTTATCCGCCAAGAGAACCGACAAAAGCTACAATAACTGAGCAATAGAAAGTTAAATCAATTCCAAATCATGAGTAGGAAAGGTAAGTAGTCGGATTAAGAAAAAATAGTTAATCTAACAAGATGTTACTTTTGGAAATTCATACCTTTGACGATACGAAGTCATGCAAGTAGTATATTTTGGTAGATCGTTGATCCGACTTTTCAAAGATAGAGCGCATGATGATGCATCTCCCATTGAATGAGGAGAGTTTTTTTTTTTTTAGTATGTGGACATAATATTTGACAAAACAAACGGATAACCATTAGATGCATCAATATGTTTTTTGAGGAAAAAAACTATAGTGGTCGGAACAACTTCATCATTTGTTGATGGAGATGGTCATATATGAGGAGAGTGGCAAGATTGTGGCTCAAGAAGAATAAGATATCGAAGCTTGGAGCATCAAAAGAGGATAACGGTATAAATAGGCAAAGAGTTGGTTATTCTCATTATTGGTGGATTCACTTGCATATTTTGCATTCATAACATTTCCATTCCAAGAAATCTGATAAATGGTAGGTTAGGTAGAAATTGTATATTTCTCTAATGTCACGATGCATACCATTTAATCATTACTTGACTTTTAAGAATAACTATTGTATCGAAACTCAAAGATTGATTAATTTACTTAATCAAAATTCTGAACGCGGCAATTTGATGACCGATATTCAATGTCATTATTGAATTTGGTGATAAAATGCTCAAAGTCACATAATCAACCTCATGGTTACTATATGCAGCCAAAAGCCGTTAATCATTCCTACTATACAAATACCATCTTTGTCAATTAGAAGGAATTCCAACATCGAGCAAACTCATTGGTCTCATGTATATTGTCTGATATGGTTCTAGATAAAGTAAACTTAGTAAGAGCAAAGGACGGAGAGAAGTACTCTCTAGAAGCATTTAGCAACAAATTTACGCGAGAATAGATAGCATGTAATGCTAACACTTCTAATCATTGACCAAAAAAATTACATATATTTTTTTTTTTAGCAAATCAAAAGTAAATATATCTTTTTGATTTTATTGCCCTAAAAAAAACACTTATCGCTATTTGAAACTTAAAAGTTTATTTGGCCATAATACTTTTCTAAAAAAATGTAAAATGTGTTTGGTACTTCGTGTTTGCAGATTGATTGAATTGAGGAGAGTAGGAGAGATCGAGCTTCTCGGATCAAAGTGCGTGACAAAAGCTTTATGTATTTCATGTATGTTAAGATAAATAGCGCATTCTTAGATCAATGTATTCTCTAAAGTTGCTGATGTCTTGTAATGTACCAAAGCAATTATACGTCATATGGAAACAATTCCACGACAACAGAGAATTTAGGGCTAGATATTAAACATCACGTTTGTGGGTTTTTTTTTTTTTTTTTTTTTCTGGCTAGACAAAATAATCTATGAATGAGTGATATGTTAAGGCATTGTAGCATGATCGGATTACAGTACTTTTTGAAAGGAAGATGCCGGCATAATGCTAATCAGCTAATTTTTAAGCCCCCCCCCCAAAAAAAAAAAAAAAAAAAGCACACGTATGATGTGGCAGCAAGACCTGAGGTCCGCTCCAAGATCGAATCTGGTCCCGACCCAGTTGAAGAAACTGAGAGATATTTGAGGGTTCATCACGATTTTGCGCAGGACGCGGAGGAAAAGAGATGGGTTCAGGCGGGAAGGGAGGTCGAGGGTTTTAAGAAGAGGTGCCCAGTTTCGCCTCTGCAGGAGGAGGGCGGAGATCTGCGAGGCCAGCTAATGCTGCTCAATTTGAGCTCTCCAAGGGAGGATGTTCCCCAAGGTTGAGAAAGATTTGGCGATGGAGGCGCGATTTTGGAGAAGCATTTGGATGAAGTTTCAAGATTTTTGGGATGACGACAACGATGATGCCATTAAGCTTTTCGTTCCGGCGGAGGGAAGAAGCATACTTCACACCATACATGGAGTGAGATGAAATTAATTTTTATTTTATAAGAAGAATGGAAAAGTGTTGGGATTAACGGATCCCCGAAAACCGGATTCGACACTAAATCAAACCCCTAAAGCAATGCGGAAGACGAAGCTCGGGAAAATCACGTATCACTGATCGTAAAGCACACCACGGATTCGAGCGTACCTTGTTAGCCACAAATTATACATCGACGCCGATAGAGGAAGAGAAACTTGGCCCTATTCGATTCGATTAAGCAAAATCGCCTTTGAAGGGAAGAAAAACGCGCCGTATGCTTTACTGTTTTTCTTTGGAGAGAGAGAGCGCGCGGGAGAGGAGAAGACGTACGTTGATTATCCAAGAGGTGTCATCTCTCTCTCTCTCCCCTCCCTTTTATACCTTCCCCCATCCACGGGCCCTATTCCCATGGGCCGGGCTTTTTTCGGCCCAATTTGGGCGGACGGGCCTTAAGCCCATCTTATATAAAACCATCATCTCCCACTCGCACATGGTGGGCTAAACAGTATTCTCTTTACCTCTCTTCAACATTCATACCGGTGAATAATCCGTGCGACCAGCATACTTTGAGAGTTCGTTGCTATACATCTATTAGGAATATATAGCAGCTCATAATGGGCGTCACACTCTGAGTAGATTCAGTATGCAGTACCCTAGATCGATCGATCATATTTATATCTCTCTTGATCTCTTTTAAACAATGATATATATATATATATATATATATATATATATATATATTGTATTCACAATTATAATTATCACAAAGACAGTCATAATTGGTCGACCAGTGAATACAAAACTACAATGTGATTCTCTAAAATCGATCTTTCTCTTCCCTTCAAACTCTCAATTTCAGTTCAGCTTGTTTTTCTAGAAATGTCCCATTAGATCGAATCATCTCATGACCATTGGCAACACCCTAAGATAGCAAACACTAAATAGAAATCTTGAGAATAAGTAAGAGTCATGAGGGGACTAAAAATTGAGGAACTCTTTTCCTCAAGAGTCTCACACGTCATAAAAGTTGAGATCAAACTTTTTGCCACTCTTACTAGTCGGCTCATGCATACATAGTATGAAATACGTATTACGGTATTAACTCTTTTCCCATGGAGCGTATGTCTACATTTTTCAATACCGTACAGATGATAGTTCAGACATACCCAATGTCTAACTTAAGTTCACGTATCTACTCATTCACAAAATTCATCAGAACTCACATCTGGCATCATAGACAGATAAAGTAAAATATGTGGGTTATTTTACTTTCGGACATCTTTAGTATTATGTCATCATCTTAACACTCAGTTAAGGTGACATATGTATTTTAAGCTTGAGCTCTCGATTATCACCTAGATAATAAGCTTAAAAATAGTCTCATCTCTATTTATCACACAGTAAACAGAGGCGATTACCCGTGTGAGTGGGCTAATCTTTTATCTGTCCGACATACTTCTCAACTTAAAATAATGCACTGAGCATTAAGATGCATAAAGATCATACAAAGATTCATAGGCATTAATCAATGAAAAATAAAATTTCATAAATGTGAACAACTCAGGGAAATTACAATTCAGTACATCAGACTCTACGCAATTCTAGAGATTTTACATGACCACAAAACACATCTCTAGGTATTGGCTTTGTCATAGGATCTGCTACCATTCTATACGTAGATATGTACTGTAAGTTCACATCCTTTCGTGCAACCATATTATTTACAAAATCATACTTGGTATCTATGTGTTTGGTCTTGGCATGATAATTTGGATCTTTGGTGTACGCATTTGCTGCTTGGCTATCACAGTTAACCAATAATGAATCTGCAGCACTTCCAATAACACCTAAATGATCCAAAAAATCTCTTAAGCCAAACACTTTATACTGCTGCTGATAATGTCACGAACACAACTTACATCATGGACAAGGCCATACACTTTTGTTTCTTACTGCTCCAACATATGGTGCCATTATTCGGTAAGAAAACAAAGCTGAAGGTTAATTTCCTTTTATCTAAATCTCCTCCCCAATCAGCATCTGAATAGCCTTCAAGTCGCATATCCTTTCCTTGGTAATTCAACTTGTAATTAACAGTTCCCTTCAGATACCTCAATATTCTCTTAACGACCTTCTAATGTGCTGGACCTGGATTGGATTGGTATCTACTCACCATTCCAACTACAAAACATATGTCGGGTCCTCTACACATCATAGCATACATCAAGCTCCCAACAACACTAGCATAAGGAATATGTTTCATTTGTTCCTTCTTTTGTGGAGTCCCTAGACACAGTCTATAGCTCAATCATTCACCTTTTGCAATAGGAGTGTCTATGGGTTTATAGTCTTGCATACGAAATCGTTCAAGAACCTCATTTATATATGTTTCTTGCGAAAGAGACAACGATATCTTCGAACGATCTCTTGAAATCTTAACTCCAAGAATGTATGTAGCCTCATCCATATCCTTCATCTCAAAGTTGGAAGACAATCAACTCTTGACAATCTTAACAAACTTCATATTGCTTCCGGCAATAAGTATATCATCAACATATAATGATATGATCACAAATTGATCATTAGATCTTTTGATATATACACAATGATCCTCATCAATCATTGTAAAATCATATGCCATTATGGCATTATGAAAACATATATACCATTGTCTAGATGACTGCTTGAGGCCATATATCGATCTCAAAAGTCGACATACCTTTTCTTCTTGGCCTTTCACTATGAAACCAGCAGGTTGTTCCATATATATTTCTTCCTTTAATTCTCCATTGAGGAAAGCAATCTTTACATCCATTTGATGTAACTTAAGATCCAGACTAGCCATTATTGCTAGAATAATGCGAATCGAGGTAAATCTCACTACAGGAGAAAATGTATATTCATAATCAATTCATTCCTGTTGATTATACCCCTTCGCCACAAGGCGAGCCTTATGCCTTTCTATCGAGCCATCAGCCTTTTGCTTTATTTTGAGAACCCATTTGTTCCCAATAGCTCCGCGTCCTTTTGGAAGATCAACTAGTTCTCAGACTTGATTTGATTTCATTGACTCCATTTCCTCTTCCATTGCATGAATCCATTTTTTCTTACTAGGGTAATTCAGAGCCTCATTAATATTTTTTTGCTCATCCTCATCTTGCGGAGCAACCATAAAAGTTTCCCCTTCAATATCAAAACGTTGACGGGGAATACTTTGGCGACTTGTTCACTGTATGGGAGATTGTACATTTTGCACATTAGTTCCCATCATGCTCCCACTTGGATTAGGTAATAATGATGTCGTCTCATCATGTGGTTGTAATTGAGAATGACTTGAATTCAATTCATCACTTCTCATATTACTCCCACTTGGACGAACTCCACTAAGATCATTATCTTGATCCAAGGTTTCAAATAGGGAGTAATCTTCCCATATTTCGCCATTCTTAGGAAATTCATCCTCTAAGAATGTGACATCTCGTGATTCAAATTCAGTTATACTCCCACTTTCCTTCTCACCTATGAACACATACCTTTTCGAGTGTTCGGAGTATCTTATGAAAATACTCTTCTTGCTTCTGAGACCCAATTTTCCAAACTTGTGAGATGACTCATGTGTATAGGCAGCACAACCTCATGACTTAAGAAAACTTAAGTCCGGTTTTCTACCTGTCCATAATTCACATGGAGTGGAAGTAACTGATTTGGAAGGCACCCGGTTAAGTATATAGGCAGCAGTCAACAATGCATTACTCCAAAATGTGATAGGTAAGTTAGCATGTGCCATCATGGACCTAACCATTTCCAGTAAGGTTCTATTTCTTCTCTCCGCAACACCATTTTGTTGAGGAGTATATGGAATAGACAACTGTCTTTTTATTCCTTTTTTATCACATAATTTTCTGAACTCATCAGATAAATATTCTCGATCTCGATCGGATCTCAATGCTTTTATTTTCTTGTCTAATTGATTCTCTACCATGTTCATAGACCTTTTGAAACAACTTATTGCTTCAGATTTATGATAAATCAAATAGACATATTCGAATCGAGTATAATCATCAATAAAGGTGATGAAATAAATAGCCCCATGCCTTCCTCTCACATTCATTGGACCATAGACATCAGAATGGATTAAATGCAGAGGAAATTCAGCTCTTTTACCTTTTCCAAATGGTTTCCGTGTCGTTTTCCATTCTAGGCAATGTTTACATATGGACAAATCGACTTTTTCAATATTGCCCAACAAGCCCTCTTTGGCTAGTCTATTCATACGTTGTTGGCCAATTAGCATGTCACACATTCACATCTTTATCATATGTATTAGGAGACGTGAGAAGAGAATAACAAACATTTGCATTAACATAGTCAGTATCTAATACAATGAAACCATCCAGAAAATAACCACAACCATAGTAGTTCGTATCCAAATACAAATCCACACATCTATTATGGAAGTTCATATTAAAACCTAGTCTAACCAACACTAAAACAGACATTAAATTTCGACGAATCTCTGGAGCATACAATACATCATGAAGGAACAAAGTGCGTCCACCACGCATGTTTAGTTGGCAGGTGCCAATTCCTTTCACTTAAGCTCTAGAGTTGTTTCCCACATAGACCCACTTAGTTCCAGTTGGTACTCGTCGGAATTCCACGAAGGATCCTCTATCATTCGCTACATGGTCTGTCGCTCCT
The DNA here is from genome assembly GCA_016097545.1 of Eucalyptus victrix. Classification (NCBI taxonomy): domain Eukaryota; kingdom Viridiplantae; phylum Streptophyta; class Magnoliopsida; order Myrtales; family Myrtaceae; genus Eucalyptus; species Eucalyptus victrix. Next base: position 59,204,081 of record CM027839.1, on the reverse strand, counting down.
GAATCTATAGTCCACAAAGGATTAGACTCAGTTAAGAATACAGAACTCGACACAAAAGTAAAGTTCTGAAAAGCACAATGGGTGTTTACCTTCTTTGGCTCACGACAGTCGCGAGCATAGTGACCCTTCTTGTCACAATTGAAACACTTCACCCTTGTAAGCTTCTTCATTCGATGACGCTTTTCTCTTTCATGTTGGTTAAGCTTAGGTTTCTTCCCTAAAGGACCTGCTTCCTTACCTTTCCCTTTATCAAACCAGTTAGGACGTTTGCGCTTGAAGCTCGAAGCTCCATGTGAGCTAGAACTAGCATGATAAAGTTCAGCATCCGGCTTAGCCGCCAAGAGGCAGTCCTCTTCCAGCTCAAGATGACGCATTGCATCCCCGAAAGTTTTGATGTTATCATTATGGGTTAGGTGCACCTTCATATGCTCCCAACTCTGAGGTAAGGAACAAATCACTGCTTGCACTTGCTGCTCATCTGTCAGGACATGGCCAGCATCTTTCAGCTCATTTATCATATTTGACATCTTTCTAAGATGTTGCTTCATGATCTGACCATGAGGCTTCTTATAAGAGTCAAACTTGATAGTGAGCTACCTCAATCTGGTCACCGAAGTGTGACCAAATCTTGCCGCCAATGCTTCCCACATTTCTTTGGCATTGTCAAAACGCCTAAACTCTCACATGACGTCATTGTCCATGCTGCTCAGCAACGTAATGCAAGCAAGAGAATTCTTTCTTTTCCATGCAACAAATGCTTCCTTATCTCTCTTGTGCTGCGCAGTGTTTCCTTCTTTAGTTTCTACCATGGTTAGATTAAGAGCCTCAAGTGCTTCTTGCTCTTCCAGCACATACCGGATTTTCATTTGCCAAATTTCATAGTTGTCACTATTGAGCTTTTCACCTTTGTTCAGCTCGGCAACTATGCTCTTTGTGGCTGAAGCCATTGATCTTAACACATCAGACAAATATGCACGAACTATTAATGCCTATCATTTATGCATCTCATTTTACATAGACCCATCATATTAATTAATAATTTCAAGTAAGGCTTTAGAATCAAAAGATCACTACGTTTCCAATCATCCTCCAAAAATCCTAACTTAGAACTATCATTAATATGATTGTCTCATGCAAAATCAATTTTATGAAGTTACAAAAACTTCTAAAACTACCCACAGCTAATTGCCCACAGCAACCAGCAATAATAGAAAGCAACAGATAAATGATATCCAATAAAAACAATAATGCTTTCAATTAATACAACTAACATATTGGTTGCTACATCATCAACAATCAGGTAGTAAACATTAAATAATATGTCCATAAACACACTTAACAAAAATCAGCCAATACAACTAACACCAAGTCAACACACGAACTGGGAAAGATCCTCTTTTGTTCAATTCCTTGATCTTTTCCCTTGTAACAATACAGTAATATTCATTTACAAAATCTATCACAATTTTCTTATATGAAGCAGCTCCGTTGACATCCCATATGCGATTCAACACATCTTGCCATTCGGGTGGAAGAGTGTTCATGAAAAATCGCACAATCTCTGACTGTGGGATAGGACGACCATTCCATATGACCTTTTGAATTTTTCTGTTGACTTCAAGGACGTGATCAATTAAGTCACCACTCTCCCATCGATGATCAGTCAGCTCAGCTATCAACTTATACAGCCTTTCCTTTTGTTCATCGGTAACTGCGCGAATAGGTGTGCGCAACCTTAGGGGAGGTATTGTTCCTGCAACAAATGCAGAACAAATAAGGGATCACATATAATCCACATAGACTTAATTGAAAAAGAAACACATTCTTTTCCCTTTTTTTTTGGGTCAACGGTCAACGGTCAGGTCGTCGGTGGTCGGATCGGTCGGACCTGGTCGGATCCCATTGGATGAACCGACCGCACGTGCCGCGCACGTGCGCGGGCTGACGTCAGGCAGACGTTAGCTGGCACATGCCGCGCGCATGCCATGCGTCCGCGGGTCAGGTCGGGTCGGGTCGCCGTCGGTGACCGCTCGGCCAACCGTCGTCGGCGATGACGTCATCGGTGACGTCATCCCAGCGGTTACCGACCGTTAGGTGACGTCACGGTGACGTTATCACGTGACGTCAGCACGTGTCGTTTCGCCGAACGGCGCATGCCGGTTTGCCGCCGCCGGCGCGCACGTGCCGGTTCACCGACTGGTGCGTGTGGCGCATGCGTTGGCCAATGCCAACGCTTCGGGCGCGTCGCGCCCATGCGCAGTGCCTTCTGGCCGCGCATGTGGGCACGTGCGGCGTCGCTCGGCGGCACACGGCATGTCGCCGGACTTGTCTTGACGACCTCTTTCTCCCTATGCCATCAGAATTCGATTTCGACTTACGATAAATCAGAAAAAAAGGACGAACAGCACTCGGGTGTCGGGATTTCTCGCCCCGATCCGTACGGCCGAATTACTTTCGCAAAAAATCAATCAAAAAACATCAAACAGGTCGGGAAAATGTGAACTAGGGCTCTGATACCAATGTTGGGATTAACGGATCCCCGAAAATCGGATTCAACACTAAATCGAACCCTTAAAGCAATGTGGAAGACGAAGCCCGAGAAAATCACGTATCACCGATCGTAAAGCACACCATGGATTCGAGCGTACCTTGTTAGCCACAGATTAGACACCGACGTCGATAAAGGAAGAGAAACTTGGCCCTGTTCGATCTGATTAAGCAAAATCGCCTTTGAAGGGAAGAAAAACGCGCCGTATGCTTTACTGTTTTTCTTTGGAGAGAGAGAGCGCGCGGGAGAGGAGAAGACATACGTTGATTATCCAAAAGGTGTCATCTCTCTCTCTCTCCTCCCTTTTATACCTTCCCCCATCCATGGGCCCTATTCCCGTGGGCCGGGCTTTTTTGGGCACAACTTGGGCGGACATGCCTTAAGCCCATCTCATATAAAACCATCAAAAAGGAAATAGCCCGCTTGTTGTGAGGAAAATGGAGATGAATTTGGTTTTCAGATTCTCACTTTTATATCCCTTTATTTTATATATATTTACAAAAATACATGGAGAGAGATTTTAGGACAATGACACCATTCGGGACTTTTGGGGCACGCATGAGAATTATTTTGTTTTCTCTATTTTTTTAATAGTTTTGGAATAGAAATTCATTTGGTCTCACAATATTACTTTTTTTATTTTTGGAATAAATTTGTGCTCCATAAATAAATTTGGAATATAAATTAGAAGTAAATTTTTTTATTAATCTATTTCTATAAAAAAAATTAATATATTTGAGGAACAAAAGTGAAAAATAAAAAAATTTCTCATCGCTCATTCTTGTTACCACCCACTACCCACCCATAGTTAGTCACTGCCAGTCGCTACCGGTCGCCCACTGCTGGTCACCCACTATCGACCACTGGCTGCTAGCCACCTCCTACCGTCACTCGGGAGGGAGAATTGTTATCAAACAAATTTCTATTTTAAAAACATAAATTTTATATCGTTATGAAACTTGTACTTTTGAATATAAACTTATCTAAGAAATAGAACTAGAAATAGAAATAAGAAAAAAAATCAATTTCGACTAAAAATTAATTTCCGGAATAGAATGATTATCATTTGCGTCCTTCAAAGTGTTCATTTCAGAAAAGTTAAAAGATTTGGAAAATATCCTTCTAAAAAGTAAATGCTTATATCATTAAGAAAAATTACTCAACAAAAATTGTTTTCATCATTCATAATAATTTATGCTTAACCCTTTCATAGCGACGAAAAAAAATTTCTACTTTCTTTTATTTTTGTAAGTAATACAAGAGATTTTTTTTTTAAATGTTCAAATCACTCATTTTCTGATAAAACAAATGCACCTTTAAGGTCTGTTAGTTTCGTGGAAAATGGGTCATTTTCGAAAAATATTTTTCCAGAACTCATTTTCCAGGAAAATAAATATTTTCTGGTGTTCGGCTAAAGCCTAAAAATGTTTCTGAAAATATTTTCCAATGTTCAATAGGAAAAATATTTTCCACTCATCAGATTGGCGAGCACGAGCATCAATCGAGGCTCACCGGATCGACGAGCACAAGTTTGAGATCGACAAGCTTGAGGTTCACTTGGTCCGACGACTATCCAAGAAAGAATAAGATGAGAAACAAAGAAAAGAAAAATGAAAGAAAAAGGAAATTAAAAATAATTCAAATAAAAAAGAAAAGAAGAAAAAGAAAGGAGATGATGAAGTGAGGATTTGTAGAGGCGAGAAATAAGAGAAACCAAGTGAGGAAAATGTTTTTCACTTTTGAAAAGTGGAAAACATTTTCCCTTACTTTAGAAGACTTTTTTTCTTTGATGGAAAACATTTTCCTCAAGGAATTCATTTTCTGTGAAACGAACGCGGGAAAATCCGGAAAATGTTTTCCCAGAAATTATTTTCTGCGAAACGAATGGAGTCTTATATTCTTTTTTTTTCTTTGCTTATCTCTCTACTCTTCCTATGTAGATATAGGAGATCTCTTCTCTCCATCTAGTTCTAAATTTGAAAGTTTGAATTCTTCCGATTTAATTTTTAGATCCAGGACCTATTCTCTCCTAATCTAGATCTAAGAGTATAAATATGATTTAGAGGATTCGATGCCTCTATGTTATGTCCATATATAAGTCATTTGCTTCTAGATTTAATGGTGATTGCATGAACTCTGATATCAACCACGAACATTTGCTCTCCCAACTGTTAGATTTGTGTTTGCTCAATTTGTTTCGATTGTCTCTTATCCCAGGCACGCACTGTTAATAGACTATGCCGTAATTGTTGGAGAAGCAATTTTTAATATGTTCTCATCATTGATGAAAATACGAGATCCACTTATTGGCCACCAATTATATTACTTGACAAATCCATTATTATGTAACAAACTTGTGGTTAACTCTACTAATGTTCTATTGATTCTCTTTATCTTCTAGATTTGGATTTGTATTTTTTCACTATGGACTTTATTATGTAAATGCTAATACGAGCATCTAGAGGAGAGTGAATAGGTGCGAAAAAAAAATTTGTAGAGTAAAGTATAAAATTTTACTTTTAACCCGACTTTGTTTAGCAATAGACTTTGAAAAGGAAATTAGATTCTAATAATCAAATAGAGTTACAATCAATGTAAAAGAGCTTAGGGAGGAGAATAAGAACACAAGGTTTATAGTGATTTGGCTTAATCCAAGCTTACGTCCACTCTCCTGCATTGACAGCCCGTCGGCTGGATTTTACTAAGAATCAAAAGAGTTGTTACAATATCACTTCCTTGATTCCACAGTGTAGAGACTCTGCTACACTTCCTCAAAGTCTCACAGATGTATAAACTCTTTTTTGAGTACAAAATTACGCTCAATAATTGAATTAATAAAGAACAAATAACAAAGAGCTTCAGATTTTGGAATTTATCTATCGTGCACACTTTCAAATAACCAGAGCATCTTCCTTATATACTCCTACATGCCTTCATAACCGTTGGCACATTCCAAATGAGTTTTTTCAATCTACTCGTTGGACGGAATCAATTAGGGAGATCTTAAGTTTCTTAAGGAATGTGACTATAGCCCACCAATCTTGCTCACCCATACAATCATGATTTAAGTTTTCATAAGTAAAATCTTCCAAGTATGCTTCGCCAATCAACGGATCCAAATTACTTGAATTAATTTCTAAATGAATAATAGATTCCGAGATGCTATCTCCAGCTGTGAGATCTTCTTCAACTGCTCGAATCAAATCCTTAGAGAAATACACAATTTTGGATAAGTCTTCTTCGTCAGTCTAAAATTTGTCAATGAGGGCAGACTTTGAGTCTTGAGTCTGGTGGTCTGGCAGTCTTCAGATTTTGACGAAAGAGTCTGCAAGTCTTCAGACTAGACTGATGAAAACGTTTTGTTATCTTCAAAACAAGTAAGGAAGTTTTCTCCAACAATCTCCCCCTTTTTTATGGTGACAAAACTTTCCTGCAGATTTGGATATTTTTGACCTGCAAGACAATACTTAAGCAAACAACGATATCTTACTAAAGATAAACGGATTAGTAAAGATAGTATTGAATCTACAACCACAGGAAATGTGTTAGTCCTGTAAAAACAACTATCTCAACTATCTTTGCCATGAATACCATCAAAGCTTAACGTATTGCAAGCAAACATTAAACATCACATAATCCAAATCCAAACCAATCCAAACCAGTCATAACCACAACCAAACAAAAGTAAAGTCATTCAAAATGTCATATCAAACAAAAGTCAAATCTCAAATCTGCACCATCTCCCCCTTTTTGTCAGCATTAAAAAGGTAAAGATGAAAAGAGAATGGAATTAGAATTGCTTTGGAACGCGAATAAGCTGGAAATCTCCCATCGACTAGACAATCCCTTCCAGCTTTTTCAAATCCTCTTTTAGTTGAGGTGCTTCTTCACCCTTGGCATTTGCTTGAACTTGAAGAGCAAGGGCATGAATTTGATCATGCAAAGAAACTGAAGAGGCTTGAACGGCATTCTGCAAGTTTTGAACTTCGCATCCCAGGGCATTCAAAAATCTCCTGAGTTATCAATCTGAGTGCTTGCTTCCGCATGATCAGTAGGAGTATTGGCTGATGATGACATTCCAGCATGAACACCCAAATTTGGAGATGAAGCCTCATGACATTCTTCAGGGAATTGAGAAGCATGCACATCTTCTAGATCTGCAAGTGTATAGCTAACATCTTCACTAGTAAAAGCGATTGAAGAGGTACCTCTTTTCTCAACAACTCCCCCTGTTTCATTGCCTTCAGGCGGTGAGAAGTACTCTTCATGCTCTGTTTCTTCTTGTTTACCTTTGCCCTCTTCTTCTTCTACAATCCTTTCTTTCTCTACTTCTTTTCTCATCGATTCTCTCTCTCCACTTCTTTGCTCGAACTCTTCTCTGTCTTGATCCTCTCTCTCCTCTTTCTCTAGAACAGAACATTGTAGGTTTCTCAATGCAAGAGCGGAAATGGTGGTATCTTCCTCATCTTCTTCATCCTCCAAGATGAGTGCTCTTCTTTTCTTAGATGGAGCAGTCAATGGCTCTTTCCCTTTTTCCGTTTTGTAGCCGAAGAAACTTGGTGAGTCTTGACAGGCGTTTTCTCCTTAAATCACTCAAAAGCTTTGTTAAGCTCCTTTAGACACATTTTGGAAACCATTTTTAGTCCTACCACCATTTAATCATAGGTATAAACACATAGAATCTTGGGAGGCTGAATATTCAAATGTCTAAATAACTTTATAACAAGCGTTGAGTAAGGAAGTCGGCCCTTGTCTTTTATCATCGTTCTATAAATGTGAAACATGATAGTGTATGGTGGAGAGAACTTTTTGCCAGTGTTGATAGCATACATCATCTTTGCTTCTGAGTTGTAGACGTCAGTCTTCGAAGTCGATTTGGATCTGAGACAATTGATCACAATCTTGTGATCGAGACATTTAAGGCATTCATCCTCAAGTACATAATTCGACCTTCTGCCATTCCATCCCGAACAAGCTCTACAGTCGCACGACCAATAGACACATTAATTGATTGAAACACTCCTCTCTCTACTCCAATCACATCAGCCAGAGTGTTCATATCAATTATATAGTCCTAGTCTCTAACATTGAAAGAGAATCTATTCGCATCTAAAAAGCTCATATTTGAATAGAAATACACAGTAAGTTCTAGATGAGTCACCGTTGTTTCAGAGCAAAATTGTTCAAGTTGAAGTAGAGTGAATTTCTCTCACAACTTCACATTCAAAGAATCAAGAAAATCAAAGTCCACACTTCTTGGGCTGATTACCCCTCGCTTTAGCAACTTAGAGTAAAATCGCTTATGTTTCTCCGAACGAAACAAATCTATCATTTTGCTTCAAATATTTTCCGCAACACCCATTCTAGGCTTAAAATGAGTGTACATTTTGTCATCATCATTCCCATCAAGTTGACTAAGACCTCCAACACGTGGAACGCTTGGAATATTTGCATGCTTTTTCTGCCGACCCCGTAGGAGCAACTCCCAATCGTTCCATTGTTCGCAAGAAGTGGGTTTCATTTTGATACCATTTCTCTTTCAAAAATTCATCAATATAGTTCAAAGGAGTACCTCACTTCTTTAAGGCCTAGTAGAGCTTAAAGATAAAAACGGGCTTTGAGTTCTTATAGGTTCTGCGTCTTCAATGATTTTTTCCTCCGCTCGATGATCAATATCCTGAGGTCTAGCTTGAGGAGATTGACACGGTTGAGAATGTTGTGGGCTCTGCTGCTGTCTTGGAGATTCTTCTTTCTCGGTGACGTCAAAATGAGTAGGACCCTCACGCATGTGTTATGGTTCCCTATTTGGGATCCTTGAAGACTTTCTTTGGAAAGCCATTTTCACAGTCTTTGAGAGATTCCAAACTCGATTCGCGAGAAATATGAGAACTTTGAAGATTAAACTAGAAAGTAAAAGTAAGAGAGTGATGTTCTATGCTTTTAGGATTTGTGAAGAAGAGATCAGTATATAAGGCAGTCAAAATGAGGTATACGGAACAACGTAAAAGGAAAAATAGAAAATGCATTTTCAAAAAATAACTGCCTTTTGAAAAATAGATAACCGTCATTTCAAAAAATAACTTCTTTTTCGAAAAGGAATGATTGCAATAATTGCAAGAACTAGGGAAGATAACATCAATCAATTATAGATTAATAGATGAACGTACCTTTTCGAGATTTTATCCGTGAGATAAATTTCTGAAACAGAAATAAATTACAATCATGATTCCTAATCTTCTGAGTATGAGTATCTTTATACTTTTTAGCCCAAAGTCTGAACTTCTTCAAACTTTAAGATATTGAGTCTGAAACGAATAAGCTCAAATTGACTTTTCTCTAGAGGCTTTGTAAAGATATCTGCCAACTGATTCTTTGAGTCTATGAATTGAATCAAAACTTCTCCATTTTGAACATGGTCTCTAATAAAATGATGTCGAATCTCTATATGCTTTGCTCTTGAATAGAGAATTTGATTCTTGGTGAGATTAATCACGCTGGTGTTGTCACATTTGATCTCACTGCATGAATCTTCAATTCCAAAGTCTCTTAGCTGTTGTTTTATCCACAAGATTTGAGAACAATAACTTGGAAGAACCACGTATTCTGCTTCTGTTGTTGAAAGAGTTACAGTGCTTTGCTTTCTTGAAAACCAATATACTGTTCTGTCACCAAGCAATTGACAAGTGCCTGAGGTGCTTTTTCTATCAACCCTGCATCCCGCTAGGTCTGCGTCTGAATATCCAAGGAGAGTAAAGTCTCATTCTTTAGGATACCAAAGACCCAAATCAGAAGTTGTTGCAATGTATTTGATGATACATTTGGCAGCACTTAAATGAGATTCTTTGGGATTTGATTGAAATCTAGCACAAATACAAGCACTAAACAAAATGTCAGGTCTAGAAGCAATAAGATAAAGAAGTGAACTAATGATACTCCTGTATAGCTTCTAGTCAACTTTCTTTCCTTCTTCATCTTTGTCCAACTTCAAGGAACTTGACATTAATATATCGATCTTTTTGCAATTCTCCAAACCGAACTTTTTAACAAGTTCTTTAGCATGGTGAATGAAAGTTCCTTCCTTCAATAGTTTTACTTGAAGTCCGAAAAAAAAGAAAAAAAAAGAAAAAAAAAGATAGTTCACCCATCATGCTCATTTTAAACTCATTCTGCATAGTCTTAGAGAATTTCTTGCGTAGATTTTCGTTAGATGATCCTAAAATAATGTCATCAACATAGATTTGAACAAGTAAAAAGTTTTTGCTTTCTTTTTTAATAAACAAGGTAGTGTCTACTTTACCTTTAACAAAGTCATTTTGAATTAAAAACTTACTTAATTTATCGTACCAAGCTCGAGGTGTTTGCTTTAAACCATATAGAGCCTTTTTTAGTCTAAATACAAAGTCTGGTTTCCTTGGGTCTTCAGAACCGGGAGGTTGTTCCACATAGACTTCCTCTTGGATAAATCCGTTTAGGAAAGCACTTTTGACGTCCATTTGGAATAACCTGAAATTCTTATAACAAGCAAAAGTAAGTAATAATCTAATTACTTCTAACCTCGCTACTAGTATGTAAGTCTCATCATAATCTATCCCTTCTTCTTGCGTATATCCTTTGCCACGAGTCTTGCTTTGTTTTTTTATGACTTTTCCTTTATTGTTCATCTTGTTCCTGAAAACCCATTTAGCTCTAATAACATATTTACCTTTTGGTTTATGAGTTAATTCCCAGACATCATTGATGCTGAATTGCCTGAGTTCTTCTTACATAGCTCCAATCCAGCTTTCATAAGATAAAGCTTCTTCTATGCTATTGGGTTATATTTTAGAAATAAGAGCCACGGCACTAGACTCTTCACGCCTTTTAGATCTTGTACTAATCCCTTCATCAATATTACCAATGATGAGTTCTTTGGGATGACTAGACTTGTGCTTCTAGTTACTGGTTGGTTTGTCAGACTGTTGATCTTTTTCTTAATTTGATTCTTCAACAATTATTCGTTGCTAGTCTTCTGAAGTCTGAGCTACTTCTAGAGATTTAGACTTTGTAGAGTCTGGAGCAGGTTCAAATTCTTCAGGTTGAGTTTGAATCAATTGATTTTGTATAAGATCTTGAAATTTGACATTCATCGATTCCTCAATCAATTGAGTCTTTTTGTTATAAACTCTGTAAGCTTTGCTGGTGGTTGAATATCCAAGAAAAATGCATTCGTTTGATTTTTCTTCAAACTTACCAATTCGATCATTTGCATTTAAAAAAAAAATATTTGCATCCAAACACATGAAAATAGAAAACAATTGATTTCTTTTATATGAACAACTCATAAGGAGTTTTCTCCAGAGTAGGCCTTAAAAAGACTTTATTAATAATATAACATGCTGTAGAAACTGCCTCTGCCCAAAAACGAGAAGAAATGTTGCTTTCAATTAAAAGAGTTCTAGCCATTTCTTGGAACGATCTGTTTTTCCTTTCCACAACTCCATTCTGCTTTGGAGTGTATGGTGAGGAGAACACATGTTGAAAACCAGATTCATCACAGAATTTAGTAAAGTCTTGATTTTCAAACTCATATCCATGATCTGTTCGTATACTTGAAATAACATACCCTTTATCATTTTGAACTTTCTTAGCAAATTTTATAAAATAAGAAAATGTTTCAAACTTACTTGCCAGGAAATATACTCAAGTGAATCGTGAATAATCATCCACTATTACTAGGCAATATTTCTTACCACCAATGCTCTGAGTCCTAGTTGGTCTGAAAAGATCCATATGTAGGAGCTGCAGTACACTATTAGTAGAAACTTGATTTATTGGTTTGAAGGAATTTTTTACCTGTTTTCTCAACACGCATGGTGTGCATAAATCAGATTTTTGGTATGTCAGGTTAGGTAGTCATCAAACAAGTTTCTTTGCAGAGATCTTTGCTATTTGCTTCTTGTTGATGTGGCCAAGTTTTCTATGCCAGAGATTTGCTTCCTCTTGAATTGAAATTAGACATTGGGATTTTTCTGGTTTGATATCCAAGAAATAGATGTTTCCATGTCTCCGTCTCGTGAATGTCTGAGAAGAGTCTTTACTGGTTCATGAACATATTCCTTCTTGAAAGTTGATTTTGAAACCTGTGTTGCACAATTGGCTGATACTCGGCAAGTTGTAGTTAAGTCTTTCCACTAAGGAAATGTTACTGATTGTGAGACTTCCAATCTTTATAGTTCCGCATCCCACAATTCTGCCCTTGCTATTTTCACCAAAAGAAACTTTTCCACCATTGACTTGCATAAACTTGAAACAACTTGAATCTCATGTCATATGTCTTGAGCATCCACTATCCAAGTACCATTTAATATTTTTCTTGATAGTGACATGCATTTAAAAAGAAAACTCAAGCTTTCTTTGGTACCCATACTTTCTTGGGTTCAATGAGTTAGTACAATATACGGTCTTTCCCTAAACCTTCTTAACAGGTTTCCAAATCATAGGACATTCTTTCTGAAAATGTTCTGACCTGTTACACTTAGAACATTTAAGAGTACTATGGCCTACAGGTTTTACAAAGACTTTTTGGAAATGAATTCTATAAAAATCTTTTATGGGTCTTTGTTTAATTATTTCCTTTACTTTAGGAAAATCAATTAAAGGAATGGTTTCAGCGGTTATTCCCAAACTTGATTTGTTGAAGTAAAGTCTTTGCTCTGAAAGAATCTTTTCTAATTTCTCAGATCCTATAGAAAACCTTTTGGAAATACTTGAAATATCATTTTTCAAAAATGCATTTTCTTTTGAAAGATAGTATGCATTTTCTTTCAAAGTAATAACACTTATATCTAAATTTTCGACGTTTTCTTTCCAAACAATCTCCTATTGCTCCAGTGCAGAATTTTCCCTTTTTAGTTCAGAAATCCTCTTGAGAGAGGTTTTGAGACTAAGACACAGTTCATCAATATATTTAGAGACTTTAATTAAAATTTTTAAATTATTTACCTCAATTCCACTGTCTAAGTCTGAGTCTGTCTCAGAGTCTAAATCTGATTTTGATTATGCCATTAGACAAAGATTAGCATAATCATCATCACTTTCTTCACATTCGGTATCACTCCAAGTTTCTACTTTGAGAGCCTTTGTGTATTTCTCAGCTTTTCCTTTCTTCTTCTTCTTCAGTAAGGGACAGTTGGGTCTAATGTGTCCCTTTTCTTGCATTCAAAACATATCACATCTTTATTTGATTCATCATCTTCAGCTAATTTATTTTGAGACTTTTAAGAACTTTCTTTCTTCCAATTGAATCTTCTTCCCTTTTTGTTCAGTTTCCTGAACCTTCTTATCATGAAAGCAAGCTCGTCATTGTACATATCATCTTCAGAATTTGTAATGTCAAAGTCATTGTTAGATTTTAAAGCAATAGATTTTTTTACCTTTGGGATCTTCATCTTCATTGATTTGCTCCACTACATAAGAATGAGAGTGCCAACCAATTCGTCAACAGAGAGTAGCATGATCCTTCGTGTCTCCCTTATTGAGGTCTTTACATGATTCCAATTTTTGGAAAGTCCACGCAGCAGTTTGTTAGCTTTCATGGGTCTAGAGATTGGTTAACCTTGATACTCAAGACCATTCACAATTTCTATAAAACGACAAAACATGTCAGTGATAGATTCTCCTAATTTCATCTTAAAGGCTTCATATTGACTGAGTAAAATATTAATACTGGTTTCTTTCACTTGATCAGTTCCTTCATAGGTGATGTGCAATCTATCCCAGACTTTTTTAGTTGTATCACAAGAAGATATTTTGTTATATTCAGTAGGAGATAATGCACAATATAAGAAATAAATTGCTTTTGCATCGAGAGCTTATCTCTTGGTTATCTCTTCTTGAGTCATTTCGCTGGACTCAACAGCTTCTTTTCCTTTTTCTGAGACTGTTGCAGCTTTAGGAATGATTCCTTTGTCTACCATGTCTCATTCCAGAGAATCTTTTGATCTTAGGAATGCCTCAATCTTGTTTTTCCATATGCTGTATTCTTTTCCATCAAAATAAGGGGGTTTGGTGTTATTTTGCCTTTCAACTAGACCCAGAGCCAATATTCTAGCTATGGATCGTTAACTATGAAGTAAAAACACTTCAATTTAAATAAGTGCACAAGCTCTAATACTAATTGTAAATGCTAGTACGAGCATCTAAAGGGAGGTGAATAGGCGCAAAAACAAATTTTGTAGAGTAAAGTATAAAATTTTACTTTTAACTTGACTCTACTTAGCAATAGACTTTGAAAAGGAAATTAGATTCTAATAATCAAATAGAGTTACGATCAAAGTAAAAGAGTTTAGGGAAGAGAATAAGAACACAAGGTTTATAGTTGTTCCATTTAATCCAAGCCTATGTTCACTCTCCCGCATTGATAGCCCACCGACTGGATTCCACTAAGAATAAAAAGAGTTGTTACAATATCACTTCCTTGATTCTACAGTGTAGAGACTCTGCTACACTTTCTCAATGTCTCATGGATGTATAAACTCTCTTTTGAGTACAAGATTATGCTCAATAATTGAATTGACAAAGAACAAGGAGTTTCAAACTTTGGAATTTATCTATCGTGCACACTTTCAAATAACCAAAGTATCTTTCTTACATACTCCTCCATGCCTTCATAACCGTTTGCACCTTCCAAAGGAGTTCTTCCAATCTACTCATTGGATAGAATTAATTAGGGAGATCTTGAGTTACTTAAGGAATGTGACGATAACCTACCAATCCTGCTCGCCAATACAATCAAGATCTAGGTTTCCATAAGTAAAACCTTCCAAGTATGCTTCGCCAATCAACGGATCCAAATTACTCGAATTAATTTCATAATGAATAATAGATTCTGAGATGCTATCTCTAGCTGTGAGATCTTCTTCAACCGCTCGAATCAAATCCTTAGAAAAATACTCAATTCTGGATAAGTCTTCTTCGTCGGTCTAGAATCTATCAATGAGGGTAGACTTTGAGTCTTGAGTCTAGTGGTTTGGCAGTTTTTAAACTTTGATGAAAGAGTCTGCAAGTCTTTAGACTAGACTAATGGAAACGTTTTGTTAACTTCAAAACAAGTAATGAAGTTTTCTCCAACATACTTGATTTTGATTCCCTTTGTTACAAAGTTTACGTACTTCTACTGTATCTTTTTGAGTAATGAATATTATTATTTTTAACAAAAAAATCAAAAATGAAAGTTCGCCTTTCTATGGAAGCATATTTACATCATCTCCTCTTTGTGCCATTAAAAACGTTTATCTAGATCAATGCTCAATTACGATCACGTCTTTACTTGTATTTTTGGACATAGCATCATTCACGATCTTGTTTCCATTGACGTAAGTATGTAGTAGATGATTTCTTATATTGTATACCCGAATAACATATACCAAAACTAGAAAAATGAAATCACATATTATTCATGGCACTTCAATGCATCACGGTTACTAAAGGATCTACATCGGATTTTGTTGATCAGAAAAAAGTATGGCATAAAAGATATGCCAAGTTTTCATTGCTTTGGGGTCATGCTAGTGTGCCAACATTAAGCGGATCATCGCTTGAGATTAATATCACATGTTCATTGGCAACATTGAAAAAAAAAAATAATAGGACCAACTAATTCAGGAGTCCATCCATAATATGAGAAAATAGATTGATGTTTTGTGTAATACAAATTTATTTCTCTCAGCCATGGAAAAAAATTAAGGGAAGCTCACTCTCTACAACGAGCTGTTATATGATTCTACATGTGTTACTGGGAAATAGAGCTATTTACTCTAAAGCATACCCCTAAGTTCTCTTCTTCTATCCAATAGAGATGGAGTTTGCTTTGCAAATTATAGTTCCATGGGACAAAAGTCAGTCCCTTCCTTGGACGACAATCCATAAGGAGAATCGGCTATAGGCGAACTAGCTCGAGCTATCGCAGGTCCTTGTTGCTCAATTGCTCTAGTGCCTGCACAGCTTGTATGGCCTCAATGCTGAGGGTCCTCCCCCTCTGGAGCAGCTCTCGGTTGTTGCTCCGGCCCACCGTCAAAGCTCTCATGGCCTTCAGAAGAGGAGGTTAGGGACAATTGCTTGGCTAGGAGAGGGAGATAAAGGGGAGAGTGTGTGAAGCGGAGTTGGAGACTAGGCAGTGTCCATCGCTGGACCAAGCACACCAGCAAGAGAGAAAATAGTCTGAACGCTTTGTCAAGTGGTTTGGAAATGAGTCGGTCTTAAATTCCATTTACCTATTTATTTTACACTTTTCATTTTTATAACCCATTATGACTGGACTTTTGAAATTTAAGATCACCCATGGATGACCAATTCAAGGAATTCTGGATTAGTAAACGGGTTCAAAACCCATTTTTAAAGTCTAGATAAACTTCGAGTCGTCTCTTCTTTTTGATGGAGTCTCCTGCAAGCTGTTAATGTTATTCTCCAAGAGAGTTAGCAAAAGCTACAATAACTGAACAATAGAAAGTTAGATCAATTCAAAATCGTGAGTAGGAAAGGTAAGTAGTCGGATTAAGACAAAAATAGTTAGTCTAACAAGATGTTACTTTGAGAAATTCATACCTTTGACGAGACGAAGTTATGCAAGTAGCATATTTTGGTAGATCACTGATCCGACTTTTCAAAGATAGAGCACATGATGATGCATCTCCCGTTGAATTAGGAGAGTTTTTTTGTATGTGGACATAATATTTGACAAAACAAATGGATAACCATTAGATGCATCAATATGTTTTTTGAGGAAAAAAATTATAGTGGTCGACGGAACAACTTCATTATTTGTCGATCAAGATGGTCATATATGAGGAGAGTGGCAAGATTGTGGCTCAAGAAGAATAAGATATTGAAGCTTGGAGCATCAAAATATGAGAACAATATAAATAGGCAAAGAGTTGGTCATTCTCATTATTGGGTGGATTCACTTGCATATTTTGCATTCATAACATTTCCATTCCAAGAAATCTGATAAATGATAGGTTAGGTAGAAACTATATATTTCTCTAATGAGACAATGTATACCATTTAATCATTACTTGACTTTTAAGAGTAAGTATTGTATTGAAACTCAAAGATTGATTAATTTACTTAATCAAAATTCTAAAGGCGGCAATTCGACGACCGATATTCAATGTCATTACTGAATTCACTGATGAAATGCTCAAAGTCACAATCAACCTCATAATTACTATATGCAGCCAAAAGCCGTTAATCATTCCTACTATACAAATACCATCTTTGTCAATTAGAAGGAATTCCAACATCGAGCAAACTAATTGATCTCATGTATATTGTTTGATATGGTTCTAGATAAAATAAACTTAGTAAGAGCAAAGGACGGAGAGAAGTGCTCTCTAGAAGCATTTAGCAACAAATTTAAGCGAGAGATAGATAGCATGTAATGCTAACACTTCTAATCATTGAACAAAAAAATTACATATTTTTATAGCAAATCAAAAGTAAATATATCTTTCTGATTTTATTGTCCAAAAAAAAAAAGAAATACACATCGCTATTCGAGACTTAAGCAGTTTATTTGGCCATAATAATTTTCTAAAAAATGTAAAATGTGTTTGGTACTTTGCGTTTGCAAATCGATTGAATTGAGGAGAGTAGGAGAGATCTAGCTTCTCGGATCAAAGTGCACAACAAAAGCTTTATGTATTTCACGTATGTTAAGATAAATAGTGCATTCTTTTTGGGTTTATTCACTGATAAAAAGTCCCTTTGGTGTCGGTGGATCCACACCAATTTCTTAAATAGGGATAATTTTTGGGTCTCTACATTCCCACCGTCTACTCTTGGGATAGGAGGAAAATACTCCAGCTGAGAAGGGACTTTAGGGCTTCTTTTGTGTAGAAACTGGGTAATGGTCATTCGGTCTCACTGTGGTGTGACAATTGGCATCATGAAAGCCCTTGGAGCATCTTTTTTCTAGATTCTCTTATTGCTGCCTCCGGCCTTACTAGACAAGCAACGGTAGTAGATCTACTTTCGCTTGAGGGAAGTGCTTTCAGGACTCTTTTGGAGTGTTGGGATTTTGCCTTGCCGGTTCTTTCTCAGACCCCTAAACGTTTATCTTGGCACGAGTCTTCCAATGGTTCCTTCTCGGTGGCCTCAGCTTGGGAGGCATTAAGGACCAAAAAGAACCATGTTCCCTGGGCTTAGTTTATCTGGAATAATGCTATAGCCCCAAGGTTTCAATTCAACCTTTGGCTGATCACCAAGAATCAATTACGTACTCAAGCTTTTCTTATATCCATTGGAAGAATTGAGTTTGAGTTATGTGCCCTTTGCAATGCTACCCTGGACTCTATTGACCATCTCTTCTTTGATTGCCATGTTCCTGCAACTCTGGCTTTCTTTTGGGCCGGAAGATGGAATCTTCCTTGGCGTAAAAGAACTTGGGCAGAGAATATCCTCTGGGCCTTGAAATTCCTATCGGGTAAAGAATTTTTTCACTCTATTGTCCATTTCTCTTTTGGGCCTTATGTCATTTAATTGGGAAGAAAAGAAATAGCATCATCTTTCAAGGTGAAGCGCTTGAGGTTACAACTATGAAGAATCATCTCATCAAAGTCATTAAGGACAAAGCCTTGACTTTCAATAAAATGCCAGACAACCCCAAGAACAGGAGGCTTCAACGAGGGTGGGGTTTCAACCACTCTGTCTTCGGCAGTGGCCCTGCTAAGCTTGCATAGTGGTGGTGGGTCACTCCGGTCTTTTCTGGACGTTGCTATGGCTGTTGCTGCTGCATTGATCCATTTTTGTCAGTTGTTTTAGCTGGTTGTTTGTTTGTGGTTGTTTGTCTTTCTTTTACATCAGCTCCCTTCCACTCATTTTGCTTGTTTGCACTATGGGTGAAAGTTTTTGGCGCCGATTTCTTGTTTAGTTGACTTTTTCTCAATATATTCTTACATTTACCCAAAAAAAAAAAAAATAGTGCATTCTTAGATCAATGGAAACAATTCCACAACAACAGAGAATTCAAGGCTAGACATTAAACATTACATCTGTGGGGTTTTCTTGTTTTTTTTTTCCGGCTAGACAAAAAATCTATGAATGAGTGATATGTTAAGGCATCGTTATCATGATCGGATTACGTTATTTTTTGAAAGGAAGATGCCAGCACAATGATAATCAGCCAATTTAAGCCCAACATAATAATAAATAAATAAAGCACACGGATGATGTGGCAGCAAGACCTGAGGTCCACTCCAAAACCCAATCTGGTCCCGACCCAGTTGAAGAAACTGAGAGATATTCAAGGGGGTTCGTCTCGATTCTATGCAGGACGCGGAGGAAGAGAGATGGGTTCAGGCGGGAAGGGAGGTCGAGGGTTTCAAGAAGAGGTGCCCAGTTTCACCTCTGCAGGAGGAGGGCGAAGATCTGCGAGGCCAGCTGATGCTGCTCGATCTGAGCTCTCCAAGGGAGGATGTTCCCCGAGGTTGAGAATGATTTGGTGATGGAGGCGTGATTTTTGAGAAGCATTTGGATGAAAGTTCAAGATTTACGGGACGACGATGACGATGATGCCATTGAGCTTTTCGTTCCGGTGGAGGGAAGAAGCAAACTTCACACCATAAACAGGGCGAGATGAAATTATTTTTTTATTTTATAAGAAGAAATAGAAAAGGAAATAGCTCGCTTGTTGTGAGGAAAATGGAGATGAATTTGGTTTCCAGATTCTCACTTTTATATCCCATTATTCTATTTGGGTGTTTGGAAAACTCACATTGAAGAAATGCTAGCCTTCCAAAGGCTGAAAGCCCAAAGCACGTCATGAGCTACCTTGGGCTTTCAGCATTTTCGAAATAGCCAGTGCACTATTCATCTTTTTATTTGTCAGATTCTTAGATGTCTGCCAGCAAAGTTGCAATGGGTCGGCAACAAGCTGAAGAGAGGTTGGCATGGTTGCGGCACCTCGGTGACCATCGCCGACTAGTCGCACGAACCAAATCTGGATCGCGAAAGTCGCGGCGACCTAGGTGACTCACGACCTTGCCGTGACCTAGATCAAGGTTGCAGAGGTCGCTTGGGTCGTGGCATGCAACCTCCACACGGTGATCCTAGCCGAACGTTGCCCTTCACCGTGCTGCCTCCCCCTTGCCGGACCACCTATCCTTTGCTGGACCACCTATCCTTGGCCGACAACTATTAGCTCTTTGCCGGTGGTAATTGGCGAAGCCCTTGGCCAGCCAACTCTCTTTTCTTCCTTTTTTTAATAAAAAAATATTTTACAAATTTAATTTACCAAAACACTATTTTGCGTGAATATACTTTCACGATGGACTTTCATAAATATGATTTATCAAATATATTTTACATTTTCAAAAACTCATTCAACTCAAGAGCCTTTGCATTTTCTCAATGACTTTTCTCAAAAGTCTTCCCAAACGCACCGTATATATATTTATAATATGCATGGATAGAGATTTTGGGATAACATGTCATTCAAGACTTTTAGGATAAAAATGAGCGATTTGAAAAATATTTTTCGAAAAACGATTACTTATATTATTTGGAAGAATTGATCAATAGAAATATTTTTATTATTAACAATAATTTAAGCTTAATTATTTTTGTGGGCAATAAATAAATTTTTCATCCATTTATTTTTTTAAGCAAGACAAACATTTATTTTTCAAAAAATATTTTCTAAATCGCTAATTTTTTGCAAAAGAAACACACCCTTATATTCTAACCTTTTTTTTTTTTTTTTTGCTATTCTTCTCTTCCAATTTAGATCTAGGAAATGTCTTCTCTCGATCTAGTTTGAAATTTGAGAATTGGAACTCTCTCGATTTAATTTTTTTATTAGGAGCTATTCTCGCCTGATAGTATGAATATAACCGGCAAAAGAACGCTTCAAGTGTCATAACTTTGCCCAAAGGAACATTTAAGTGCCATAACTTACGAAAGGTACACTTAAGCACCACATTCGAGGAAAAACGGATCACTTGAGTGCCTCTCCGGCCAAAGTCCGGCCAAAATGCCGATGTGGCATTTTTCTGACGAAGCTCACCCAAAACGATGCCATTTTACACGCCGACGTGGCCAAATATTGCAAAAACGACGTCATTTTTAGCGACATGCTAAAAAAATAAAAAAATTAATATAATTAAATATAGTTAAAATATTTTAAAATTAATAATTTTAAAATCAAATTTAGTTAAAATAAAAAATAATAATTAAAAAACTAAAAAATTTAATAAATTAAAAAAAAAAGGGAATGTGGGGAGACAGTGAGGGATAAGCCCTTAGCTGTTGCCGCCGCCGCCCCGTCGAGAAGGGCTGGTGATAGCGAGGGAAGGGTCGGCCGGCCGAGTCTGTGGCCATTGGCAAGGGCTTGCGGCCGTCACCCAAATCTAGCAAGGATCGGCGGCCCTCGCCGGTCGGCCGAGGTCGCTAGCCCTGGCCAGGGCCCGGCGACCCCAGTCGACCCTCCCCCCGCCGTCGCCGACCCTTCCGAGCGGCGGCGCGGCCGTGGGCAAAGGATGGATACCGAGGGCCGGGCCGATCCCTCACCGTTTGCCTACCCCCTTTCCTTTTTTTTTTTTTAAGTTTTTAAAATTTTAAAATATTAATTTTTTAATATTTCAACTAAATTTAATTTTAAATTTATTATTTTTTAATATTTAACTAAATTTAATTTTTAATTTAATTTAATTTAATTATTTTTTTACCACGTCAGCTCAAAACGACGCCGTTTTTGCATTATTTGGTCACGTCAGCGTGCAAAACGGCGTCGTTTTGGGTGCGCTTCACTGGAAAAATGCCACGTTGACATTTTGGCCGAACTTTGGTCGGATTGGCACTCAAGTGATCCCTTTTACTCCGATTTTGGCACTTAAGTGTCCCTTTGTGCAAAATTAAGGCACTCCAGGGGTCCACACGTCGAATATAACCTCAAGGATGCAATGCCTCTGTGTTATATGTGTATATAAGTTCTTTGCCTTCAGCTTCAATGGTGACGGCATGAACTGCGATGTCTTGTTGAACCACGAAGATTTGCTCTCCCAGCTATTAGATTTGTGTTTGTTCAACTTATTTTGATTGTCTTTTGTACGGTGATGATCCACAAAAAGCCAATCTTTGGCATGCATTGTAAACTAGCTACGTCGTAATTGCTGGAGGAGGAATTTCTAATGTGTATTCATAATTGATGAAGATCTAAGATCAATTGATTTGCCACAAGTTATTTTGCTTGATAGATCTATTACTGTGTAACGAACTTGTGATTAACCCTACCAATGTTTGATTGATTCTCTTTATTTTATGGATTGGGATTTGTATTTCACTATAATAGACCTTACTTGGCTTCAATTCACTTTGTTACAAAGCTTATGTACTTCTAATGTATCCTTTTAAATAATGAATATAATTATTTTCGACAAAAAAATCACAAATGAAATTTCGCCTTTCCATGAAAGCATATTACATCATCTCCTCTTTGTGCTGTTGAAAATGTTTATCTAGATCAATGCTCAATTAAGATTGCGTCTTTATTTGTATTTATGGACACGGCATCATTTTCGATCTTGTTTCCATTGATGTACATATTTAATAGGTGGTTTCTTATATTGTAAACTAGAATAACATATACCAAAACTAGAAAAATGAAATAAGGGATTACTTATGGTACTTCAAAGCATCATGGTTACTAGAGGATCCACATCAGATTTTGTTGATCAGAAAAAAATACGACATAAAAGATATGCCAACTTTGTCATCGCTTCGGGTCGTGCTACTGTGCCAACATTTACTGGACCATCGCTCGAGATTAATATCACATGTTCATTGGCGGCACTTGAAAAGAATAGGACCAACTAATTCAGGGGTCTGCGCATAATACGAGAAAATATATTGACGTTTTATGTAATAAAAATTTATTTCTCTCAGCCATGAAAAAAAAAAAGAAAATTAAGGGAAGCTCACTCCCTACACCGAGCTGTGATACGATCTTACATGTAATACTGGAAACAGATCTATTTACTCTAAAGCATGCCTATGCAATGAAGATGGAGTTTGTTTTGCAAATTGGAGTTCCATGGGACAACATAGAACCTATGCAAAAGTCAGTCCCTTCCTTGGACGACAGTCTGGAAGAAGAATCGGCTGTAGGCGAACTAGCTCGAGCTATCGCAGGTCCTTGTTGCTCAATTGCTCTAGCGCCTGCATGGCTTGGATGGCCTTGATGCCGAGGGCCCTCCACCTCTGGAGCAGCTCTCGGTTCTTGGTCCGGCCCACCGTCGAAGCTGTCATGGCCTTCAGAAGAGACGGAGGTTGGGGACGATTGCTTGGCTTGGAGAGAGAGATAAAGGGGAGAGTGTGTGAAGTGGAGTTTGAGACTGGGCAGTGTCCATCGCTGGACCAAGCACGCCAGCAAGAGAGAAAATAGTCTGAACGCTTTGTCAAGTCGTTTGGAAATGAGTCGGTCTTAAATTCCATTTACCCATTTATTTTACACTTTTCATTTTATAACCCATTATGACTGGACTTTTGAAATTTAAGATCACCCATGGATGACCAATTTAAGGAATTCTGGATTAGTAAACGGGTTCAAAACCCATTTTTAATGTCTAGATAAACTTCGAGTCGTCTCTTCTTTTTGATGGAGTCCCCGGCAAGCTCTTGATGTTATCCACCAAGAGAGCTGGCAAAAGCTACAATAACTGTGCAATAGAAAGTTAGATCAATTCCAAATCTCAAGTAGGAAAGGTAAGTAGTCGATTTAAGACAAAAATAATTAATCCGATAAGATGTTACTTTTGGAAATTCATACCTTTGAAGAGACGAAGTCATGCAAGTAGCATATTTTGGTAGATCATTGATCCGACTTTTAAGAGATAGAGCGCATGATGATGTAGAGCGCATGATGATGCATCTCCCTCTAAATTAGGAGAGTTTTTTTTGTATGTGGACATAATATTTGACAAAACAAATGGATAATCATTAGATGCATCAATAGGTTTTTTGAGGAAAAAAGCTATAGTGGTCGACAGAACAACTTCATCATTTGTTGATAGAGATGGTCACATATGAGGAGAGTGGCAAGATTGTGGCTCAAGAGGAATAAGATATTGAAGCTTGGAGCTTCAAAAGATGAGAGCTGTATAAATAGGCAAAGAGTTGGTCATTCTCATTATTGGTGGATTCACTTGCCTATTTTGCATTCATAACATTTCCATTCCAAGAAATCTGATAAATGGTAGGTTAGGTAGAAATTGTATATTTCTCTAATGTGACAATGCATACCATTTAATCATTACTTGACTTCTAGGAATAACTATTGTATTGAAACTCAAAGATCGATTAATTTACCAAATCAAAATTTTGAACGCGGCAATTCGATGATTGATATTCAATGTCATTATTGAATCCGCTGATAAAATGCTCAATTTCACATAATCAACCTCATGGTTACTATATGCAGCCAAAAGCCATTAATCATTCCTACTATACAAATACCATCTTTGTCAATTAGAAGGAATTCCGACATCGAACAAACTCATTGGTCTGATGTATATTGTTTGATATGGTTCTAGATAAAGTAAACTTAGTAAGAGCAAAGGACGAAGAGAAGTACTCTCTAGAAGCATTTAGCAACAAATTTATGCGAGAGATAGATATCATGTAATGCTAACACTTCTAATCATTGACCAAAAAAATTACATATTTTTTTAGCAAATCAAAAGTAAATATATATTTCTGATTTTATTTCCCAAAAAAAATACACTTATCACTATTTGAGACTTAAAAGTTTATTTGGCCATAATACTTTTCTAAAAAATGTAAAATTTGTTTGGTATTTCGTGTTTGTAGATTGATTGAATTGAGGAGAGTAGGAGAGATCGAGCTTCTTGGATCAAAGTGTACAACAAAAGCTTTATGCATTTTGTATATGTTAAGATATATAGTGCATTCTTAGATCAATGTATTATCTAAAGTTGCTGATGTCTTCTAAAGTACCAAAGCAATTATACATCATATGGAAACAATTCCACAACAATAGAGAATTCAGGGCTAGACATTAAACATTACGTCTGTTAGGTTTTTTTTTTTTTTTTCCGGCTAGATAAAAAATCTATGAATGAGTGATATGTTAAGGCATCGTTATCATGATCGGAGTACTGCTGATGTCTTGTAGAGTACCAAAGCAATTATACATCATATGGAAACAATTCCACAACAACAGAGAATTCAGGGCTAGACATTAAACATTACGTCTGTTAGGGTTTTTTTTTTTTTTTTTTCCAGCTAGACAAAAAGTCTATGAATGAGTAATATGTTAAGGCATCGTTATCAGATCGGAGTACGGTAATTTTTTAAAGGAAGATGCCGGCATAATGCTAATCGGCTAATTTAAGACCCCCCCCCCCCCAAAAAAAAAAAAAAAAAAAAAAAAAAAAAAAAAAACAGCACACGGATGATTTGGCAGCAAGACCTGAGGTCCGCTCCAAAACCCAATCTAGTCTTGACCCAATTGAAGAAACCGAGAGATATTCAAGGGTTCGTCGCGATTCTGCGCAGGACGCGGAGGAAGAGAAATGGGTTCAGGCGAGAAGGGAGGTCAAGGGTTTCAAGAAGAGGTGCCCAGTTTCGCCTCTGCAGGAGGAGGGCGGAGATCTGCGAGGCCAGTTGATGCTGCTCGATCTGAGCTCTCCAAGGGAGGATGTTCGCCGAGGTTGAGAATGATTTGGCGATGGAGGGGCGATTTTGGAGAAGCATTTGGATGAAAGTTCAAGATTTTCGAGATGACGACGATGATGCCATTGAGCTTTTCGTTTTGGTAGAGGGAAGAAGCAGACTTCACACCATACACAGAGCAAGATGAAATTATTTTTTATTTTATCAAAAGAAATAGAAAGGGAAATAGCCCGCTTGTTGCGAGGAAAATGGAGATGAATTTGGTTTCCAGATTCTCACTTTTATCTCCCATTATTCTATATATATTTACAATATAGATGGATCGAGATTTCCGAGAATGATGTCATTCAAGACTTTTAGAATACGTTAGTTTCATAGATAATGAACGATTTAAAAAATATTTTAAAAAAACAATTACTTATATCATTCGGAAGAATTAGTTAATGGAAATGTTTTCATTATTGATAATTATTTATACTTAACTATTTTTGTGGGCAATAAATAAATTTTTTATCCACTCATTTTTGTAAGCAAAACAAACATTTATTTTTCGAAAAATATTTTCTAAATCATTAATTTTCCAAGAAAGAAACACGCCCTTATCCTAACCTTCTTCTTTTTTTTTCTTTCTTTTTTTTTTTTTGCTTTTTTTTTAGTTTTCACTTCCAATTTAGATCTAGGAAATGTCTTCTGTTGATCTAGTTTTAAATTTGAGAGTTTGAACTCTCTCGATTTAATTTTCATATCAAGAGCTATTCTCACCATATATAAATCTAGGAGTATAAATATACTTTCTAGGATGCGATGCCTCTTTGTTATGTCTGTATATAAGTCATTTGCCTTTAGCTTCAATGGTGATGGCATAAACTCCGATGTCTTGCTGAAGCATGAAGTGTTCTCCCAACTATTAGATTTGTGTTTGTTCAACTTATTTTGATTGTCTTTGTATGGTGATGATCTAGAGAAAGCCAATCTTAGGCATGCACTATAAACTAGCTACCTCGTCATTGTTGGAGGAGGATTTTCTAATGTGTATTCATAATTGACGAAGATCCGATATCCACTAATTTGTCACAAGTTATTTTGCTTGATAATGTTAGAGAAAACTTCATTGTGTGTTTTGAAGCTGACAAAACATTTCCATCAATATAGTCTGAAGACTTGTAGACTCTTTCGTCAAAGTTTGAAGACCGCCGGACCGTCAGACTCAAGATTTAAAGTCTATCCTCATTGACAGTTTCTAGATCGATGAAGAAAACTTATCCAGAATTAAGTATTTCTTTAAGGATTTGATTCTATCGTCTAAATAAGATCTCTCGGTTGGATATAGCATTTCGGAATCCTTTATTCATCTTGAGATTGATTTAGGAATTTTGGATCCGTTGCTTGGCGAAGCATACTTGGAAGGTTCTACTTATGGAAACCTAGATCCTGATTGTATAGGCGAACAGGATTGGTGGGCTATTGTCATATTCCTTAAATAACTCGAAATCTCTCTAATTGATTCTGTTCAACGGGTAGATTGGAAGAGCTCCTTTGGTAAGTGCCAATGGTTATGATGGCATGGAGGAGTATATAAGGAAGACATTCTAGTTATTCAAGTGTGTGTGCGATAGAGAAATTCCAAAGTCTAAAACTCCTTGTTCTATGTCAATTCAATTGTTGAGCGAAAACTTGTACTCAAAAGAGAGTTTATACTTCTGTGAGACCTTGAGGAAGTGTAGCAGAGTCTCTACATTATGAAATCAAGGAAGAGCGATACTATAACAACTCTTTTGATTCTTAGTGAAATCCAGCCGGTGGGCTGTCAGTGCGGAAGAGTGGACGTAGGCTTGGATTAAGCTAAACCATTACAAACCTTGTGTTCTTATTCTCTTTCCTAAGCTCTTTTACTTTGATCATAATTATGTCTGATTATTAGAGTTTAATTTCCTTTTCATAGTCTATTGGTAAATAGAGTTGGTTTAAAAGTAAAATTTATTTTCATACCTATTCACCCCCTCTAGGTGCTCGTACTAACTTTCACAATTGGTATCAGAGCACGTGTACTCATTTAAGTTGAAGTGTTTTTACTTCAGAGTTAATGATCCATGGCTAGTATGTTGGCTCCAGGTCTAGTTGAAGGGCAAAGTAACACCAGACCACCTTATTATGATGGAAAGGAATACAACATATGGAAAAACAAGATAAAGGCATTTATGATATCAAAAGATCCTCTAGAATGGGACGTGGTAGATAGAGGAATCATTCCTAAAGCTGCAATAGTCTCAGAAAGAGGAAAAGAAGCTGTTGAATCTTGTGAAATGACTTAAGAAGAGATAACCAAGAGACAAGCTCTTGATGCAAAAGCAATTTATTCCTTATATTGTGCATTATCTCCTACCGAATATAATAGAATATCTTCTTGTGAAATAGCTAAAGAAGTTTGGGATAGATTGCACATTATCTATGAAGGAACCGATCGAGTGAAAGAAACCAGAATCAATATTCTGCTCAGTCAATATGAAGCATTCAAGATGAAACTAGGAGAATCTATCACTGTCATGTTTAGTCGTTTTACAGAAATTGTGAATGGTCTTGAGTATCAAGGTCAACCAATCTCTGGACCCATGAAGGTTAACAAATTACTGCGTGAACTTCAAATTGGAATCACATAAAAACCTCAATAAGGGAGATACAAAGAATCATGCCACTCTCTGTTGATGAATTGGTTGGCACTCTTCAGTCTTATGAAGTGGAGCAAATCAACGAAGATGAATATCCCAAAGGTAAGAAATCCATTGCATTAAAATCTAATGATGATTCTGATGTCACAGATTCTGAAGATGATATGGACGATGAAGAACTTGCTCTCATGATAAGAAGGTTCAGAAAATTGAATAGAAAGAAAATAAAATTCAATCCGAAGAAACAAAGTTCTCAAAACCTACAAATAAATCAGATAAGGATGATGAATCCAACAATGATGTAATCTGATTTGAATGCAACAAAAAGGGACACATCAGACCCAACTGTCCCCCGTTGAAGAGAAAGAAAGGAAAAGCTGAGAAATATCAAAAAGCACTTAAAGCAGAAACTTGGAGTGATACCGAATGTGAGGAAAGTGATGATGATTATGCCAATATTTGTCTCATGGCATATTTAGAATCAGATTTAGACTCTAAGACAAACTCAGACTCAAACAGTGAAATCGAGGTAAGTAATTTTAAAATTCCTAAAAAAGTCTCTAAATATATTAATGAATTATGTCTTAGTCTGAAAACCTCTCTCAAGAGGATTTCCGAACTTAAAAGGGAAAATTCTGCACTGAAGTAATAGGAGATTGTTTGGAAAGAAAATGTCGAAAATTTGGATAAAAATGTTATTACTTTGAAAGAAAATGCAGACTATCTTTCAAAATAAAATGCATTTTTAAAAAATGACATCTCAAGTATTTCAAAAAGGTTTTCTATAGGATCTGAGAAATTAAAAAAGATTTTTTTCAGCAAGAAGACCTTACTTTAACAAATTACGTTTGGGAATGACTGCTAAAACCATTCCTCTAATTGATTTTCCTAAGGTAAAGGAAAGAATTAGACAAAGACCTACAAAAGATTCTTACAAAAATCATTTCCAAAAAGTTTTTGTAAAACCTGTAGAATACAGTGCTCTTAAATGTTCTAAGTGTAACAGCTCAAAACATTTTGAGAAAGAATGTCATATGGCTTGGAAACCCGTGAGGAAGGTTTGGGCAAAGACCATATATCACACTAACTCCATAAGACCCAAGAAAATATGGGTACCAAAGAAAGCTTGAGTTTCTTTTTTAAATGTATGTTACTATCAAGAAAAAGGTTAAATGGTACTTAGATAGTGGTTGCTCAAGACATGTGACAGGAGACTTAAGTTGCTTCATAAAAATTATGCAAGTTAATGGTGGAAAAATTTCTTTTGGAGGAAATAGCAAAGGTAGAATTGTTGAATACAGAACCGTAAAGATTGGAAGTCTTACGATCAATAACGTTTTCTTAGTAGAAGGACTCAACTATAACTTGTTGAGTATCAGCCAGCTGTGCAACACCAGTTTCAAAATCAACTTTTAAGAAGGAATATGTTTAGGAACCAGTAAAGACTCATCTTAAACTTTCACGGCGCGAAGACATAGGAACATCTATTTCTTGGATATCAAACTAGATAAATCCCAATGTTTAATCTCAAATCAAGAGGAAGCAAATTTATGGCATAGAAAACTTGGGCACATCAACATAAAGCAAATAGCCAAGATCTCAGCAAAGAAGCTTGTTCATGAATTACCTAAACTGACATATCAAAAATCTAATCTATGCACTCCATGCGTGCTCGGAAAACAGGTAAGAAATTCCTTCAAACGAATAAATCAAGTGTCCATTAATCGTATACTGCAACTCTTGTATATGGATCTCTTTGGACCAACTAGAATTCAGAGAATTGGAGATAAGAAATATTGCCTAGTAATAGTTGATGATTATTCACAACTCACTTGGGTATATTTCCTAGCAAGTAAGTTTGAAACATTTTCATATTTTATAAAATTCGCTAAGAAAGTTCAAAATGAGAAAGGGTATGTTATTTTAAATATATAAACAGACCATGGAGGTGAATTTGAAAATCAAGACTTTGCTAAATTCTGTGATGAATCTGGCTTTTAGCATGTGTTCTCCTCACCATACACTCCAGAGCATAACGGAGTTGTGGAAAGGAAGAATAGATCGCTGCAAGAAATGGCTAGAACTCTTTTGATTGAAAGTAACATTTCTTCTTGTTTTTAGGCTGAAGCAGTTTCTACAGTGTGCTATATTATTAATAGAGTCTTCTTAAGGCCTATTTTAGAGAAAACTCCTTATGAGTTGTTCAAAGGAAAGAAGCCAATTGTTTTCTATTTTCATGTGTTTGGATGCAAATGTTTCATATTGAAAAATGCAAATGATTGAGTTGGTAAGTTTGAAAAAAAATCAGACGAAGGCATCTTTCTTGGATATTCAACCACCAGCAAAGCTTACGGAGTATTCAACAAGAAGACTCAATCTGTGGAGGAATCGATGAATGTCAAATTTCAAGACTTTATACAAAATCAATCGATTCAGATCCAACCAGAAGAATCTGAACTTGCTCTAGACTTTACAAAGTCTAAACCTCAAGAAGCAGCTCAGACTTCAGAAGACCAGCAACGAATAATCATTGAAGAATCAAATGAAGAAAAAGATCAACAGTCTAACAAGCCAATCAACAACTAGAAGCACAAGTCTAGTTATCCCAAAGAACTCATTATTGGTGATCTTGATGAAGGAATTTGTACAAGATCCAAAAGGCATGAAGAGTCTAATGCTATAGCTTTTATTTCTGAAATAGAACCTAAGAGCATAGAAGAAACTCTAATTGATGAAAGCTGGAATGAAGCTATGCAAGAAGAACTCAGGCAATTCAATATCAATGATGTCTGGGAATTTACTCATAAACCAAAAAGTAAATCTGTTATTTGAGCTAAATGGATTTTCAGGAACAAAATGAATGAGAAATGAAAAGTCATATGAAACAAAACAAAACTCGTGGCCAAAGGATATATGCAAGAAAAAGAGATGGACTATGATGAGACTTACATACCAATAGTAAGGTTAGAAGCAATTAGATTATTTCTTGCTTTTGCTTGTTATAAGAATTTCAGGTTATTCCAAATGGACATTAAAAGCACTTTCCTAAATGGATTTATTCAAGAGGAAGTCTATATGGAACAACCTCCCGGTTTTGAAGACCCAAGGAAATCAGACTCTGTATTCAGACTAAAAAAGACACTATATGGTTTAAAGTAAGCACCTCGAGCTTGTTACGACAGGTGAAGTAAGTTCTTAATTCAAAATAGTTTTGTTAAAGGTAAAGTAGACACTACCATATTTATCAAAAGAGAAAGCAAAAACTTCTTACTTATTCAAATTTATGTTGATATTATTTTTGGATCTCCTAATGAAAATTTGTGCAAGAAATTCTCTAAGTCTATGCAAGATGAATTTTAAATGAGCATGATGGGTGAATTAACCTTCTTTCACAGGCTTCAAGTGAAACAATTGAAGGAGGGAATTTTCACTCACCAAAATAAATATGCTAAAGAACTTGTCAAAAAGTTTGAATTGGAGAATTGCAAAAAGACTGATATACCAATGTTAAGTTCCTTGAAGCTAGACAAAGATGAAGGAGGAAAGAAAGTAGACCAGAAGCTATATAGGAGTATCATTGGTTCATTTCTTTATCTCACTACTTCTAGACCTGACATTCTGTTTAGTGTTTGTGTTTGTGCCAGATTTCAATCAAATCCTAAAGAATCTCATTTGAGTGCTGCTAAGCGAATCATCAAATACGTTGGTTCAACCTTTAATTTAGGTCTCTAGTATCTCAAAGAAGGAGACTTTACTCTCCTTGGATATTCAGACGCAAACCTAACAGAATGTAGAGTTGATAGAAAAAGCACATTGGGCACTTGTCAATTGCTTGGTAATAGGACAATATCTTGGTTTTCAATTAAGCAAAGTACAGTAGCTCTTTCTACAGCAAAAGCAGAGTATGTGGCTCTTGGAAGTTGCTGTTCATAAATTCTGTGAATAAAACAATAACTAAGAGACTGTGGAATTGAAGATTCACGCACTGAGATCAAATGAGACAACGCCAGTGCAATCAATCTCACCAAGAATACAATTCTTCACTCAAGAGCAAAGCATATAGAAATTCGACATCATTTCATTAGAGATTATGTTCAAAATGGAGAAATCTTGATACAGTTCATTAACTCGAAGAATCAACTAGCGGACATTTTTACAAAGCCTTTGGAGAAAAGTCAATTCGAGTTTATTTGTTTCAGGCTCGACATCTTAAAGTCTGAAAGAGTTCAGACTTAAGGCTAAAAAGTCTAAAGCTACTCAGACTCAGAAGACCAAGAGTCACGACCGTAAGTTATTTCTATTTTAAAAATTTATCTCATGGATAAAATCTCGAAAAGGTACATTTATCTATTAACCCGTAATTGATTGATGTTATATTTCCTATTTTTTTCGTAATTATTGCAATCATTCCTTTTTCGAAAAAGAAGTTATCTTTTGAAATGATAGTTATCTATTTTTTCAAAAAGACAGTTATTTTTGAAAATGCATTTTTTTTCCTTTTACATCGTTCTGTATGCCTTGTTTCGACTGCTTTATATACTATCAGTTCTTCTTCGTTTTACTCACAAAACCCTAAGAAAGCACAGATCTTCAACTTCTCTTTTCTTTTCTTGTTTAATTATCAAAAAGTTCTTACGTTTCTTGCGAAACAAGTTTGGAATCTCTCAAACATTGTGAAGAATGTCATTCCAAAGAAAGTCTTCAAGGATCACAAACAGGAGGCCACAACACATGCGTGAGGGTCCTATGCATTTTGACCTCACCAAGGAAGAAGAATCTCCAAGACAGCAGCAAAGCCCATAACATTCTCAACAACGTCCATCTCCTCCATCTAGACCTCAGGATATTGAACATTGAGAAGAGGAAGAAATCATTGAAAATGCAGAACCAGTAAGAACTCAAAAGCCTACTTTTATTTTCAAGCTTTACTATGCCTTGAAGAAGGGTGGTACTCCCTTGAACTATATTGATAAATTTTTGAAAGAGAAAGGGTATCGAAATGAAACCCACTTTTTACGTACAATAGAACGATTAGGAATTGCCCCTACAGAGTTAGCAAAAGAAGCATTTGCAAATATCCCAAGTGATCCACGTGTCGGAGGGCTGAGTCAATTTGATGGGAATGATGATGATAAGATGTGCACTCATTTTAAGTCTAGAATGGGTGTTACGGTGAATATTCGAAGCAAAATAACAAATTTGTTTCACTTGGAGGAACACAAGCGATTGTATTCTAAGTTGCTAAAGCGTGGTGTGATCAACCCTAGAAGTGTGGATTTCGATTTTTCTTTAATTCTCTTAATGTTAAGCTACGAGAGAAATTCAATCTTCTTCAACTAGAACGGTTTTGTTCATCTCATGCTGAACTCACCGCATACTTCTATTCTAATCTAAGTTTCTTGGATGTGAATAAATTCTCATTCAGTGTTCGAGATTAGGACTATGTAGTTGACATGGACACATTGGCTAATGTGATTGGGGTAGAAAGAGGGAAATTCCAACCAATCAGTGTGTCTATTGGATGTGCGACGGTAGAGCTTGTTCAGGATGGAATGGCGGAAGAACGAATTTCATATTTGAGGATGAATGCCTCAAATATTTTGCTTCACAAGATAATAATCAACTGCCTCAGACCTAAATCGACTTCAAAAACTGATATTTCAATCTCGGAGGCAAAGCTGATGTATGCCATTAATGCTGGCAAAAAGTTATCTCTTCCACACACTATCATGTTCCATATATACAGAACAATGGTGAAAGACAAGGACCAACTTCCTTACTCAGCACTTGTCACTAAGTTATTCAGACATTTGCACATGCAGACTCCCAGGATTCTATGTGTTCGAACCTATGATCAAATGGTGGTGGGACTGAAAATGGTTTCTAAAATATGCGTCTGAAGGAACTTAACAAGGCTTTGGAAAGATTCAAAAAGAAAATCCCTGTCAATACTCACCCAGTCTCTTTGGCTGCAAAACAGAAAGCGAAGGAGCCCATGGTTACTCCATCTAGGAAAAGAAGAGCACTCATATTGGAGGATGAAAAGGATGAGGATGATATCACAATTTCCGCTCTTGCATTGAAAAACTTACGTCGTTCTGTTCTAGAGACTGAGGAGAGACAGGATCAAGACAGAGAAGAGTTAGAGCAAAGAAGTGGAGAAAGAGAATCGTTGAGAAAAGAAGCAGAGAAAGAAAAAACTATAGAAGAAGAAGAGGGTAGAGGTGAACAAGAGGAGACAGAGCATAAAGAGTACTTTTCACCGCCTAAAGGCAATGAAACAAGGGGAGTTACTGAGAAAAGAGGTACATCTTCAATTGTTTTTACTAGTGAAGATGTTAGTTGTTCACCTGCAGATCCAGAAGACATCTATGCCTCTCAATTCCCTAAGGAAGGTCATGAGGTTTCATCGCCAAGTCTGGGTGCTCATACAAAAATGCCATCATTTGCCAATACACCTCAGACTGATCATTACGAGGCCAGTACTCAAACTGATAATTCAGTAGACTTTCGAAGACTGCTTGATGTTCTTTTGGAGATGCGAGGCCAAATTTATGCTTTGGGATGCGAAGTTCAGAACTTGCAAAATGCAAGTCAAGCCTCTTCAGTTTCATTGCATGATCAAATTCATGCCCTTGCTCTTCAAGTTCAAGCAAATGCCAAGGGTGAAGAAGTGGCTTAACTGAAGGAGGATTTGAAAAAGTTGGAAGAGATTGTCTAGTCAATAGGAAATTTTCAGCTTGTTCACATTTCAAAGTAATCCTAATTCCATTTTCTTTTTGTCTCTACCTTTTTAATGCTAACAAAAAGGGGGAGAGATATTGCAAATTTGAGATTTATTTGAGATTAAACTCTTGAATTTTTGATTGACTTTACTTTTGTTTGGTTGTGGTTGTGACTGGTATGTGGTTGTGATTGGATTTGGATTTGGATTGTTTGATCGTTTGTTTATCTTAAGCATTGAGGGTATTTCATGGCAAAGATAGCATATAGGACTAACTTATTTCTTGTGGATGCAGATTTAATGTTGTCTTTACTAAGCCAATCATCTTTTGTGAGATATCTATGTTTGCTTGAGTATTGTTTTGCAGGTCAAAGATATCTAAATCTGCAGGAAAGTTTTATCACCATAAAAAAAGGGGAGATTGTTGAAAAAAAAAACTTCCTTGTGTGTTTTGAAGCTGACAAAACATTTCCATTAGTCTAGTCTGAAGACTTGCAGACTCTTTCGTTGAAGTCTAAAGATCGCTGGACCGTCAAACTCAAGATTCAAAGTCTATCCTCATTGATAGTTTCTAAATCGACGAAGAAAACTTATCTAGAATTAAGTATTTCTTTAAGGATTTGATTCTATCGTCTAAAGAAGATCTCTTGGCTGAATATAGCATCTCGGAATCCTTTATTCATCTTGATATTGATTTAGGAATTTTGGATCCGTTGATTGGTGAAGCATACTTGGAAGGTTCTACTTATGGAAACCTAGATCCTGATTGTATGGGCGAGCAGGATTGGTGGGCTATCGTCATATTCCTTAAATAACTCGAAATCTCTCTAATTGATTATGTCCAACGGGTAGATTGGAAGAGCTCCTTTGGTAAGTGCTAATGGTTATGATGACATGGAGGAGTATATAAGGAAGACGTTCTACTTATTTGAGTGTGTGCGCCATAGAGAAATTCCAAAGTCCGAAACTCCTTATTCTTTGTCAATTCAATTGTTGAGCAAAAACTTGTACTCAAAAGAGAGTTTATACTTCTGTAAGACCTTGAGGAAGTGTAGCAAAGTCTCTACACTGTGGAATCAAGGAAGAGCGATACTGTAATAACTCTTTTGATTTTTAGTGAAATCCAGCCGGTGGGCTGTCAGTGTGGAAGAGTGGACGTAGGCTTGGATTAAGCCGAACCATTATAAACCTTGTGTTCTTATTCTCTTCCCTAAGCTATTTTACTTTGATTGTAATTCTATATGATTATTAGAGTTTAATTTCATTTTCATAGTCTATTGCTAAATAGAGTTGGTTTAAAAGTAAAATTTGTTTTCGCACCTATTCACCCCCCCTCTAGATGCTCGTACTAGCTTTCACAGATAGAACCATTATTATGTAACGAACTTGTGATTAACCTTATTGGTGTTTGATTGATTCTCTTTATTTTATGGATTTGGATTTGTATTTCATTATACTAGACGTTACTCGGCTTCGATTCACTTTGTTACAAAATTTATGTACTTCAATGTATCCTTTTAAATAATGAATATAATTATTTTCGACAAAAAAATCACAAATGAAATTTCGCCTTTCCATGAAAGCATATTATATCATCTCCTCTTTGTGCAGTTTAAAATGTTTATCTAGATCAACGCTCGATTAAGTTAGCTATTTATTTGTATTTATGGACACTGCATCATCCTCGATCTTGTTTCCATGGATGTACATATTTAATAGGTGGTTTCTTATATTGTAAACTAGAATAACATATACCAAAACTAGAAAAATGAAATAACGGATTATTTATGGCACTTCAAAGCATCACGGTTACTAGAGGATCTACATCGGATTTTGTTGATAAAAAAGAAGTACAGCATAAAAGATATGCCAACTTTGTCATTGCTTCGGGTCGTGCTAGTGTGCCAACATTAACTGGACCATCACTCGAGATTAATATCACATGTTCATTGGTGGCGCTTGAAAAAAATAGAACCAACTAATTCAAGGGTCTGTCATAATACAAGAAAATAGATTTGATGTTTTATGTAATAAAAATTTATTTCTCTCATCCGTGGAAAAAAAAAAATTAAGGGAAGCTCACTCCCTACAACGAGCTGTCATACGATTTTTCATATGATACTGAAAAACAGAGCTATTTACTCTAAAGCATGCCCTAAGTTCACTTCCTCTATGCAATGAAGATGGAGTTTCCTTTGCAAATTGGAGTTACATGGGACAACATAGAACCTATGCGAAAGTCAGTCCCTTCCTTGGATGAAAGTCCGGAAGCAGAATTGGCTGTAGGCGAACTAGCTCGACCTATCGCAGGTCCTTGTTGCTCAATTACTCTAGCGCCTGCACGGCTTTGATGGCCTTGATGCTGAGGGCCCTCCACCTCTGGAGCAGCTCTCGGTTCTTGCTCCGACCCACCGTTGAAGCTGTCATGGCCTTCAGAAGAGACGGAGGTTGGGGACGATTGCTTGGCTTGGAGAGGGAGATAAAGGGGAGAGTGTGTGAAGTGGAGTTGGAGACTGGGCAGTGTCCATCATTGGACCAAGCACGCCAGCATGAGAGAAAATAGTCTGAACACTTTGTCAAGTGGTTTGGAAATGAGTTGGTCTTGAATTCCATTTCAATCCATTTATTTTAGACTTTTCATTTAATAACCAATTATTACTGGACTTTTGAAATTTAAAGTGACCATATATGACCAATTTAAACGAATCTGGATTAGTAAATGGGTTCAAAACCCATTTTTAATATTTGGATCAAACTTTGACTCATCTCTTCTTTTTGATGGAGTCCCTGGCAAGCTCTTAATGTTATCCACCGAGAGAGCCAGCCAAAGCTACCATAACTGAGCAATAGAAAGTTACATCAATTCCAAATCACGAGTAGGAAAGGTAAGTAATCGAACTAAGACAAAAATAGTTAATCTAACAAGATGTTACTTATGGAAATTCATACCTCTGATGAACGAAGTCATGCAAGTAGCATATTTTGGTAGATCGCTGATCCGACGTTTCAGAGATAGAGCGCAATGATGCATCTCTCGCTAAATTATGAGAGTTTTTTGTATGTGGACACAACATTTGACAAAACAAATGGATAACCATTAGATGCATAAATAGATTTTTTGAGGAAAAAAACTATAGTGGTCGATGGAACAACTTCATCATTTGCTGATAGAGATGGTCATATATGAGGAGAGTGGCAAGATTGTGGCTCAAGAAGAGTAAGACTCTTAAGCTTAAAGCATCAAAAGATGAAAGCTGTATAAATAGGCAAAGAGTTGGTCATTCTCATTATTGGTAGATTCACTTGCATATTTTGCATTCATAACATTCCCTTACCAAGAAATCTCATAAATGGTAGGTTAGGTAGAAATCGTATATTCCTCTATTGTGACAATGCATGCCATTTTATCATTACTTGACTTTTAAGGATAATCATTATGTCGAACCTTAAAGATTGATTAATTTACTTAATCAAAATTTTAGACGTGGCAATTCGACGATCGATATTCAATGCCATTATTGAATTCGCTAAGAAAATGCTCAAAGTCGCGTAATCAACCTGATGATTACTATATGCAACCAAAAGTCGTAAATCGTTCCTACTACATAAATACCATCTTTGTCAATTAGAAGGAATTCCAACATCGAGCAAACTCATTGGTCTCATGTATATTGTCTGATATGGTTCTAGATAAAGTAAACTTAGTAAGAGCAAAGGAAGGAGAGAAGTACTCTCTAGGAGCATTTGGCGACAAATTTACACGAGAGATAGATAGCATGTAATGCTAACACTTCTAATTATTGACCCAAAAAAATACATCTTTTTTAGCAAATCAAAAGTAAATATATCCTTCTGATCTCATTGCCAAAAAAAAAAAAAAATACAATTATCGCTATTCGAGACTTAAACATTTTCTTTGGCCATAATAATTTTCTAAAAAAATGTAAAATGTGTTGGTACTTCACATTTGCAAATCGATTCAATTGAGGAGAGTAGGAGAGATTGAGCTTCTCGGATCAAAGTGCACAACAAAAGCTTTATGTATTTCACATATGTTAAGATAAATAGTTCATTCTTTTTGGGTTTATTCACTGATAAAGAGTCCCTCTGGTGTCGGTGGATCCACACCAATTTCTTAAAGAATGATCATTTTTGGGTCTCTACCATTCCCACCATCCGCTCTTGGGCCTGGAGGAAAATGCTCCAGCTGAGAAGGGACTTTAGGGCTTCTTTTGTGTGGAAACTGGGTGATGGTCATTCAATCTCGTTGTGGCATGACAATTGGCATCAAAAGGCCCTTTGAGCCTTTTTTTTTTTCCATATTCTCTTATTGCTAACTCGGGCCTTACTAGACAAGCAACAGTGGCAGATCTACTTTCGCTTGAGGGAAGTGCTTTCAGGACTCTTTTAGAGTATTGGGATTTTTCCTTGCCTGTTCTTTCTCGGACTCTTAATCGTTTCTCTTGGCGCAAGTCTTCCGACGGTTCCTTCTCGGTGGCCTCAGCTTGGGAGGCATTAAGGACCAAAAAGAACCGTGTTCCCTCAGCTCAGTTTATTTGGAACAATGCTATAGCCCCAATGTTTCAATTCAACCTTTGGCTGATCACCAAGAATCCATTACCTACTCAGGCTTTTCTTATATCCACTAGAAGAATTGAGTTTGAATTATGTGCCCTTTGCAATGCTACCCCGGACTCTATTGACCATCTCTTCTTTGATTGCCATATTCCTACAACTCTGGCTTTCTTTTGGGCCGGAAGATGTAATCTTCCCTGGCGTAAAAGAACTTGGGCAGAGAATCTCCTCTAGGCCTTGAAATTCCTGTCGAGTAATGACTTTTTTCACTCTATTGCCCGTTTCTCTTCTAGGGCCTTATGTCATTTAATTTGGAAGAAAAGAAATAGCATCATCTTCCGAGGTGAAGTGCTTAAGGTTACAGCTATGAAAAATCATTTCATCAAAGTCATTAAGGACAAAGCCCTGACTTTCAGTAAAGTGCTAGTCAACCCCAAGAGCAGGAGGCTTCAACGAGGGTGGGGTTTTGACCCCTCTGTCTTCGTTGGTGGCCCTGCTGAGCTTGCGTAGTGGTGGTGGGTCACTCCAGTCTTTTCTGGACATTGTTGTGGCTACTGCTGCTACGTTGATCCGTTTTTGTCATTTATGTGGTGCTTTTTGCCTTGGTTGCCGGTTGTTTCGGCTAGTTGTTTGTTTGTGGTTGTTTCTCTTTCTTTTACATCGGCTTCCTTCCACTCATTCTACTTGTTTATACTATGAGTGAAAGTTTTTGGCGCCGATTTCTTGTTTAGTTGACTTATCCTCAATATATTCTTACCTTTACCAAAAAAAAAAAAAAAATAGTGCATTCTTAGATCAATGTATTATCTAAAGTTGCTGATGTCTTGTAGAGTATCCAAGCAATTATACATCATATGGAAACAATTCCACAACAATAGAGAATTCAATGCTAGACATTAAACATTATGTCTGTGGTTTGTTTGTTTTTCTTTTTTCTTCCGGCTAGACAAAAAATCTATGAATGAGTGATATGTTAAGGCATCATTATCATGATTGGATTACGGTAATTTTTGAAAGGAAGATGCTAGCATAATGCTAATCAGCTAATTTCAGCCCAAAAAAAAAAAAAAAAATACAGCACACGGATGATGTGGCAGCAGGACCTAAGGTCCGCTCCAAAAACCCAATTTGGTCCCGACCCAGTTGAAGAAACCGAGAGATATTCGAGGGTTCATCACGATTCTACGCAAGACACGGAGGAAGAGAGATGGGTTCAGGCGGGAAGGGAAGTTGAGGGTTTCAAGAAGAGGTGCCTAGTTTCGCCTCTACAAGAGGAGGGGCAGATCTGTGAGGCCAGCTGATGCTGCTCGATCTGAGCCCTCCAAGGGAGGATGTTTGCCGAGGTTGAGAATGATTTAGCGATAGAGGCGCAATTTTGGAGAAGCATTTGGATGAAAGTTCAAGATTTTTGGGACGACGACGATGATGATGCCATTGAGCTTTTTGTTCCGGCGAAGCGAAGAAGCAAACTTCACACCATACACAGAGCGAGATGAAATTATTTTTTATTTGATCAGAAGAAATAGAAAAGGAAATAGCCCGCTTGTTGTGAGGAAAATGGAGATGAATTTGGTTTCTAGATTCTCACTTTTATATCCCATTATTCTATATATATTTATAATATGCATGGATAGAGATTTTGGGATGAGGATGTAGGTCAAAAGTCTTTTAGTATATGTCAATTTCACGAAAAAATGAGCGATTTGAAAAATAATTTTCAAAAAACTATTACTTATTGTTTGGAAGAATTAGTCAATAAAAATGTTTTCATTATCGATAACAATTTATGCTTAACTATTTTTGTAGACGATGATTAAATTTTTCATCCATTTATTTTTGTAAGAGAGACAAACATTTATTTTTCGAGAAAGAAATACACCCTCATATTCTAACCTTTTTTTTTTCTTTTCTTCTCTTTTGATTTAGATATAGTAAATATCTTCTCTCGATCTAGTTTTAAATTTGAGAGTTTGAACTCTCTCGATTTAATTTTTATATCAGGAGCTATTCTCACCTAATATAAATCTGGGAGTATAAATATACTTCCAAGGATGCGATGCCTCTGTGTTATGTCTGTATATAAGTCCTTTGTCTTTAGCTTCAATGGTGATGGCATGAACTTCGATGTCTTGCTAAACCACAAAGATCTGCTCTCCCAACTATAAGATTCATGTTTGTTCAACTTATTTCGATTGTCTTTGTATGGCGATGATCCAAAGAAAGCCAATCTTAGGCATGCATTGTAAACTAGCTATGTCATCATTGCTAGAGGAGGAATTTCTAATGTGTATTCATAATTGACAAGATCCGAGATCCATTGATTTGCCACAAGTTATTTTGCTTGATAGATCTATTATTGTGTAACAAACTTGTGATTAACCCTACCAATGTTCAATTGATTTTATTTATTTTATGGATTTGGATTTGTATTTCACTATACTAGACCTTACCCGGCTTCAATCCACTTTGTTACAAAATTTATGTACTTCTAATAAATCCTTTTAAATAATGAATATAATTCTTTTCGACAAAAAAATCACAAATGAAATTTCGCCTTTCCATGAAAGCATAGTACATCATCTCCTCTTTGTGCCGTTTAAAATGTTTATCTAGATCGAGCTAAAAAAATATGTTTATCTTGATCAACGCTCAATTAAGATCAGGTATTTATTTGTATTTATGGACACAGCATCATTCTCGAACTTGTTTCCATTGATGTACATATTTAATAGGTGGTTTCTTATATTGTAAACTAGAATAACATATACCAAAACTAGAAAAATGA
Organism: Eucalyptus victrix; assembly: GCA_016097545.1. Classification (NCBI taxonomy): domain Eukaryota; kingdom Viridiplantae; phylum Streptophyta; class Magnoliopsida; order Myrtales; family Myrtaceae; genus Eucalyptus; species Eucalyptus victrix. The sequence goes on along the minus strand of CM027839.1, from coordinate 59,162,118 downwards.
AATAACGGATTATTTATGGCACTTCAAAGCATCATGGTTACTAGAGGATCTACATCGGATTTTGTTGATCAGAAAAAAGTACGACATAAAAGATATCCCAACTTTGTTATCGCTTTAGGTCGTGCTAGTGTGCCAACATTAACCAGACCATCGCTCGAGATTAATATCACATGTTCATTGGTGGCACTTGAAAAAAATAAGACCAACAAATTCAGGGGTCTGCCCATAATACGAGAAAATAGATTGATGTTTTATGTAATAAAAATTTATTTCTCTCAGCCATGAAAAAAAAAAATTAAGGGAAGCTCACTCCCTACAACGAGCTGTTTATACGATTTTACATGTGACACTGGAAAACAGAGCTATATACTCTAAAGCATGCCCTAAGTTCACTTCCTCTATGCAATGAAGATGGAGTTTGCTTTGCAAATTGGAGTTCCATGGGACAACGTAGAACCTATGCAAAAGTCAGTCCCCTCCTTGGATGACAGTCCGGAAGGAGAATCGGCTGTAGGCGAACTAGGTCGACCTATCGCAGGTCCTTGTTGCTCAATTGCTCTAGCGCCTGCACGGCTTGGATGGCCTTGATGCCGAGGGCCCTCCACCTCTGGAGCAGCTCTCGGTTCTTACTCTGGCCCACCGTCGAAGCTGTCATGGCCTTCAGAAGAGACGGAGGTTGGGGACGATTGCTTGGCTTGGAGAGGGAGATAAAGGGGAGAGTGTGTGAAGTGGAATTGGAGACTGGGCAGTGGCCGCCGTCGGACCAATCCCACCAGCAAGAGAGAAAATAGTCTGAACGCTTTGTCAAGTGGTTTGGAAATGAGTTTGCCTCAAATTCCATTTCAGCCCATATATTTTAGACTTTTCATTTTATAACCAGTTATGACTGGACTTTTGAAAATTAAGGTGACCATATATGACCAATTTAAACAAATCTGGATTAGTAAATGGGTTCAAAACCCATTTTTAATATCTGGATCAAACTTCGACTCTTCTCTTCTTTTTGATGGAGTCCCTAGCAAGCTCTTAATGTTATCCACCGAGAGAGCCGGCCAAAGCTACAATAACTGAGCAATAGAAAATTAAGATCAATTCCAAATCACGAGTAGGAAAGGTAAGTAGTCGAACTAAGACAAAAATAGTTAATCTAACAAGATGTTACTTATGGAAATTCATACCTCTGACGAACGAAGTCATGCAAGTAGCATATTTTGGTAGATCGCTAATCCGACGTTTCAGAGATAGAGCGCAATGATGCATCTCTCGCTAAATTAGGAGAGTTTTTTGTATGTGGACACAACATTTGACAAAACAAATGGATAACATTAGATGCATAAATAGATTTTTTGAGGAAAAAAACTATAGTGGTCGATGGAACAACTTCATCATTTGTTGATAGAGATGGTCAAATATGAGGAGAGTGGCAAGATTGTGGTTCAAGAAGAGTAAGATATTCAAGCTTGGAGCGTCAAAAGATGAGAGCTATATAAATAGGCAAAGAGTTGGTCATTCTCATTATTGGTGGATTCACCTGCATATTTTGCATTCATAACATTCCCTTACCAAGAAATCTCATAAATGGTAGGCTAGGTAGAAATCGTATATTCACGCATGCCATTTTATTATTACTTGACTTTTAAGGATAACCATTATATTGAACCTTAAAGATTGATTAATTTACTTAATCAAAATTTTAGACGTGGCAATTCAACGATCGATATTCAATGCCATTATTGAATTCGCTAAGAAAATGCTCAAAGTCGCGTAATCAACCTGATGATTACTATATGCAGCCAAAAGTCGTAAATCGTTCCTACTACATAAATACTATCTTTGTCAATTAGAAGGAATTCCAACATTGAGCAAAGTCATTAGTCTCATGTATATTGTTTGATATGGAGAGAATTCAGTAAGAGCAAAGGAAGGAGAGAAGTACTCTCTAGAAGCATTTAGCGACAAATTTACATGAGAGATAGATAGCATGTAATGCTAACACTTCTAATTATAGATGAAAAAAAAACATCTTTTTTAGCAAATCGAAAGTAAATATATCCTTCTGATATAATTGCCAAATATATATAAATATATACAATTATCGCTATTTGAGACTTAAACATTTTCTTTGGCCGTAATAATTTTCTAAAAAAAGGTAAAATGTGATTGGTACTTCACGTTTGCAGATCGATTGAATTGAGGAGAGTAGGAGAGATTGAGCTTCTCAGATCAAAGTACACAACAAAAGCTTTATGTATTTCACGTATGTTAAGATAAATAGTGCATTCTTTTTGGGTTTATTCACTGATAAAGAGTCCCTTTGGTGTCGGTGGATCCACACCAATTTCTTAAAGAGGGATAAATTTTGAGCCGTTACCATTCCCACCGTCTACTCTTGGGCTTCGAGGAAAATACTCGAGCTGAGAAGGGACTTTAGGGCTTCTTATGTGTGGAAATTAGGTGATGGTCATTTGGTCACATTGTGGTATGACAATTGGCATCAAGAAGGCCCTTGGAGCCTCTTTTCTTCTAGATTCTCTTATTACTACCTCGAGCCTTACTAGACAAGCAACAGTGGCAGATCTACTTTTGCCTGAGGGAAGTGCTTCCAAGAATCTTTTGGAGTGTTGGGATTTTGCCTTGCCGGTTCTTTCTTGGACCCCTGACCGTTTCTCTTGGCGCGAGTCTTCTGACGGTTCCTTCTCGATGGCCTCAACTTGGGAGGAGTTAAGGACCAAAAGAACCTTGTTCCCTGGGCTCAGTTTATCTGGAACAATGCTATAGCCCCAAAGTTTCAATTCAACCTTTGGCTGATCACCAAGAATAGATTACCTACTCAGGCTTTTCTTATATCCATTGGAAGAATTGAGTTTGACTTATGTGCCTTTTGCAATGCTACCCCGGACTCTATTGACCATCTCTTCTTTGATTGCCATGTTCCTATGACTCTAGCTTTCTTTTGGGCCAGAAGATGTAATCTTCCCTGGTGTAAAAGAACTTGGGTGGAGAATCTCCTCTGGACCTTGAAATTCCTGTTGAGTAAGGACTTTCTTCACTCTATTGTCCGTTTCTCTTTTGGGGCCTTATGTCATTTAATTTGGAAGAAAAGAAATAGCATCATCTTCCAAGGTGAAGCACTTGAGGTTACAGCTATGAAGAATCATCTCATCAAAGTCGTTAAGGACAAAGCCCTGACTTTCAGTAAAGTGCTGGACAACCCCAAGAACAGGAGGCTTCAACAAGGGTGGGGTTTCGACCCCTTCGTCTTCGTTGGTGGCCCTGCTGAGCTTGCGTAGTGGTGGTGGGTCACTCTGGTCTTTTTTGGACATTGTTGTGGCTGTTGCTGCTGCGTTGATATGTTTTTGCTGTTGATGTGGTGTTTTTTGCCTTGGTTGCCGGTTGTTTCGGCTGGTTGTTTGTTTGTGGTTGTTTCTTTTTCTTTTACATCGGTTTCCTTCCACTCATTCTACTTGTTTGCACTATGAGTGAAAGTTTTTGTCGCCAATTTCTTGTTTAGTTGACTTTTCCTCGATATATTCTTACCTTTATAAAAACAAAAACAAAAAAATAGTGCATTCTTAGATCAATGTATTATCTAAAGTTGCTGATGTCTCGTAGAGTACCAAAGCAATTATACATCATATGGAAACAATTCCACAACAACAGAGAATTCAGGTCTAGACATTAAACATTACGTCTATGGGTTTTTCTTTTTTTTTTCTTTTTTTTTCTGGCTAGACAATAAATCTATGAATGAGTGATATGTTAAGGCATCGTTATCATGATCGGGTTACACGGTAATTTTTGAAAGGAAGATACCGGCATAATGCTAATCAGCCAATTTAAGCCCCAAAAAAAAAAAAAAAAAAAAATTACAGCACACTGATGATGTGGCAGCAAGACCTGAGGTCCGCTCCAAAACCCAATCTGGTCCCGACCCAGTTGAAGAAACCAAGAGATATTCGAGGGTTCGTCTCGATTCTGCGCAGGACGCGGAGGAAGAGAGATGGGTTCAGGCGGGAAGGGAGGTCGAGGGTTTCAGGAAGAGGTGCCCAGTTTTGCCTCTGTAGGAGGAGGGCGGAGATCTGCCAGGCTAGCTAATGCGGCTCAATCTGAGCTCTCCAAGGGAGGATGTTCCCCGAGGTTGAGAATGATTTGGCGATGGAGGTGCGATTTTGGAGAAGCATTTGGATGAAAGTTCAAGATTTTCGAGACGATGACGATGATGCCATTGAGCTTTTTGTTCTAGCGGAGGGAAGAAGCAGACTTCACACCATACACAGAGCGAGATGAAATTATTTTTTATTTTATAAAAAGAAAAAGAAAAGGAAATAGCCCGCTTGTTGTGAGGAAAATGGAGATGAATTTGGTTTTCAGATTCTCACTTTTATATCCCATCATTCTATATTTATTTACAATATGCATGGAGCGAGATTTCAGGATAACGATGTCTTTCAAGACTATTAGGATACGTCAATTTCGTGAAAAATGAGTAATTCAAAAAATATTTTTCAAAAAACGATTGCTTATATTATTTGGAAGAATTAATCAATAGAAATATTTTTATTATTGATAACAATTTAAGATTAATTATTTTTGTGGGCAATAAATAAATTTTTCATCCATTTATTTTTATAAGCAAGATAAACATTTATTTTTTGAAAAATATTTTCTAAATCGCTAATTTTTCGCGAAAGAAACACACCTTTATATTCTAACTTTTTTTTTTCTTTTTGTCTTTTTTCTATTATTCTCTTCCAATTTAGATCTAGGAAATGTCTTCTCTCGATCTAGTTTTAAATTTGAGAATTGGAACTCTCTTGATTTAATTTTTATATTAGGAGCTATTCTCGCCTGATATAAATGTGGGAGTTTAAATATAACCTCAAGGATGCAATGCCTTTATGTTATATCTGTATATAAGTTCTTTGCCTTCAGCTTCAATGGTGATGGCATGAACTCCGATGTCTTGTTGAACCACGAAGGTTTGCTCTCCCAACTATGAGATTTGTGTTTGTTCAACTTATTTTGATTGTCTTTGTACGGTGATGATCCAGAGAAAGCCAATCTTAGGCATGCACTGTAAACTAGCTACGTCGTAATTGCTAGAGGAGGAATTTCTAAGGTGTATTCATAATTGATGAAGATCCGAGATCAATTGATTTGCCACAAGTTATTTTGCTTGATAGATCTATTATTGTGTAATGAACTTGTGATTAACCCTACCACTATTCGATTGATTCTCTTTATTTTATGGATTGGGATTTGTATTTCGCTATAATAGAGCTTACTTGGCTTCGATTCACTTTGTTACGAAACTTATGTACTTCTAATGTATCCTTTTAAATAATGAATATAATTCTTTTCGACAAAAAAATCACAAATGAAATTTCGCCTTTCCATGAAAGCATATAATTCTTTGTGCTGTTGAAAATGTTTATCTAGATCAACGCTCAATTAAGATCGCGTCTTTATTTGTATTTATGGACACAGCATCATTTTTTGTCTTGTTTCCATTGATGTACATATTTAATAGGTGGTTTCTTGTATTGTAAACTAGAATAACATATACCAAAACTAGAAAAATGAAATAAGGGATTATTTATGGCACTTCAAAGCATCATGGTTACTAGAGGATCCGCATCGGATTTGTTGATCAGAAAAAAGTACGACATAAAAGATATGCCAACTTTGTCATCGCTTCGGGGTCGTGCTAGTGTGCCAACATTAACTGGACCATCGCTCGAGATTAATATCACATGTTCATTGGCGGCACTTGAAAAAAATAGGACCAACTAATTTAGGGGTCCACCCATAATACGAGAAAATAAATTGATGTTTTATGTAATAAAATTTTATTTCTCTTAGCCATGAAAAAAACTATTTATATATTAAGGGAAGCTCACTCCCTACAACGAGCTGTGATACGATCTTACATGTGATACTGGAAAACAGAGCTATTTACTCTAAAGCATGCCTATGCAATGAAGATGGAGTTTGCTTTGCAAATTAGAGTTCCATGGGACAACATAGAACCTATGCAAAAGTCAGTCCCTTCCTTGGACGACAGTCCGAAAGGAGAATCGGCTGTAGGCGAACTAGCTCGAGCTATCGCAGGTCCTGGTTGCTCAATTGCTCTAGCGCCTGCACGGCTTGGATGGCCTTGATGCCGAGGGTCCTCCACCTCTGGAGCAGCTCCCGGTTCTTGCTCCGGCCCACCGTCGAAGCTGTCATGGCCTTCAGAAGAGACGGAGGTTGGGGACGATTGCTTGGCTTGGAGAGGGAGATAAAGGGGAGAGTGTGTGAAGTGGAGTTGGAGACTGGGCAGTGGCCGCCGCTGGACCAAGCACACCAGCAAGAGAGAAAATAGTCTGAACGCTTTGTCAAGTGGTTTGGAAATGAGTTGGCCTTAAATTCCATTTCAACTCATATATTTTAGACTTTTCATTTTATAACCAATTATGACTGGACTTTTGAAATTTAAGGTGACCATACATGACCAATTTAAACAAATCTGGATTAGTAAATGGGTTCAAAACCCATTTTTAGGCACTATTTGGTAAATGGGTTCAAAAAAACACTTAACGCTGTTCGAGAGTTAAACAGTTTCTTTGGCCATAATACCTTTCTAAAAAATGTAAATGTGTTTGGTACTTTGCGTTGGTAGATTGAGGGAATTGAGGAGAGTAGGAGAGATCGAGCTTCTCGAATTAGAGTGCACAATAAAAGCTTTATGTATTTCACGTATGTTAAGATAAATAGTGCATTCTTAGATCAATGCATTATCTATAGTTGCTGATGTCTTGTAGAGTACCAAAGCAATTATACATCATATGGAAACAATTCCACAACAACGGAGAATTCAGGGCTAGACATCAAACATTACGTCTGTGTTTTGTTTTTTTTTTTTTTTTTTAATAATTTGGCTAGACAATAAATCTATGAATGTTAAGGCATCGTTATCGTGATCGGATTTTGGTAATTTTTGAAAGGAAGATGCCGGCATAATGCTAATCAGCTAATTTAAGCCCCCCCCCCCCCCCAAAAAAAAAAAAAAAATCAGCTCATGCTACAATCAACCATTATTGGAAGGTTAGGATGCCGACAAAGAAATTTTCCATAAATAAAATCATCCCAATTTAAGCCAAATGATATCTACACGAATTGAATCTTATGAGAATCTCATTCATGGTTTTAATGAAATGATTCTGACTAGATAGGCCCAATTGTGGACCGTATTATATAACTTTATAGAGCTCATAAAATCATGAGCACAACAAATACTCACAAATTAATCACAATTAGCTTAATTATTTTTTGAAAAATATTTTTTGAAAAAAGATTACTTATATTATTTGGAAGAATTAATCAACATAAATATTTTCATTATTGACAACAATTTAAGCTTAATTATTTTTGTGGGCAATTAATAAATATTTCATCCATTTATTTTTCTAAATTGCTAATTTTTCTCGAAAGAAACACACCCTTATATTCTAGCCTTTTTTTTTTTTGCTTTTTTTTTTTCTATTCTTCTCTTCCAATTTAGATTTAGGAAATGTCTTCTCTCGATCTAGTTTTAAATTTGAGAATATGAACTCTCTCGATTTAATTTTTATATTAGGAGCTATTCTCGCCTGATATAAATCTGGAAGTATAAATATAATTTCAAGGATGTGATGCCTCTGTATTATATCTGTATATAAGTTCTTTGCCTTCAGCTTCAATGGTGATGGCATGAACTCCGATGTCTTGTTGAACCACGAAGATTTGCTCTCCCAACTATTAGATTTGTGTTTGTTCAACTTATTTTGATTGTCTTTTTTTTTTTTTTGGGTAAAGTATTTTGATTGTCTTTGTACGGCAATGATCCAGAGAAAGCCAATCTTAGGCATGCACTGTAAAGTAGCTACGTCATAATTGCTGGAGGAGGAATTTCTAATGTGCATTCATGATTGATGAAGATCCGAGATCGATTGATTTGCCACAAGTTATTTTGCTGGATAGATCTATTATTGTGTAACAAACTTGTGATTAACCCTACCAGTGTTCAATTGATTCTCTTTATTTTACGAATTGGGATTTGTATTTCAATATAATAGACCTTACTCGGCTTCGATTCACTTTGTTACGAAACTTATGTACTTCTAATGTATCCTTTTAAATAATGAATATAATTCTTTTCGACAAAAAAATCACAAATGAAATTTCGCCTTTCCAAAGCATATTACATCATCTCCTCTTTGTGCTGTTGAAAATGTTTATCTATATCAACGCTCAATTAAGATCACGTCTTTATTTGTATTTATGGACACAACATCATTCTCGATCTTGTTTCCATTGATGTACATATTTAATAGGTGGTTTCTTATATTGTAAACTAGAATAACATACACCAAAACTAGAAAAATCAAATAAGGGATTATTTATGGCACTTCAAAACATCATGGTTACTAGAGGATCCACATCTGATTTTGTTGATCAGAAAAAAGTACGACATAAAAGATATGCCAACTTTGTCATCGCTTCGGGGTCGTGCTAGTGTGCCAACGTTAACTGGACCATCACTCGAGATTAATATCACATGTTCATTGGCGGCACTTGAAAAAAATAGGACCAACTAATTCAGGGTCCACCCATAATACGAGAAAATAGATTGATGTTTTATGTAATAAAATTTTATTTCTCTCAGCCATGGAAAAAAATCAAGGGAAACTCACTCCCTACAACGAGCTGTTATACAATTTTACATGTGATACTGGAAAAGAGCTATTTACTCTAAAGCATGCCCGATGTTCACTTCCTCTATGCAATGAAGATGGAGTTTACTTTGCATATTGGAGTTCCACGGGACAACATATAACCTATGCAAAAGTCAGTCCCTTCCTTGGACGACAGTCCGGAAGGAGAATCGGCTGTAGGCGAACTAGCTCGAGCTATCGCAGGTCCTCGTTGTTCAATTGCTCTAGCGCCTGCACGGCTTGGATGGCCTTGATGCCGAGGGTCCTCCACCTCTGGAGCAGCTCCCGGTTCTTGCTCCAGCCCACCGTCAAAGCTGTCATGGCCTTCAGAAGAGACGGAGGTTGGGGACGATTGCTTGGCTTGGAGAGGGAGATAAAGGGGAGAGTGTGTGAAGTGGAGTTGGAGACTGGGCAGTGGCCGTCGCTGGACTAAGCACACCAGCAAGAGAGAAAATAGTTTGAACGCTTTGTCAAGTGGTTTGGAAATGAGTTAGCCTTAAATTCCATTTCAACCCATATATTTTAGACTTTTCATTTTATGACCAATCATGACTGGACTTTTGAAATTTAAGATGACCATACATGACCCATTTAAACAAATCCAAATTAGTAAATGGGTTCAAAACCCATTTTTAGGCATTGTTTGGTAACCATCCAAACAATGCCTGATTTTGATTTTTTGTTCCTTTGATCAATTTGGGAACTGAATCGTGTTTGGTAAAATTTTTGTTCCCAAGAATAAATTTCTATTTTTTTGTTTCCGGAAGTAGATTTGGAACAAAATCAAGAATAAAAAAAAAATTGATTCTTGTTATGGGAACAAATCTAAGAATCAAAACCAACTCTTCTTCCATTTTCTCTTCTTCTCCTTCTTCTCTTTTCTTCTTCTTCATTGACCGCCATCCCGCGCCGCTGTCCGCCACCGTCCACCGCTATTCGCCGGTCACCGGTCGCTAGCAACTAGTCCAATGAGCTCGCTGGAGGCGAGCCCAACCACCAGCGAGGCTCGGCCTTGCGGAGGGCCGACAACGCTCTAATGAGGTCGTCGGCCCTCGTCTGGCCGATCACCAGTCTTGGGATCGGCCAGAAGAAGAAGAAGAAGAATATGAGAAATGGAAAATAAGAAAATAAGATAAAGGAAAAAAGAAAAGAAAAGAAGTACAAAAGTACAAAAATAATTTAAAAATTAAAAAAATTGATTTAGAACAGAATCAATAAGCATGATACCAAACACAATTCTATTCTAGAATCAGAAATTTTGGACAATTATCAAACGGCTTAAAATGCTTAGAAATTGTTCTTTGGAATAGAATAAAAAGAATCATTTCTGATCAAAATTTGATTATGGGAACAGAATAATTAGTAAACACGCCATTAATGTCTGGATCAAACTTCGACTTGTCTCTTCTTTTCGATGGAGTCCCTAGCAAGCTCTTGATGTTATCCACAAGGAGAGCTGGCCAAAGCTATAATAACTGAGCAATAGAAAGTTACATCAATTCCAAATCATGAGTAGGAAAGGTAAGTAGTTGAACTAAGACAAAATAGTTAATCTAACAAGAAGTTAATTTTGAAAATTCATACCTCTGACGAGACGAAGTCATGCAAGTAGCATATTTTGGTAGATCGCCGATTCGACTTTTTAGAGATAGAGCGCATGATGATGCATCTCCCACTAAATTAGGAGAGTTTTTTGTATGTGGACATAATATTTGATGAAACAAATGGATAACCATTAGATGCATCAATGGGTTTTTTGAGGAAAAAAACTATGTTGGTCGATGGAACGACTTCATCCTTTGTTAATGGAGATGGTCATATATAAGGAGAGTGGCAAGATTGTGGCTCAAGAGGAATAAGGTAATGAAGCTTGGAGCATCAAAAGATGAGAGCTGTATAAATAGGCAAAGAGTTGGTCATTCTCATTATTGGTGGATTCACTTGCATATTTTGCATTCATAACATTCCCATACCAAGAAATCTGATAAATGGTAGGTTAGGTAGAAATTGTATATTCCTCTAATGTGACAATACATGCCATTTTATCATTACTTGACTTTTAAGAATAACCATTATATCGAACCCCAAAAATTGATTAATTAACCTAATCAAAATTCAAAACGCGGCAATTCAATGATTGATATTCAATGTCAATATTGAATTCGCTAATAAAATGCTCAAAGTCATGTAATCAACCTCATGGTAACTATATGAAGCCAAAAGCCGTAAACCGTTGCTACTATAAGTTGGATATTTCAGTAGTTTTGAAACATTTATTAGAAATTATGATCATCATGAAAGTCATCATTTTTGTAACGGTTTTTTCAACGGTCATATAATGGCTTTCTAATGGTTGTATAACGATCGTCTAACGGCTTTATAACTTTTGATTTATTACTTCATAAACTCCTCATTATTTTATAACGGTCATCTTTTTAATTACCAATTGATTTATGATTATCTCCTAACGGCTCTCTCTTTTCCTTGTTTAAATATAAATTAAACTTCAAACCACAATCGTAGTAGATACACTATGTTCTCACATCTTTCCTTTTCTTTTTGCTGGGTTATACACAAAAGTTGTTCTGTTTCCTTCTAATATTCAGTGTGGAGTATAGAAGAAGGTCTGTTGTATCTTGAGAGGATAGCTGCCGAAGCCTTATGCACCGAGTTTCGTACTCCGAGGACGGAATTATCCTTAAGGACAGTGTTTGCATGCCTCAGACATTTCATTTTATTTTCTAATCTTTTGTAATGCATTTCCAATAACTATTATTACTTTATGTATTCTAATACTTTTTCCAACAATCTTAAGGATAATTGCCTTAAAGCTTTCAAAGTTAGAATTGCCGGTGCTTCGACCAACCTTGGAATTGAACAAGGATTTGGAGATGGTGAAGGACAAGTTTTGCATATTCATGGATGGTTTGCCATGCGACATTGCTAAGTATTAACGAAAAAGAGCTTTTTATCATTTTGGTAAGGTTATCAAAGTGCTAGGTAAAATTGTTCTTTGAAACTTCATCATCTATGTCTTTCCGAGAGGAAGGTGGATGTTTGTTAATGTTTTCTCTCTCAAGGTTGTAATTATTATTTGGTAAGCATGCATCTAGGAATGGAGTTTGGGGCACTCAATGACTTTTTATTTTTCACTGATGAATTTATTAGTCAGTGTTTGGAATTTCACTTTTAGTATGATCAATCCATTTGATGCTGGATTTACGTGGTATTTAATTTGGGGGTAGTCTTTGAGAATGCTTGTGACATTGTGTTTCTAGCCAATTTATCAAGTAAATTTTGGTAAATCTTAATTTTATCCTCGAAGGGCAATACTCCTAATGGTATCTAAAAAGTTTGAACTCCTAATTTGATTATCATCTTGCAAATCTTCTTTTTCCTGGTGGAGAGTCAAATTCAGTTAAATGGCAAATGAATTTTATGTGATTATTGTTATGTTTTCAGGGGCAATCTTAAATCACGTAATGCCAAGTTGACGAAATTTTTTGTTATTTCTTTTGGCATCTAGCATGTGCATATCACATGAATATTTTGAGTTTTATTTACTGTCATGTTTGTGTACATTAGCTTTGGATGGTTGTTGAAAAGATCCACCATCATATTTAATATAATGGGCATTATTTTGTTTTATAACATGAACATAACATGAACATGCATATCTATATGTTTGATATGATGTTTATACATGTTATATCACTTGTTGTGACATGGTGAATGTATGTATATGTTATGGGCTCTAGCCATGGGCTGTTTTGCTCTTCTCATTGATATTCTCATTACTAGCAATGCCTCATTCATCTAGATTATTTTGTAGTTGATAAGAAATGGGGCATGGCTAAAAGCTATATGTTCTCCACTGTCTAGGATGCCTCGCTATGATCTAATTAAGGCATCTTATGTAGTGGATTTCCCATGGTATTAGAAGAATACAATGATGTAACTATATTTCAAATTCAGATGAGACAAAATTCATTAATCAATATATGTACACCTTTGTGGAGGTGATATAGCTTGGAAATAAAACAAATTGTTGGGGGAAATGGCAATCCTGCTAAACCAAAAGTCGACTTGGTTGAAGCAGATGATTTGATAAAGTAATTGTTGTGGTCATTCCCATGCCAATATATGGCTAATCGAAATTATGGGTGGTAGACTCAGGTGCTGCCAGGCATATATGTGTAAACAAAATGTCTTATCCTCCTAAGCTCCAATGGGTGAAGGAGAAGAAAATATTCACTATTTTTTGGTAAATTGAGAACTATTCAAGTTCTTGAGAAAAAGAGAAAATTCTTCTCACTCGTATATGAAAATGAGGCTAAGTAGTTGAGAAACTCTTAGCAGATATTCCTTTGGGAATAAATTGACACCTTATGTGTCTAAGTATCGTGATTGCCAAGTGGCAATAACCATTGCAATGAAAAATTTTCAATGGTAAAAATGGATACATCTAATTGAAGGATGATGTGATAAAGCAATTGCTTAATGATGGAATTATGTCAATTGATTATATGAAGTCGGAAATGGATTTTGGCCAATCCTCTGACTATACATCGAGGGGAATGGGACAAGCTAATTGAAGAAAATCAACAGTGATGGTAAACCAACCTATGTGATTGGCGATCCCATGAATTAGGTTCATCTGGGTAATAACATATCATTTGTTGATCTAGTGCATTGTAAAAAAAAAAAAAAAAAATTATTATCCCTCCTAAGGTGAAAATAGTGCAAAATTGCAAGGAAAAAGAGGTTGAGCTAAGCTCTTAATGAAATTCCATAGCCATTATTGGTGGTGGATTAATCTGCAAAATACACTTGATGGAATCACCTATATAAGTGTGGAGTGGGGCCGCTCCTATGAGAATTTTTGGCGAAAATCTCTAAAGCACTTATGAATAAAACCAAAAACGCGCATGGCCTATTAGTGCAAAACCGCGTTGAACAACAAAGTTTGTGGGAGTGTAATGTAATTGGTGAAAATTATAATTCACAAAAAGAAATTCTTGGTTCATAAAAGTTTCAACTTCACCAATGATTTCGTGAATTATATTTCATTCTTTCTAGGGTTGGTTCATAGCTTAACAAGCACCAATTCCGATGCATTACTCTCCAATAACCCAGCATTATTTTATTTTTCTTGTCAAAACTTTCTGAAATATGTGGGGGATTGTTGGATAGTTCAGTAGTTTTGAAATATTTATTAGAAATTATGGTCGTCATGAAAGTCATCATTTTTGTAACGGTTTTTTTAATGGTCATATAACGGCTTTCTAATGGTTGTATAACGATCGTCTAACGGCTTTATAAATTTTGATTTATTACTTCATAAACTCCTCATTATTTTATAACGGTCATCTTTTTAATTACCAATTGATTTATGATTATTTTCTAATGGCTCTCTCTTTTCCTTGTTTAAATATAAATTAAACTTCAAACCACAATCGTAGTAGATACGATATGTTCTCACATCTTTCCTTTTCTTTTTGCTGGGTTATACACAAAAATTATTCTGTTTCCTTCTAATATGCAGTGCGGAGTATAGAAGAAGGTCTGTTGTATCTTGGGAGGATAGCCGCCGAAGCCTTATGCACCGAGTTTCGTACTCCGAGAGGCGGAATTATCCTTAAGGACAGTGTTTGCACGCCTCAGACATTTCATTTTATTTTCTAATCTTTTGTAATGCATTTCCAATAATTATTATTACTTTATGTATTCTAATACTTTTTCCAACACTATATAAATACCATCTTTGTCAATTAGAAGGAATTCCAACATCGAGCAAACTCATTGGTCTCATGTATATTGTTTGATACAGTTCTAGATAAAATAAACTTAGTAAGAGCGAAGGTCGGAGAGAAGTACTCTCTACAAGCATTTAGCGACAAATTTACACAAGAGATAGATAACATGTAAGGCTAACACTTCTAATTACTGACCAAAAAAGAATTACATCTTTTTTAGCAAATCAAAAGTAAATATATCTTTCTGATCTTATGGACGAAAAAAAAAAAACACTTAACACTATTCGAGACTTAAACAATTTCTTTGGCCATAATACTTTTTTAAAAAATGTAAATGTGTTTGGTACTTTGCGTTGGTAGATTGAGTGAATTGAGGGGAGTAGGAGAGATCGAGCTTCTCGAATTAGAGTGCACAACAAAAGCTTTATGTATTTCACGTATGTTAACATAAATAGTGCATTCTTAGATCAATGTACTATCTAAAGTTGCTGATGTCCTGTAGAGTACCAAAGCAATTATACATCATATGGAAACAATCCCACAACAACAGAGAATTCAAGGCTAGACATTAAACATTACTGTCTGTGGGTTTTTTTTTTTTTTTCGGGCTAGACTATAAATCTATGAAGGAGTGATATGTTAAGGCATCGTTATCATGATCGGATCATGGCAATTTTTGAAAGGAAGATGCTGGCATAATGCTAATCAACTAATTTAAGCCCCCCCTCCCAAAAAAAAAAAAAAAAACAGCTCACGGATGATGTGGCATTAAGACCTGAGGTCCGCTCCAAAACCCAATCTGGTCCCGACCCAGTTGAAGAAACCGAGAGATATTCGAGGGTTTGTCTCGATTCTGCACAGGACGCGGAGGAAGAGAGATGGGTTCAGGCGGGAAGGGAGGTCAAGGGTTTCACGAAGAGGGGCCCAGTTTCGCCTGTGCAGGAGGAGGGCGGAGATCTGCGAGGCCAGCTGATGCTGCTCGATCTGAGCTCTCCAGGGGAGGATGTTCGTCGAGGTTGAGAATGATTTGGCGATGGAGGTGCGATTTTGGAGAAGCATTTGGATGAAAGTTCAAGATTTTCAAGACGATGACGACGACAATGCCATTGAGCTTTTTGTTCCAGCGGAGGGAAGAAGCAGACTTCACACCATACACAGAGTGAGATGAACCTTTTTTTTTATAAGAAGAAATAGAAAAGGAAATAGCCCCGCTTGTTGCGAGGAAAATGGAGATGAATTTGGTTCTCAGATTCTCACTTTTATATCCCATCATTCTATATATATTTACAATATGCATGGAGGGGCTAATTCCATAAAAAAGCACCAACTTTAGGTGTTTTCCCAAATCTGGCCCGAACTTTATTTTGTCTCAAAAAAAAAAAGCACAGACTTTAAGTATTGTTTCAAATCTGGCCCGAAATTTATTTTATCTAAAAAAAGGCACAAATTTTCACTTATGTCCAACATTTGCCATCCGTTAATCCTCATTCCACAGTCATCCGACATAGCATTTCCACATCAGCAATAATATCCAACATAGCAAAACGATTTTGCATTCGAGTGTTTGGAGGAAGTGTTAAATTTAAGTCTATCTTTCAATGAGGTGAACTTTATAGATGATTCTTATGGGAAAAATAATTCAGCAGCTTCAATTCCAGGGGAAGAGGCACATAGCTAGGGCCATTAGATCAATTAACAATTGGTAAACTATTTGCAATGTTAGAAGCTAGGTTGAAAGCAGAAGATTACATTGCCTTAAAGCGAGATATTAAAAGCGTGTGCATCTCGTAGTTAAATATAGATGTGAAGCCTATTTATAATAAAATTACTTTATTTTGTCTCAAATAAAGTTTGGGCTAGATTTTGGACAATACCTAAAGTTCGTGCTTTTTTTTTTAGACAAAATAAAGTTTGGGCCAGATTTGGGATAACCCCTAAAGTTCATGCTTTTTTTTTAGACAAAATAAAGTTCGGGCTAGATTTGGGACAACACCTAAAGTTAATGCTTTTTTTTGGAATTGGCCCATGCATGGAGCGAGATTTCGAAATAATTATGTCATTCAAGACTATTAGGATCCGTCAGTTTCGCGAAAAATGAGTGATTCGAAAAATATTTTTCAAAAAACGATTACTTATATTATTTGGAAGAATTAATCAATAGAAATATTTTTATTATTGATAACAATTTAAGATTAATTATTTTTGTGGGTAATAAATAAAATTTTCATCTATTTATTTTTATAAGAAAGATAAACATTTATTTTTTGAAAAATATTTTCTAAATCGCTAATTTTTCGCGAAAGAAACACACCGTTATATTCTAACCTCTTTTTTTTTTTTTTTTCTATTCTTCTCTTCCAATTTAGATCTAGGAAATGTCTTCTCTCGATCTAATTTAAAATTTGAGAGTTTGAACTCGCTCGATTTAATTTTTCTATCATGAGCTATTCTCGCCTAATATAAATTCAAGAGTATAAATATAATTTCAAGGATGCGATGCCTCTATGTTATGCCTATATATAAATTCTTTGCCTTCAGCTTCAATGGTGATTGCATGAACTCTGATGTCTTGCTAAACCATGAAGATTTGCTCTCCCGACTATTAGATTTGTGTTTGTTCAACTTATTTTAATTGTCTTTGTATAGCGATGATCCAGAGAAAGCCAATCTTAGGCATGCACTGTAAACTAGCTACATCGTAATTGTTGGAGGAGGAATTTCTAATGTGAATTCATAATTGATGAAGATCCGAGATCCATTGATTTGCAACAAGTTTTTTTGCTTGATAGATCCATTATTGTGTAACGAACTTGTGATTAGCCCTCCCGGCGTTCAATTGATTCTCTTTATTTTATGGATTTGGATTTGTATTTCACTATACTAAACCTTACTTTGTTACGAAATTTATGTACCTCTAATGTATCCTTTTAAATAATGAATATAATTCTTTTCGAAAAAAAAAATCACAAATGAAATTCCACCTTTCCATGAAAGCATATTACATCATCTCCTCTTTGTGCCGTTTAAAATGTTTATCTAGATCAACGCTCAATTAAGATCATGTCTTTATTTGTATTTATGGACACAACATCATTCTCGATCTTGTTTCCATTGATGTGCATATTTAATAGGTGGTTTCTTATATTGTAAACATATACCAAAACTAGAAAAATGAAAGGGAAAAAACCACCAAAAATCCCAAACTTTGCTCAAAGTGATAAATTTGCCCCAGATTTTTCTTTGTGACATAAAAAATCCCAAATTTTACAAATTGTGACACATTTACCCTACCAAAAGCATTTTCGTCTTATTTTTTTGGTTTTCCTTTTTCTTTTTTCTTCTTCTTCTCTCTTCCCTCCGCTGGCTCCAAAGTGAAGAGAGAAGAAGAAAAAAATAAAAAAAAATAAAAAGTAAAAGACCAAAATGCCATATAATTTAGGATAAATATGTCATACGGATAGAAGTTCAGGATTTTTTATATCATGAAAAAAAAATTAGGATAAATGTGTCATGGTTGGCAAATTTGAGATTTTTCATATCACAAAAAAAAAAAAAAAAAAAAAGTTATGAGTAAATTTGTCACTTTGAGCAAAGTTTGGGATTTTTGGTGGTCTTTTCCCAAAATGAAATAACCGATTATTTATGTCACTTCAAAACATCACGGTTACTAGAGGATCTACATCGGATTTTGTTGATAACAAAAAAGTACGACATAAAAGATATGCCAACTTTGTCATTGCTTCGGGTCGTGCTAGTGTGCTAACATTAACCGGAGCATTGCTCGAGATTAATATCACATGTTCATTGGCAACACTTTAAAAAAATAGGAACAACTAATTCAAGGGTCCGCCCATAAGACAAGAAAATAGATTGATGTTTTATGTAATAAAATTTTATTTCTCTCAGCCATGAAAAAAAAAAATTAAGGGAAGCTCACTCCCTACAATGAGCTGTTATACGATTTTACATGTGATACTGGAAAACAGAGCTATTTACTCTAAAGCATGCCCTAAGTTCACTTCCTCTATGCAATGAAGATGGAGTTTGCTTTGCAAATTGGAGTTCCATGGGACAACATAGAACCTATGCAAAAGTCAGTCCCTTCCTTGGACGACAGTCCGGAAGGGGAATCGGCTGTAGGCGAACTAGCTTGAGCTATCGCAGGTCCTCGTTGCTCAATTGCTCTAGCGCCTGCACGGCTTGGATGGCCTTGATGCCGAGGGCCCTCCACCTCTAGAGCAGCTCTCGGTTCTTGCTCCGGCCCACCGCTGAAGCTGTCATGGCCTTCAGAAAAGAAGGAGGTGACGGAGGTTAGGGACGATTGCTTGCCTTGGAGAGAAAGACAATGGGGAGAGTGTGTGAAGTGGAGTTGGAGACTGGGCAGTGTCCATCGCTGGACCAAGCACGCCAGCAAGAGAGAAAATATTCTGAGCGCTTTGTCAAGTGGTTTGGAAATGAGTCGGTCTTAAATTCCATTTACCCATTTATTTTACACTTTTCATTTTTTAACCCATTATGACTGGACTTTTGATATTTAAGATCACCATGTATGACCAATTCAAGGAATTCTGGGTTAGTAAATGGGTTCAAAACCCATTTTTAATGTCTAGATAAAGTTCGAGTCGTCTCTTCTTTTTGATGGAGTCCCCGGCAAGCTCTTGATGTTATCTGCCAAGAGAGCCGGCAAAAGCTACAATAACTGAGCAATAGAAAGTTAGATCAATTCCAAATCGCGAGTAGAAAAGGTAAGTAGTCAGATTAAGACAAAAATAATTAATCTAACAAGATGTTACTTTTGGAAATTCACACCTTTGACAAGACGAAATTATGCAAGTAGCATATTTTGGTAGATCGCTGATCCGACTTTTCAAAGATAGAGCGCATGATGATGCATCTCCCGTTGAATTAGGAGTGTTTTTTTTTTTCTATGTGGACATAATATTTGACAAAACAAATGGATAACCATTAGATGCATCAATATGTTTTTTGAGGAAAAAAACTATAGTGGTCGACGGAACAACTTCATCATTTGTTGATGGAGATGGTCATATATGAGGAGAGTGGCAAGATTGTGGCTCAAGAAGAATAAGATATTGAAGCTTGGAGCATCAAAAGATGAGAACAGTATAAATAGGCAAAGAGTTGGTCATTCTCATTATTGGTGGATTCACTTGCATATTTTGCATTCATAACATTTCCATTCCAAGAAATCTGATAAATGATAGGTTAGATAGAAATTGCATATTTCTCTAATGTGACAATGCATACCATTTAATCATTACTTGACTTTAAAGAATAATTATTGTATCGAAACTCAAAGATTGATTAATTTACTTAATCAAAAATTTGAACGCGGCAATTCAACGACCGATATTCAATATCATTATTAAATTCACTGATAAAATGTTCAAAGTCACACGATCAACCTCATGGTTACTATATGCAGCCAAAAGCCGTTAATCATTTCTACTACACAAATACCATCTTTGTCAATTAGAAGGAATTCCAACATCGAGCAAAGTCATTGGTCTCATGTATATTGTTTGATATGGTTCTAGATAAAATAAACTTAGTAAGGCAAAGGACGGAGAGAAGTACTCTCTAGAAGCATTTAGCAACAAATTTATGCGAGAGATAGATAGCATGTAATGCTAACACTTCTAATCATTGACCAAAAAAATTACATCTTTTTTTAGCAAATCAAAAGTCTATATATCTTTCTGATTTTATTGCCCAAAAAGAAAAAAAAATACACTTATTGCTATTCGAGACTTAAATAGTTTATTTGACCATAATACTTTTCCAAAAAATGTAAAATGTGTTTGGTACTTCGCGTTTGTAGGTCGATTGAATTGAGGAGAGTATGAGAGATCGAGCTTCGCGGATCAGCGTCCACAACAAAAGCTTTATGTATTTCACGTATGTTAAGATAAATTGTGCATTCTTAGATCAATATATTATCTAAAGTTGCTGATGTCTTGTGGAGTACCAAAGCAATTATACATCATATGGAATCAATTCCACAACAACAGAGAATTCAGGGCTAGACATTAAACATTACGTCTGTGGTTTTTTTTTCCAACTAGACAATAAATCTATGAATGAGTGATATGTTAAGGCATCGTTATCATGATCGGATTATGGTAATTTTTTAAAGGAAGATGCCGGCATTATGCTAATCAGCTAATTTAAGCCCCCCCCCCCCAAAAAAAAAAAAAATACAGCACACGGATGATGTGGCAGCAAGACCTGAGGTCTGCTCCAAAACCCAATCTGGTCCCGACCCAGTTGAAGAAATCGAGAGATATTCGAGGGTTCGTCTCGATTCTGCGCAGGACGCAGAGGAAGAGAGATGGGTTCAGGCGGGAAGGGAGGTCGAGGGTTTCAAGAAGAGGTGCCCAGTTTCGCCTCTGTAGGAGGAGGGCGGAGATCTGCGAGGCCAGCTGATGCTGCTCGATCTGAGCTCTCCAAGGGAGGATGTTCGCCAAGGTTGAGAATGATTTGGCGATGGAGGCGTGATTTTGGAGAAGCATTTGGATGAAAGTTCAAGATTTTCGGGACGATGACGACGATGATGCCATTGAGCTTTTCGTTCCGGCGGAGGGAAAAAGCAGACTTCACACCATACACAGAGCGAGATGAAATTATTTTTTATTTTATAAGAAGATATAGAAAAGGAAATAGCCTGCTTGTTGCGAGGAAAATGGAGATGAATTTTTTTTTTTGACATAAACACACTTATATATTAATTAGAGAGGGAGATTACATCCTGCAGCTAAAGCATCCGCATACAATAAATCCAGCAGTTCCAGCGGGAGAGAAAGAGTGAAGTTTTGGGCCGAGTGAGCTAACTGGGCTTTGGCAGCCCAGTCAGCCACTAGGTTAGCCGTTCGGCGGCAATGCCGCAAAGAGAAAATAAAAGTTGGAGATCCAAAATAGGGTTTCGTTGATCACTGGCCTCTGCTCCCATGGCAGCAGGCAAAGACCATTCACAATCTCAACAAGTTGAAGACAGGTGGTATGAAGATCGATGGGGGTATTTTGGAGTCCTCGATGGTAGAGATGTTGGAGAGACAGATTCAACGCCTGGAGCTCCGATTCAAAAGGTGAGTTTGCTAGAAAACATCTGGAGAAAATGTCAGTGATGTTACCTTGATCATCTTTGCAAGTATTGGCCATAGATCCTTCCGAATTGCCCTCTTGATAACTCCCGTCGATATTGCATTTGAGGACGTCCTTTGCCGGAGGTCGCCAAAGCTAATCGGGTTGAATAGTATGAAGGCCAGAGCTTGAACTTGAGCGATGGATTACTGCAACAGAAGACTGATATGCTGAGAGTTGAGCCAAAGCCGATTCCACTACCATGGAGGGATTCGGACGGTGATTCCGAAAAATAAGATGGTTTCTTTTCTTCCAGATCTGCCAAAAGATGGTGGCAACTATCGCTAGCCCAGGAGATGGATCAGGTAACATTACATTTTCGACTAGCCACCGTGTAATACTAGAAACGGAGGCTATAGAAGAGGATAAATCAAGTTGTGAGTGTGATCAAATAGTGCTCGTCCATGGACACTGAATAAGCAAATGTTCAATTGTTTCAGGAACAGATTGGCAGCATATTGGGCAGAAGGGGTCTTGAACAATCCGACGGTTGAAGAGATTAGCACGGGTTGCGAGAGCATTTTGGCAGACGAACCAGACGAAAGTACGGATTTTAGGGGTGGTCTTCATCGACCATATTTGCCGCTAGAGACTCTGATTAGTCCGGTAAGAATTTGAACCCTGTAACTCTTGTAGTTGGCTATCTGGTTGTAGCATTGCATAATAGTTGCTCTTAACCGTATATGTACCAGTCATTGTAGCTGACCATATAAGTTTATCTTCGGAAAATAGTGGTCTGATAGGTAATGATATTATTTCTTGAACCACTTGTTCTTCAAAAACTTTCCGAATTAGTGGCATCTTCCAGGATTAGGTATCTTGATCGATAATGTCTGCCACTCTAACTGGTTCCGCTTGAGCTGTAGGTCCATAAATGATTCCCATAGGTAACCAGCAATCACCACGAATTCGTATAGAAGCCCCATTCCCAACAAACCAGCGTAGATTTGGTAGAATAGAGTCCCTTCCTTTTAGAATGCTTTGCCACCCCCGGGATGACCTATTTCCTCGGACAGCCGACAAAAAATTTGAAGAACGAAAATACAAAGCTTTAAACAAAGATCCCCATAGCGAATCAGGATTAGTTAACATTCGCCAAGCCTGTTTTCCCAAAAGTGCCTTGTTCAAAGATAGTAGATCACGAAATTCCATTCCCCCTTGAAGTTTATGAGTTTTCAAAACATCCCATCTCTTTCAATACACCCCTCCCTTATGCCGATTTGTTCGCCACCAGAATCTCGCAATACACTTCTCAATAGATGAACAAATGGAAATAGGCAACTGAAATATCATCATCGCATACTGTGGAATAACCTGAATAACAGATTTAATTAGGATTTCCTTACCCCCCCCTTAGAAATGAACTTCTCCTTCCATCCCTCAAGCTTAGCATTAACTCGTGCAATGATCCATGAGAACATTTCTTTCCTTGACCTGCCCCAATCCGACGGTAGGTGTCACGCCACGATCCTTGGGCACGCACACATCCTTCTCTTGGTCGATTTTAATATGCGATATCCCAGGACTATATATCGCCGACCCTTTCTTTTTATTAAGCACATGCGGAAGCAATTAAAATCCCCAGACAATAAATCGATGGGATAGAAAAGTAGGGGCATAATTTTCATATTGAAATTTATAACCAAACTTTTATACAAAATACAAACCAGAGAACTTCATAACTATTCACATTAATTGGAGATCTCAAAGAAGATAGAATCTTAATCAACCCGGCCGTACTCAAGGCCCCTCTCTGGACTATCTTCTTCTTCCAACAATTCTTCTCCTCAGACCTCACTTCCGAGTTCTCCCACTCAGATTCCTCCTTCTCAGCTTCTCATCGGGGTCCTGAAATGTTTTTCCCCAAACTGGGATGAGACTACGTCTCAGCGAGTTCTACCCCACTAAGCCCGATTAGTAAACCATTATACTAAAGGCTGCCTAAACACGCATAGGTCAGAAGACGTACCTTAGCATCAGATCCCACCTGCAAGTCGGTACAATTCATAATAGGCACTTAAGCAATCATATCACGGATCGAAGCATCGATCAAACCACCCTAGTCGATCACAAGCCAACAAGACCACTCACGGTCATTCCCATCAGTCAATCAATTCACAACATCCAACCCAGACAATGAATCACATCAAGTCACACTCAGATCGAATCATCGATCAATCGACCTAGTCGATTACAAGTCAATCAGACCATCTCATGGTCATTTCCAATCAATCGGTCAATTCACAACATCAGATCAATCAATGATCAATCGACCTAGTCGATTACACGTCATCACGACCCATGCTTGGTCGGCACATTCAATACTATCTATAAGTCCGACCATAGTCCAGGACGGCTCACTCTAAGCTGATATATAGATAGTATAGCTCGCACTAAGCTGACAGGGTTAAGGTATACTGCTCTCGCTAAGCTGACATATCACCCGTAGGCTGATATAGTATACCGGTATACTGCTCTCGCTAAGCTGACATATCGCCCGAAGACCGATATAGTATACCCCCGATGCTCCCATTAAGCTGATAAAGTGTACTGCTCACACTAAGCTGACATATCAGAGCCCGTAGGATGATATAGTACACCAGTATACTGCTCTCGCTAAGCTGACATATCACCCGCAGGCTGATATAGTATACTCCCGATGCTCCCATTAAGCTGATAAAGTGTACTGCTCGCACTAAGCTGACATATCGCCCGTAGGCTGATATAGTACATCAGTATACTGCTCTCGCTAAGCTGACATATCAGAGCCCGTAGGATGATATAGTATACTATCCAACCATTCAATCCGTTCCATCCGATATCCTTCTCGATAAAATAGCCGTGTGTGGGGACACGGTCGGCCTTAGCCAAAATATTATAATTTCCTTTTTCATAATTCCCACCATTCTCTACAGCCCACCAAAACACTTTTGGTGCTGTCAACCGACACCGGTTATTTTCCAATCAATAATCAAAGATTATTCCATTAAAGGATAATTCTCAATTTCATAATTAATTCAATTCAGCACAAACTACAACTCGATTAAATAAACGAATTGCGCCATGACAATCGGCACGAAATTTCGGTCGTCAGCCATCTCAAACTTAATTTCCGAAAAATAATTAATTAATTAATTAATTTCGAAAATTAATTATTTAATATTAAAAATTCGGTTTAACTCAAAATAAGGTCCAATTAAATAAACGGACTTCACCACGGTCATCAGCATAATTTTCCGATCCTGGGCCATCCCAGTTGTATTTTCAGGAAATAAATAATTATTTAATTAATTTCGAAAATTTATTTAATATTAAAAATTCAATTTAGCTTAAAATAAAGTTCGATTAAATAAACGGACTTCGCCACGATCATCAGCATAATATTCCGGTTCCAGACCATCTCCCTTGAATTTTCGGAAAATAAATAATTATTTAATTTAATTCCGAAAATTAATATTTAAATGCCAAAAATCTCACTTAGGCCCAAATCATCAAATTGAAGCTCAATTAGGGCTCCGAAAATTCCCGAGACACTCTCAATAAATAGTAGACCAAGTCTACTTGCTAATTGCACAATCAATTTATCTAAATCGCATCACAATTGACTAATAATTGCTAATTACTTCTAATCTAACCACCTAAATACAATTAATTAAACTAAACCAACCTAAAGCATAATTAGCCAACTAATCCAGGATTAGTGAGATTACTCACCAAATCGCGCGCAAATCGGATCAATCCGACGGCGGCGACGCGAGGAACAATTCTTCCCAAAGCGGGCCTCGGGTTCGGGGCCCGGAAACGGCCCAAAACGGCCAAAACCCTCTCCAATACCCATTTTTCTTCTTCTCTGTTCGCTGCTGTTTGGGGGCGATGGAGGACGGATCCAGGGCTGGTTGGGCTCGGGAATGGGCGGAGGAGCTGAACAAGACCAAGGCGAGCCTTCATGGTGGCCGGAGGAGGTCAGGCGGCGGCCGTAGGTGGCCGATCCGCAGCCTGAGCTGGTCGAACAGCTCCCTGGGCGCACGAGTGGAGGCCAACGGCACAGGGCCAGCAACGGCGCGGGAGGACGACAGCTCGGCGGTGAACGGCGGCGTGCGACGGCTCCAGGAGACGTGCCGTTTCTCCTCTGCGGTTTCTGGGTTTGAAGAGCATAAACAAGAAGGAGAAAGGGGCTGATCGACCGGCAGCAGAAGGGGAAGAGGGAGGCGGAGGGTGTGCGGTGAGGTGCGGCCAACCGCGGAGCAGCAGCGGCGGCTCCGGCTTCAGCGGGCGATGACGGCGGCGAGAGGCGGCGACAGCAGCTCCTTCTTTGCTGGTCTTCAGCTCCCATGGCAGTTTGAAGAGAAGGAAGAAGATGAGGGATTCGTTCGGCCGACGGAGGAGAGAGGGGAGGAAGAGAAAACCAATTTCTCTTTTCCCTCTCACACTCTCTCTCTCTCTCTCTCTCTCTCTCTCTCTCTCTCTCTCTCTCTCTCTCTCTCTCTTTGGCCCCACCAATCCAGCTGTCTCCCACTCCCTTTTCCTTGCCAAAAATGCCCCTTCTAGAAGCTTTAGATAGGCCAAAGTGTGGGGGTAAGTGTGGCATACGAATTTTGCCAAGTTTTCATTCCAATTGAGTCCTAATTCCTCTTGAATTGAATCAAATTGACCCCCATTAATTTATTCAATGCTTCAATTGAATATTCTCCTCATCCAATAGCTCGTCTCGCATCTCAATTTTGTATTCCATTTTAACCCCCGGCTCCAATTGCATAGAAATGACCTGATTAATTCAATTGAAATTAACACCAAAAATTCTGGATGTCACAGTAGGCCTAGATATTTTCCAGTCCTTTGTAATATTGGGACCCGAAGCTCCTCAGCCATATTTTGCTGTAATGTGATAGGATAGTTCTTGGAAAAGATAAGGCCAGATTTGTTACGATTGATCAACTGACCAGTAGCCACACAATAGAGGTTCAAAAGATTTGCTAAATTGTGACATTTTGAAGTCGTGCCAGCTAAAAAGAAGATGGCGTCGTCAGCAAAAAATAATCGTGATAATGTAGGACACCATCTGTTCAACCGCAAGCCTTTAAGATGCCCAAAACTGATAGCTT
This sequence comes from Eucalyptus victrix, assembly GCA_016097545.1. NCBI lineage: Eukaryota > Viridiplantae > Streptophyta > Magnoliopsida > Myrtales > Myrtaceae > Eucalyptus > Eucalyptus victrix. The sequence goes on along the minus strand of CM027839.1, from coordinate 59,135,364 downwards.
GAGTAATTAACAATGATAAAATGTTCGCGACAAGAACAAATAGATAAGGTGAAATGGGATCACCTTGTCTCAGACCTCGAGTTGGAGAGAAATAGGGTAGGATTTCGCCATTGAACTTCACATCGAGTGATGAGGTGGTAACACATAGCATGATCCAACCTACCCATCTTGGATGAAAACTGAGCTTAAGGAGGTAATCTCGTAAGAAATCCCATTCAATTTTGTCATAGGCTTTTTTCATATCTGTTTTCAGAATAGCGTTGAAAGTTTTGGCAGTCTGGTGCGTGCGGAAATGATGAAGAACTTCTTGTACAATTAGAATATTGTCTTGGCTCTAGCGGCCTTGGACGAAAGCTGATTGTTTCTTAGAAATTAGAACATTCAATAAGGGTTTGAGTCGATTAGCAAGCACTTTAGATATAAACTTGTATGCGAAGTTGCACAAACTGATGGGGCGGTATTGATCCAGTGTTTCAGGTCGGGATGTTTTGGGAATGAGGGTGAGGATAGTTTGATTTAGACCTGGAGGCATTTCCTTATATAGCATAAAATTCTCGACTAATTCAAACAGGCTATCTTTAACTGTTTCCCAATGCTCTTGATAAAATAGGCCCGTTAAGCCATCCGATCCCGGAGCTTTGGTGGCTGCCATTTGGAAAGTAGCCTGGCGAACTTCCTCAAGGGTGAGAGCAATTGTCAGCTGTTGGTTCATCTCTGGTGTTACAACTGTCCTGCATTGGTCAAGGAGCGGGAGGTAGTTACGAGGACCCTCTCAAGTATAGAGTCTGGAAAAATAGGAGAGAGTCATATTCTGAAGGTCTGGTATATCACGTATCCACTGCTAATTTCATCTTGTAATATGGTTATACGATTCCGTTGTCAACGTTGAATAGTTGATGCATGAAAGAAACAAGTATTCTTATCTCCCCATTTGAGCCATTTAATTCTAGAAAATAAGGCCCAATATTGTTCCTCTCTTTGCCAGACTTGTCTTATTTCGTCTTTCAAAAGTGATACCTGTTTTTTGTCAACTGGAGAAGTTTGATTGATAAGATGTTCTAATTTGTCCTGCAGGATGACGAGTTGCTATTGACCATTGGAGAATTTACGACGGCTCCATCTTTGAAGGGCTGCTGTCACATTCTTGACATTCCAAGTAAAATCAGCATATTGTGAGTCAGCTGAGTTCCATACGTCTGAAATAAGCTGGCTGCATTCAGGGTCTTCATTCCAGAAGGCCTCAAAAACAAAGGATCTACTCACTTTATGAAGAATTGGTGATGTATTAAGCACAAAGGGACAGTGGTCATAACCCACTGGTGGAAGAGCAATAACTTCTGCTGTTGGGAACATTAAACGCCAGTTCATCGAGCATACCATCCGATCCAGTTTTGCTTTGACCAGCTCCTCTCCGTCTCGATTATTCAACCAGGTAAATTTAGTGAAAGCACAATCATCTAACATAGTTTGAAATGATTGCATTCGTTGTAGCAAGGCAGGTCGTTTACCAATCTTCTCCCAAGAGTAGAGAACATCGTTAAAGTCACCAGCACAGAGCCAAGGCACGGTATTATGGGAGTGAATGTGCCGAAGATCATCCCATACCACCTGGCGTTGTTGGAAGTTAGTCGGAGCATGAAGAAAGGTAATACGAATTGTCCTTCTTTGCTGGCCTAAATCACAAGTCATGTCTAACCAATATTGTGTAGCTGTGAGGACCTTTAAAGATATGGGATCATTCCAGAATGCGGCTAAGCTTCCCACCAGACCCACTTGGATCAACTATTACTTATATCGATTCTCACTTTTATCTCCCATTATTCTATATATATTTACAATATAGATGGAGCGAGATTTCCGATAATGATGTCATTCAAGACTTTTAGAATACGTTAGTTTCACAGTTAATAAAATATTTGAAAAATATTTAAAAAAAAAACTATTACTTATATCAATCGGAAGAATTAGTTAATGGAAATGTTTTTATTATTGATAATAATTTATACTTAACTATTTTTGTGGGCAATAAATAAATTTTTCATCCATTCAATTTTTAAGCAAAACAAACATTTATTTTTCCAAAAATATTTTCTAAATCATTAATTTTTCAAGAAAGGAATACACCCTTATCATAACTTTTTTTCTATTTTTCTCTTCCAATTTCGATCTAGGAAATGCCTTCTTTTGATCTAGTTTTAAATTTGAGAGTTTGAACTCTCTTGATTTATTTTTCATATCAAGAGCTATTCTCATTTGATATAAATCTGCGAGTATAAATATAATTTCAAGGATGTGAAGCCTCTGTGTTATATCTGTATATAAGTTCTTTGCCTTTAGCTTCAATGGTGATGGCATGAACTCCGATGTCTTGCTAAACCATGAAGATTTGTTCTCCCAACTATTAGATTTGTGTTTGTTCAACTTATTTTGATTTTCTTGTACAGCGATGATCTAGAGAAAGCCAATCTTAGGCATGCACTATAAACTAGCTACGTCATAATTGCTGGAGGAGGAATTTCTAATGTGTATTCATAATTGATGAAGATCCGAGATCGATTGATTTGCCACAAGTTATTTTGCTTGATAGATCTATTATTGTGTAACGAACTTGTGATTAACCCTACCAGTGTTCGATTGATTCTCTTTATTTTATGGATTGGGATTTGTATTTCACTATAATAGACCTTACTCGGCTTCGACTTACTTTGTTACGAAACTTACGTACTTCTAATGTATCCTTTTAAATAATGAATATAATTCTTTTCAACAAAAAAAAATCACAAATGAAATTCCGCCTTTCCATGAAAGCATATTACATCATCTCCTCTTTGTGCTGTTGAAAATGTTTATCTAGATCATCACGTCTTTATTTGTATTTATGGACACAGCATCATTCTCGATCTTGTTTCCATTGATGTACATATTTAATAGGTGATTTCTTATATTGTAAACTAGAATAACATATACCAAAACTAGAAAAATGAAATAAGGGATTATTTATGGCACTTCAAAGCATCATGGTTACTAGAGGATCCACATCTGATTTTGTTGATCAGAAAAAAGTATGACATAAAAGATATGCCAACTTTGTCATCGCTTCGGGTCGTGCTAGTGTGCCAACATTAACTGGACCATCGCTTGAGATTAATATCACATGTTTATTGGCGGCACTTGAAAAAAATAGGACCAACTAATTCAGGGGTCCGCCCGTACTACGAGAGCTGTTATATGATTTTACATGTTTTATGTAATCAAAATTAATTTCTCTCAGCCATGAAAAAAAAAAAAATTAAGGGAAGCTCACTCCCTACAATGAGCTGTTATATGATTTTACATGTGATACTGGAAAACAGAGCTATTTACTCTAAAGCATGCCCTAAGTTCACTTCCTCTATGCAATGAAGATGGAGTTTGCTTTGCAAATTGGAGTTCCATGGGACAACATAGAACCTATGCAAAAGTCAGTCCCTTCCTTGGATGAAAGTCCGGAAGGAGAATCGGCTGTAGGCGAACTAGCTCGAGTTATCGCAGGTCCTCGTTGCTCAATTGCTCTAGCGCCTGCACAGCTTGGATGGCCTTGATGCCGAGGGTCCTCCACCTCTGGAGCAGCTCCCGGTTCTTGCTCCGGCCCACCGTCGAAGCTGTCGTGGCCTTCAGAAGAGACGGAGGTTGGGGACGATTGCTTGGCTTGGAGAGGGAGATAAAGGGGAGAGTGTGTGAAGTGGAGTTGGAGACAGGGCAGTGTCCACCGTTGGACCGAGCACACCATCAAGAGAGAAAATAGTCTGAACGCTTTGTCAAGTGGTTCGGAAATGAGTTGATCTTAAATTCCATTTCAACCCATTTATTTTAGCCATTTCATTTTATAACCAATTATGACTGGACTTTTGAAAGTAAGGTGCAATTTTGGATTAGTAAATGGGTTCAAAACCCATGTTTAGTGTCCAGGTCAAACTTCGACTCGTCTCTTCTTTTTGATGGAGTCCCTAGCAAGCTCTTGATGTTATCCACCAAGAGAGCTGGCCAAAGCTACAATAACTGAACAATAGAAAGTTAGATCAATTCCAGACCGTGAGTAGAAAAGGTAAGTAGTCAAACTAAGACAAAGATGTTAATCTAACAAGATGTTATTTTTGGAAATTCATACCTCTAACGAGACGAATTCATGCAAGTAGAATATTTTGGTAGATCATTGATCCGACTTTTTAGAGATAGAGCGCATGATATGCATCTCCCTCTAAATTAGGAGAGTTTTTTGTATGTGGACATAATATTTGACAAAACAAATGGATAATCATTAGATGCATCAATAGGTTTTTTGAGGAAAAAAGCTATAGTGGTCAACGGAACAACTTCATCATTTGTTGATAGAGATGGTCACATATGAGGAGAGTGGCAAGATTGTGGCTCAATAGGAATAAGATATTGAAGCTTGGAAAATCAAAAGATGAGAGCTGTATAAATAGGCAAAGAGTTGGTCATTCTCATTATTGGTGGATTCTCTTGCTTATTTTGCATTCATAACTTCCCATACCAAGAAATTTGATAAATGGTAGGTTAGGTAGAAATTGTATATTCATCTAATGTGACAATGCATACCTTTTTATCATTACTTGACTTTTAAGAATAACCATTATATTGAACCTCAAAGATTGATTAATTTACTTAATCAAAATTCTGGACGCAGCAATTCGACGAGTGATATTCAAAGTCATTATTGAATTCGCTAAGAAAAGACTCAAAGTCACGAATGGTTACTATATGCAGCCAAAAGCCGTAAATCGTTCCTACTATATAAATACCATCTTTGTCAATTAGAAGGAATTCCAACATCGAGCAAAGTCATTGGTCTCATGTATATTGTTTGATATGGTTCTAGATAAAATAAACTTAGTAAGAGCAGAGGACAGAGAGAAGTACCCTCTAGAAGGATATAGCGACAAATTTACACGAGAGATAGATAACATGTAATGCTAACACTTCTAATTATTGACCAAAAAAATTACATCTCTTTTTAGCAAATCAAAAGTGAATATATCTTTATGATTTTATGCCCCCCCCAAAAAAAAAACACTTATCGCTATTCGAGACTTAAACAGTTTCTTTGGCCATAATACTTTTCTAAAAATACAAAAATGTGTTTGGTACTTCGCATTCGCAGATTGATTGAATTGAGGAGAATAGGAGAGATCAAGCTTCTCAAATCAGAGTGCACAACAAAAGCTTTATGTATTTCACGTATGCTAAGATAAATAGTGCATTCTTAGATCAATGTATTATCTAAAGGTGCTGATGTCTTGTAGAGTAACGAAGCAATTATACATCATATGGAAAGAATTCCACAACAACAGAGAATTCAGGGCTAGACATTAAACATTAAGTCTTTTTTTTTTTTTTTTTTGGTTAGACAAAAAATCTATGAATGAGTGATATGTTAAGGCATCGTTATCATGATCGGATTACGGTAACTTTTGAAAGGAAGATGCCAGCATAATGCTAATCAGCTAATTTAGCCCCCCCCCTCAAAATATATATATATATATAGCTCATGCTACAATCAACCATTATTGCAAGGTTAGGATGCCAACAAAAAAAAATTTCCATAAATAAAATCATCCCAATGTAAGCCAAATGATATCTACACGAGTTGAATCTTGTAGGAATCTCATTCATGGTTTTAACGAAATGCTTATGACTGGATGGAGCCAATTGTGGACCGTATTATGTAACTTTATTTAGATCATAAAATCATGAGCACAACAAATACTCACAAATTAATCATAATTAACTTGCCAACTAAAAAACTTGCCGAAAATGGAGTCGCCAAACTAGGCACGGTGGGGTCCTGGGCTTTACTCCTGACTGCGTGAATGCCTCATCTCTGTAATTGCTTCTTAATTTAAGTACTGTATTACCCGTGAATATTATTTAAAGACGTTGTATATCTTAAATTTTGGCCTCAAGAATTTTTTCATTGCCAAGAGTAACACGAAAGAAGTATATACAAGGCAACTACTTGAGATGATAGAGTTGGATTCAGATTGTGGCTACAAGTTCTAACAGATGATCCTAAATATCAGTATATGTTAGTGTTCCGCATGAATTTTAGTACTCTTGATGTATAGTTAGCTTCTATTCGATTCTCGGCAACATTTGAGCATATGCTTGTGTCGATGAAAAAAGTGAAAAAGTGATTAATGTGTACACGTACAAGAAAATACATGAAGACTTGAATCAAGGTCTTCATGGGTCTCGCCGCCTGGACCCGACCAGCACACGGATGATGTGGCAGCACGACCTGAGGTCCGCTTCAAAACCTAATCAGGTCCCGACCCAGTTGAAGAAACCGAGAGATATTCGAGGATTCGTCTCGATTCTGCGCAGGACGCGGAGGAAGAGAGATGGGTTCAGGCGGGAAGGGAGGTCGAGGGTTTCAAGAAGAGGTGCCTAGTTTCGCCTCTGCAGGAGGAGGGCGGAGATCTGCGAGGCCAGTTGATGCTGCTCGATCTGAGCTCTCCAGGGGAGGATGTTCCCCGAGGTTGAGAATGATTTGGCGATGGAGGCGCGATTTTGGAGAAGCATTTGGATGAAAGTTCAAGATTTTCGGGACGACAACGACGACGATGCCATCGAGCTTTTCGTTCCGGCGGAGGCAAGAAGCAGACTTCACACCATACACAGAGCGAGATGATTTTTTTTTTTTTTTTATAAGAAGAAATAGAAAAGGAAATAGCCCCGCTCGTTGCGAGGAAAATGGAGATGAATTTGGTTTTCAGATTCTCACTTTTATCTCCCATTATTCTATATATATTTACAATATAGATGGAGTGAGATTTCCGATAATGATGTCATTCAAGACTTTTAGAATACGTTAGTTTAAAAAATAATGAACGATTTGAAAAATATTTTTAAAAAAATAATTACTTATATCATTCGGAAGAATTAGTTAATGGAAATGTTTTCATTATTGATAATTATTTATACTTAACTATTTTTTTGGGCAATAAATAAATTTTTCATCCATTCATTTTTATAAGCAAAACAAACATTTATTTTTCGAAAAGCATTTTCTAAATCATTAATTTTCCAAGAAAGAGACACACTCTTATTCTAACCTTTTTTTTTTTTTTTTTGCTTTTTTTCTATTTTTCTCTTCCAATTTAGATCTAGGAAATGTCTTCTCTTGATCTAGTTTTAAATTTGAGAGTTTGAACTCTCTTGATTTAATTTTCATATCAGGAGCTATTCTCACCCGATATAAATTTGGGAGTATAAATATACTTTCAAAGATGTGATGCCTCTTTGTTATGTCTGTATATAAGTCATTTGCATTTAGCTTCAATGGTGATGGCATAAACTCCAATGTCTTGCTGAACCACAAAGATTTGCTCTCCCAACTATTAGATTTGTGTTTGTTCAACTTACTTTGATTGTCTTTGTACGACGATGATCCAGAGAAAGCCAATCTTAGGCATGCATTGTAAACTAGCTAGGTCGTAATTGCTGGAGGAGGAATATCTAATGTGTATTTATAATTGACGAAGATCTGAGATCCACTTATTTGCCACAAGTTATTTTGCTTGATAGAACCATTATTATGTAACAAACTTGGGATTAACCTTATTGGTGTTTGATTGATTCTCTTTATTTTATGGATTTGGATTTGTATTTCATTATACTAGACATTACTCGGCTTCGATTCACTTTGTTACGAAATTTATGTACTTCTAATGTATCCTTTTAAATAATGAATATAATTATTTTTGATAAAAAAAATCACAAATGAAATTCCACCTTTCCATGAAAGCATATTACATCATCTCCTCATTGTGCCGTTTAAAATGTTTATCTAGATCAACACTCAATTAAGATCAGGTATTTATTTGTATTTATGGACACAGCATCATCCTCGATCTTGTTTCCATGGATGTACATATTTAATAGGTGGTTTCTTATATTGTAAACTAGAATAACATATACCAAAACTAGAAAAATGAAATAATGGATTATTTATGATCTTATTTGTATTTAAGGACATAGCATCATCCTCGATCTTGTTTCCATGGATGTACATATTTAATAGGTGGTTTCTTATATTGTAAACTAGAATAACATATACCAAAACTAGAAAAATGAAATAACGGATTATTTATGGCATTTTAAAGCATCACGGTTACTAGAGGATCTACATCGGATTTTGTTGATCAGAAAAAAGTACAGCATAAAAGATATGCCAACTTTGTCATTGCTTCGGGTCGTGCTAGTGTGCCGACATTAACTGGGCCATCGCTAGAGATTAATATCACATGTTCATTGGCGGCACTTGAAAAAAATAGAACCAACTAATTCAAGGGTCCGTCATAATACAAGAAAATAGATTTGATGTTTTATGTAATAAAAATTTATTTCTCTCAGCCGTGGAAAAAAAAATTTAACTTCTTTTTTTTTATTGGACTTGCATCTTGAGTCCCGTTTTCTTAAATTTAACCCCTGCCCAAAAAGAAAAGCTCACTCCCTACAACGAGCTGTTATACGATTTTACATATGATACTGGAAAACAGAGCTATTTACTCTAAAGCATGCCCTAAGTTCACTTCCTCTATGCCATGAAGATGGAGTTTGCTTTGCAAATTGGAGTTCCATGGGACAACATAGAACCTATGCAAAAGTCAGTCCCTTCCTTGGACGACAGTCCGGAAGGGTAATCGGCTTTAGGCGAACTAGCTTGAGCTATCGCAGGTCCTCGTTGCTCAATTGCTCTAGCGCCTGCATGGCTTGGATGGCCTTGATGCCGAGGGCCCTCCACCTCTGGAGCAGCTCTCGGTTCTTGCTCCGGCCCATCGTCGAAGCTGTCATGGCCTTCAGAAGAGATGGAGGTTGGGGACGATTGCTTGGCTTGGAGAGGGAGATAAAGGGGAGAGTGTGTGAAATGGAGTTGGAGACAGGGCAGTGTCCACCGTTGGACCGAGCACACTATCACGAGAGAAAATAGTCTGAACGCTTTGTCAAGTGGTTTGGAAATGAGTTGATCTTAAATTCCATTTCAAACCATTTATTTTAGCCATTTCATTTTATAACCAATTATGACTGGACTTTTGAAAGTGAGGTACAATTTTGGATTAGTAAATGGGTTCAAAACCCATTTTTAGTGTCCAAGTCAAACTTCGACTCGTCTCTTCTTTTTGATGGAGTCCCTAGCAAGCTCTTGATGTTATCCGCCAAGAGAGCTGGCCAAAGCTACAATAACTGAACAATAAAAAGTTAGATTAATTCCAGACCGTGAGTAGAAAACGTAAGTAGTCGAACTAAGACAAAAATGGTTAATCTAACAAGATGTTACTTTTGGAAATTCATACCTCTAACGAGATGAAGTCATGCAAGTAGAATATTTTGGTAGATCATTGATCCGACTTTTTAGAGATAGAGCGCATGATGATGCATCTCCCTCTAAATTAGGAGAGTTTTTTGTATGTGGACATAATTTTTGACAAAACAAATGGATAATCATTAGATGCATCAATAGGTTTTTTGAGGAAAAAAGCTATAGTGGTCGACGGAACAACTTCATCATTTGTTGATAGAGATGGTCACATATGAGGAGAGTAGCAAGATTGTGGCTCAAGAGGAATAAGATATTGAAGCTTGGAGCATCAAAAGATGAGAGCTGTATAAATAGGCAAAGAGTTGGTCATTCTCATTATTGGTGGATTCACTTGCTTATTTTGCATTCATAACATTCCATACCAAGAAATTTGATAAATGGTAGGTTAGGTAGAAATTGTATTATTCCTCTAATGTGACAATGCATACCTTTTTATCATTACTTGACTTTCAAGAATAACCATTATATCGAACCTCAAAGATTGATTAATTTACTTAATCAACATTTTGGACGCGGCAATTCAACGATTGATATTCAATGTCATTATTGAATTCACTAAGAAAATGCTCAAAGTCACGTAATCAGCCTCATGGTTACCATATGCAGCCAAAAGCCGTAAATCGTTCCTACTATATAAATACCATCTTTGTCAATTAGAAGGAATTCCAACATTGAGCAAAGTCATTGGTCTCATGTATATTGTTTGATATGGTTCTAGATAAAATAAACCTAGAAATAGCAAAGGATAGAGAGAAGTACTCTCTAGAAGCATATAGCGACAAATTTACATAAGAGATAGATAGCATGTAATGCTAAAAATTACATCTCTTTTTAGCAAATCAAAAGTGAATATATCTTTCTAATTTTATTGCCCAAAAAAAAAAAAAACACTTATCGCTATTCGAGACTTAAACAGTTTGTTTCTTTGGCCATAATACTTTTCTCAAAAATGCAAAATGTGTTTGGTACTTCACGTTTGCAGATTGATTGAATTGAGGAGAATAGGAGAGATTGAGCTTCTCAGATTAGAGTGCACAACAAAAGCTTTATGCATTTCACATATGCTACGAGAAATAGTGCTTTCTTAGATCAATGTATTATCTAAAGTTGTTGATGTCTTGTAGTGTAACGAAGCAATTATACATCATAAGGAAACAATTCCACAACAACAGAGAATTCAGGGCTAGACATTAAACATTACATCTATTGTTTTTTTGTGTTTTTGTTTTGGCTAGACAAAAAAATCTATGAATGAGTGATATGTTAAGGCATCGTTATCATGATCGGATTATGGTAATTTTTGAAAGGAAGATGCCGGCATAATGCTAATCAGCTAATTTAAGCCCACAAATAAAAAATAAAAAAATACAGCTCATGCTACAATCAACCACTACTGCAAGGTTAGGAAGAAATTTTCCATAAATAAAATCATCCCAATTACAGCCAAATGATATCTACACGAGTTGAATCTTATGGGAATCTCATTCATGGTTTTAATGAAATGCTTATGACTGGATGGAGCCAATTGTGGATCGTATTATGTAACTTTATTTAGCTCATAAAATCATGAGCACAACAAATACTCACAAATTAATCATAATTAGCTTGCCAACTAAAAAACTTGCCGAAAATGGAGTCGCCAAAATAGACACGGTGGGGTCCTGGGCTTGCTGTACTCATGATTGCGTGAATGTCTCATCTCTGTAATTGCTTCTTAATTTAAGGGTATGTTTGTTTTGCGAAAAACAATTTTCGAAAAAACGTTTTCCTCATTTTCCAACATTTGGTTCATTTAGGAAAATGAGTCAACGGAAAATGTTTTCCTAGTCAATGGAAAATGTTTTCATTCCAAAGCTTAAATTCAGGAAAACGATTTCTCCTTTGAAAAAATCGAAAAACGTTTTCCAAAATGTTTTAAGGTAATTGCTTAATGAAAAATTTATTATTAAAAAGAATTTATAATTAAAAATTTTGAATTTATTATTATTATATATTTTCCTTTCTTTCTTCTTTCTTTGTTTTTTCTTTTTTTCTTTTCTTGTTTTCTCTTTTCTTTATTTGCTTTTGAACAAAAATCCTAACTCCTCCTCCCATCTCTCCTTCTCCTTCGCCCCCTCCCTTTCGTCACCGCCGCCTCCTCCAACCCTAGCCCTTCCTGCGCTCCTATTGGCTTCACTCCCTCCTCTTCCTCTTTGTCGGCATCTTCTACACCTTCAATCATTTTTGAAATGCAATCCAAGCATCAGAAAATACTTTCAGTCACGTATCATCAAACAAAGGAAAACTAACCGTTTTCCTGGAAAATGGTTTCTCAAAAAACATTTTCCAAAAACGTTACGTTTTCTGCAAAACAAACACACCATAAGTACTTTAATAACAGTGAATATTATTTTAAAATGTTGTATATTTTAAATTTAGGTCACAAGAATTTTTTCATTGCCAAGAGTAACATGAAAGAAGTATATACAAGGCAACTACTTGAGATGATAGAGTTTGATTCAGATTATGACTACAAGTTCTAACGGATGATCCTAAATATCAGTATATATTAGTCTATTCGATTCTCGGCAACAAAAGAGCATATGCTTATATCGATGAAAAAAGTGAAAAAGTGATTAATGTGTACACATACAAGAAATTACATAAAGACTTGAATCAAGGTCTTCATGGTATGTCTAATAATTCGTATGGGTAAATCATTCCCTGGTTTCGATAAGGTGAAATGTAAATTGATCGGTTCAATTGTAGCAAACTTTTCCCGTTAGCCATTAGCTAGGCTATCTGTTTGTTGAAGATGGGCTTTCCTTCATCCAAATTGGATATCCATGGTACAACGTAGAACACATCCAAGCTCACCACCTTCAACAACTCCGACACTTAAAGGGTCTAGGGTCGACAGAGGGTCGCCAACCATGGTAGGTCAGTTCAATTTCAGGACTTTAGTCCGATTGTATAAGCTATAAGCTACTAGAGTATTTGCTACTATGATAAGAGTGTGTGATGCAAGTTAGATCGGTGGTCTAATTAGAGAATAAAGAATGATATCAAGAGTAAATTAAAACAAAACGTGATTCAGTTACTATTGGTAGCTTTGGTGGATACTCATTATTAATGTGGATACACTTGCATAATTGCATAGTACACATTTTCATAGTAGCAAATATTATAAATGAGAGGTCTGGTCAAAATCGTCAATACAAAAGTGGGTTGCACATTGATTCATGGATGAATACTTGAAATTTTGAAGGAAAATTGACTGCCAACCTTAAGATTTCTAGAAAGCATTGTAGACATGGCAATTTGACGATATTTGATCTGCTTTATTAGATGTACCGATTCGTCCTTAAAAGCGTAGCCTCAGGGGTGCTATAAGCAGCTAAAAGTCATGACGGGTTAAGCTTTGTCAAACGCACACTTATTTCTACTATATCCACAAGTACCGGTATATCAAATTAGATGCATTTACAATGCGGATCAAATTCATTGATCTCACATCAATATTATTGCTCGGTACGTTTCTCATATAATTAAACATAGTATAAACAAAGGATATAAAAATAAGACTCTTCAGATGTTCTTACTTTTACATGCAAGGTTGGAGTGTGTAAGTCATGATAATTACATGAATGTCAAAAGAGGTTTTCTAAAATGCGAGTGAGATATGATGCATGATTCGTTGCTTCGTTGGCATCTCAGATTCTCAGGGGTCTTGCCATGGAGCAGTTGAAGGAAAGTTTTATATTCTTTTCTTTTTCTTTTCTTATCTCTCTTCTCTTCTGATTTAGATCTAGGAGATCTCTTCTCTCGATATAGTTCTCAATTTGAAAGTTTGAACTCTTCCTATTTAATTTTTACATCTAGGAGCTATTCTCTCCTAATCTAGATTTGAGAGTATAAATATGCTTTGGAGGATTTGACGCCTTTGTGTTATGTCCGTATATAAGTCATCTACTTCCAGCTTCAATGGTGATCGCATGAACTTTGATATGAACCAAGAAAATTTACTCTCCCAACTGTTGGATTTGTGTTTGTTTAAGCTGTTTCAATTGTCTCCATATGACGATGAAGCAAAGGAAGTCGATTCTAAGCACCCGCTGTTAAGTGGCTACGGCAGTTAAATAATGAATATAATTCTTTTCGACAAAAAAATCACAAATGAAATTTCGCCTTTCCATGAAAGCATATTACATCATCTCCTCTTTGTGCTGTTGAAAATGTTTATCTAGATCAACGCTCAATTAAGATCACGTCTAATTTGTATTTATGGACACAGCATCATTTTCGATCTTGTTTCCATTGATGTACATATTTAATAGGTGGTTTCTTATATTGTAAACTAGAATAACATATACCAAAACTAGAAAAATGAAATCACATATTATTTATGGCACTTCAAAGCATCATGGTTACTGGAGGATCCACATCGGATTATGTTGATCAGAAAAAAGTATGACATAAAAGATATGCCAACTTTGTCATCGCTTCGGGGTCATGCTAGTGTGCCAACATTAATTGGACCATCGCTCGAGATTAATATCACATGCAAAAGTCAGTCCCTTCCTTGGACGACAGCCTGGAAGGAGAATCGGCTGTAGGCGAACTAGCTGGAGCTATCGCAGGTCCTCGTTGCTCGATTGCTCTAGCGCCTGCACGGCTTGGATGGCCTTGATGCCAAGGGCCCTCCACCTCTGGAGCAGCTCTCGGTTCTTGCTCCGGCCCACCGTCGAAGCTGTCATGGCCTTCAGAAGAGACGGAGGTTGGGGACGATTGCTTGGCTTGGAGAGGGAGATAAGGGGGAGAGCGTGTGAAGTGGAGTTTGAGACTGGGCAGTGTCCATCGTTGGACCGAGCACACCAGCAAGAGAGAGAGAGAAAATAGTCTGAACGCTTTGTCAGGTGGTTTGGAAATGAGTTGGCCTTAAATTCCATTTTAACCCATATATTTTAGACTTTTCATTTTATAAGCAATTATGACTGGACTTTTGAATCTTTAGGTGATCCAACATATCCAATTCAAGCAATTCTAGGTTAGTAAATGGGTTCAAAACCCATTTTTAAAGTCTAAATTAAACTTCGAGTCGTCTCTTCCTTTTGATGGAGTCCTGGCAAGCTCTTAATGTTATCCACCAACAGAGCCAGCAAAAGCTACAATAACTGAGCAATAGAAAGTTAGATCAATTCCAAATCGCAAGTAGGAAAGGTAAGTAGTCGAATTAAGACAAAAATAATTAATCTGATAAGATGTTACTTTTGGAAATTCATACCTTTGAAGAATCGAAGTCATGCAAGTAGCATATTTTGGTAGATCATCGATCCGACTTTTCAGAGATAGAGTGCACGATGATGCATCTACCGCTAAATTAGGAGAGTTTTTTGTATGTGGACATAATATTTGGCAAAACAAATGGATAATCATTAGAGACATCAATAGGTTTTTTGAGGAAAAAAGCTATAGTGGTCCACGGAACAAGTTCATCATTTGTTGATAGAGATAGTCAAATATGAGAGTGGCAAGATTGTGGTTCAAGAGGAATAAGATATTGAAGCTTGGAGCATCAAAAGATGAGAGCTGTATAAATAGGCAAAGAGTTGGTCATTCTCATTATTGGTGGATTAACTTGCATATTTTGCATTCATAACTTCCCATACCAAGAAATTTGATAAATGGTAGGTTAGGTAGAAATTGTATATTCATCTAATGTGACAATGCATAGCTTTTTATCATAACTTGACTTTTAAGAATAATCATTATATCAAACCTCAAAGATTGATTAATTTACTTAATCAAAATTCTGGATGCGGCAATTCGACGATTGATATTCAATGTCATTATTGAATTCACTAAGAAAATGCTCAAAGTCATGTAATCAGCCTCATGGTTACTATATGCAGCCAAAAGGCGTAAATTGTTCCTACTATATAAATACCATCTTTGTCAATTAGAAGGAATTCCAACATTGAGCAAACTCATTGGTCTCATGTATATCATTTGATATGGTTCTAGATAAAATAAACTTAGTAAGAGCAGAGGACGGAGAGAAGTACCCTCTAGAAGGATATAGCGATAAATTTACACAAGAGATAGATAGCATGTAATGCTAACACTTCTAATTATTGACCAAAAAATTTACATCTCTTTTTAGCAAATCAAAAGTGAATATATCTTTATGATTTTATGGCCCCAAAAAAAGAAAAAAAAAACACTTATCACTATTCGAGACTTAAATAGTTTCTTTGGCCATAATACTTTTCTAAAAAATGCAAAAATGTTTTTGGTACTGTTCGTTTGCAGATTGATTGAATTGAGGAGAATAGGAGAGATCGAGCTTCTCATATCAGAGTGCACAACAAAAGCTTTATGTATTTCACGTATGCTAAGATAAATAGCGCGTGCTTAGATCAATGTATTATCTAAAGTTGCTGATGTCTTGTAGAGTAACGAAGCAATTATACATCATATGGAAAGAATTCCACAACAACAGAGAATTCAGGGCTAGACATTAAACATTACGTCAAAAAAGTACAGCTCATGCTACAATCAACCATTATTGCAAGGTTAGGATGCCGACAAAGAAATTTTCCATAAAATAAAATCATCCCAATTTAAGCCAAATGATATCTACAAGAGTTGAATCTTATAGGAATCTCATTCATGGTTTTAATGAAATGCTTATGACTGGATGGAGCCAATTGTGGACCGTATTATGTAACTTTATTTAGATCATAAAATCATGAGCACAACAAATACTCACAAATTAATCATAATTAGCTTGCCAACTAAAAAACTTGCCGAAAATGGAGTCGCCAAAATAGATACGGTGGGGTCCTGGGCTTGCTGTACTCATGATTGCGTGAATGCCTCATCTCTGTAATTGCTTCTTAATTTAAGTACTTTAATAACAGTGAATATTATTTAAAAACGTTGTATATTTTAAATTTTGGTCACAAGAATTTTTTCATTGCCAAGAGTAACATGAAAGAAGGCAACTACTTGAGATGATAGAGTTGGATTCAGATTGTGGTTACAAGTTCTAACAGATGATCCTAAATATCAGTATATATTAGTGCTCCGCATGAATTTTAGTACTCTCGATGTATAGTTAGCTTCTATTCGATTCTCGGCAACAAAAGAGCATATCCTTATGTCGATGAAAAAAGTAAAAAGGTGATTAATGTGTACACGTACGAGAAAATACATGAAGACTTGAATCAAGGTCTTCATGGTATGTCTAATAGTTCGTATAGGTAAATCATTCCCCGGCTTCAATAAGGTGAAATGTAAATTGGTCGGTTCAATTATAGCAAACTTTTCATGTTAGCCATTAGCTAGGCTATCTGTTTGTTGAAGATGGGCTTTCCTTCATCCAATTGGATATCCATGGTACAACGTACAACCCATCCAAACTCACCTTCAACAACTCCGACACTTGAAGGGTCTAGGATGGACAGAGGGTTGCCGACGGTGGTAGGTCGGTTCGATTTCAGGACTTTGGTCCGATTGTATAAGCTATAAGCTCCTAGAGTATTTGCTACTACGATAAGAGTGTGTGATGGAAGTCAGATCGGTCGTCTAATTAGAGAATAAGGAATGTTGTCGAGAGTAAATTTAAACAAAACGTGATTAAGTTACTATTGGTGACTTTGGTGGAGACTCATTATTATTATGGATACACTTGCATATTTTCATTTAATACACATTTCCATAGTAGCAAATATTATAAATGAGAGATCTGGTCAAAATCGTCATTACAAAAGTGGGTTGCACATTGATTCATGGATGTTGAAGGAAAATTGACTGCCAACCTTGAGATTTCTAGAAAGCATTGTAGACGTGGGTTGCACATTGATTCATGATGTTGAAGGAAAATTGACTGCCAACCTTGAGATTTCTAGAAAGCATTGTGGACGTGGAAATTTGACAATAGTTGATATGCTTTATTAGATGTACCGACTCGTCCTTAAAAGCGTAGCCCAAGGGGTGCTATAAGCAGCTAAAAGTCATGACGGGTCAAGCTTTGTCAAACGCACACTTATTTCTACTCTATCCACAAGTACCAGTATATCAAATTAGATACATTTACAATGCAGATTGTCACATCAATATTATTGCTCGGCATGCTTCTCATATGATTAAACATAGTATGAACAAAGGATATAAAAATAAGACTCTCCAGATGTTCTTACTTTAACATGCAAGATTGGAGTATGTAAGTCATGATAATTACATGAATGTCAAAAGAGGTTTTAAAAAATGCGAGTGAGATATGATGCATGATTCTTTGCTTCGTTGGCATCTCAGGGGCCTTGCCATGGAGCACTTCAAGGACCGTGAGGAAAGAAAAGGAAATTGAGTTGGCTAAGCCGTGGAGCATGAAAATATGAAGGGCTCTATAAATATTTAGTCATGTTCATTGTTGGTGTCATTGACTTGCACAATTTGCGTTTAACAATTTCACAAGCTAAGAAATTTATCGATGGCAGGTTTTGTTTGAATTTATTTTCTCTAGAAGCACTATCATATACACCCTCTGTCATTGCCTAATTATTTGAATAAGATGAATTTGATACCATTAGATTGTTAATGATCTTCATGGATGGAAACTTGGACAGCAATTTCCCGATATCGATCAGAACTATTCCATGTGTCTTATAAAACCTTAAAGTACTATTCCGCATAGATGATAAAGCCTTAGAGTATGTAAATAAACCTCTATTTATCGCCGAAAGCTATAGTTCATTGAAGAATAATTGCAATTGGATTTTGTATAATCTATAAGTTTTTTAATTATATGTTGAAGTGCTAAAGAAGAAAGAAACAAAATAAAATCTAAGCAGATTATGCCAAACATAGTTTCTTAATTTATGCATGGTAGCGGTAAGCATTGGTTCAAGGTTGACCTTGGATCAACCTTGAACCAGCCCAACCCTGCCAGTCTTAATTCCAGTTTCAAAGGGACTGAATTGGTCCTTAGTCCTAGAACCCCTGCACCTTGCACTGTATGACTTGGTCCTTAATCCTAAAAGTTTATGATGGGTCCAACCCAAACCAATAGGTATTATACATCTAATATGTTATAATATATATATATATATATATATATATATATATATATATATATTACATATTCTAAAGTTTATAACACTAACTTAATGTTAACGGGGTTAACAAGCCGTTCTCCTCCAGCATTCTATTTTGTCATTTTCTTTCCTTTTTATCCTTTTTTTTTAAATATTTGCCAAGTAAATAAGAAAGAACAAAACTCTAGTTAGAAATTTAGAAACCCTCTTCGTGAGCAATGCTTAACACTCGCTTCGCTCTTGGCTCCCCACTCGCCTTGCAAATCACTACTTGCCTCTCACAATGCCGCTCGCCACTTGCCTCTTGTCTCGCAGCTTGCCACTCGCCCCTTGCCTTATGTGAGACCGGTCCAAATCAGATCATGCTCACTCCTAATTAACAAGATATGAAGTTGTATATTTATGGTTGATATTAAGTATTTTGAACATATTATGGTTTAATTATATTCCATTGGTAAGTTTCACCTAGAATGTAACTCGGAATTCTCTTCTCTTAAACTTCCCATCTCATCACATTTCCCAAGCAGAAAAATGATTCAAAGACAAATCAAAAGCCAAGGAATTATAGTATGCTCTAGCAGAGGAAACACTTTATCTCCATGAGCAATCTTGATCATTTTTATACTTTGTTACTTATAGCAATTATGTAATTCATGTTGTTATGTTATCTTAAATTTATATTGGATATGTACTGGTATTTATATTTTGGTTGATTAAAGCTACATCGTTGATGGATATGTAATTTCAAATAGTAAGTTTGTCTTTTTAAGGAATACAAAAGACGAAACAAGAAAATTATTAGTTGGTCTCGGGTTGACCTTAGAATCGGACCGGACTGATAAGGTCGGTCCAATTTTCAATC
This sequence comes from Eucalyptus victrix, assembly GCA_016097545.1. Classification (NCBI taxonomy): domain Eukaryota; kingdom Viridiplantae; phylum Streptophyta; class Magnoliopsida; order Myrtales; family Myrtaceae; genus Eucalyptus; species Eucalyptus victrix. The sequence continues at coordinate 59,116,043 of CM027839.1, read as the reverse complement.
CTAGATTCAACGGGGTTGGTCCTCGGCCCAAAAAATTGAGAACCAACACTATGCAAGTTGGTCCATCATTTAGGTGTTGGACCGACCTAATTTGGACCATGCTCATCCCTAAATTGTACGAGCCACTAATTCTTTTTTTGGGGGGGGGGGGGGGGGGGGATGCAATGAATAGTAGAGAACGAAGAGAAATTATGTGAAGAAAGATGTGTTTGTTCTCAAGCTTGTAAAATTAGGAAACGGTAATGGGCAACGTTGGAATTGCCACTAAACTTCATTTTCCATTTCTATGTAACCTCATTGGATTGAAACTTCATTCATCATATCCAAAATCCATATAAACAGCCTCCCAGTCTAGCCCACATCTCCTTTCTCACTCTACAATCTGAACAAAAAAAGAGCTCACTGCGACTTCCTGACATCATTTTTGTTGGAGATGCAGTTGAAGATTGTGCTTGATCCTGATTATAGATTGATTGATTTAATGAATAGGAAGTTTTAGTAAATAGGAAATTTATTATTCTTTGTATATTGTTTCCTTTTTTATTCTCTTCCTTCCTTACACTATAAATGTATTAATGTGCTTGTATACAAATTAATGCAATACCCATAATTTCCTCTCTTTCTTGTATTTCCTTTCAATTTCGACTAATTTTCTCGCGTCAACTCTCTCTGCGGTCTCGGCCAAAGCAAGCATAAGCTCCGGCTTCACCTACTAATTGTGAAAAGGGCCTAATTAGATTCTTTTCTTTTTTTTTTCATTCCAAAACTAGTCCTAAATACATTAGGATAATTACATCTGAAGGGTGTCGCTACTGATTGCCACTGTCCTTTTACTAGATTAGAAAAACGAATGCATTAGGAGGACCAGGATGTGCCTCTTGAATGTCAAAAGTGAAAACAATATCAATTGATCACGCTTAATTCTTGAATTTTACTAGTTAAATTGCTTACCATTGTTGGGGCCCCATCAATCTCCGCAACCTCCATGCCAGTGACAATCATCCCAGGAGCAATCTCCCTGGTGAGCCTGACAATGGCATCCTCTGCCGTGTTCATGTCCAGGGCCTTCATGCTAGGGAATTCCTCAATCATCTTGATGCTCTTGAGCCTCTTCACCCTGGTGGCCCCGAATGGCCTGTCATGGCCGCACGAGCTCACCACCACCTTGGCCTCCATCACGTTCGGGTCCATACCAACTGCATGTCGTGGTCATGGACACCAAGGGCCCAGTTGATCACGACCCTCGCCACTCGCCCGCCCTTCACGATCAGGTCCTCGGCCCCAACCGTGTTGAAGAGCTTCACGTTGGGCTTCGCCAGAAGCTTGCTCATGATCGTCGAGGTGAAGAGGGCCACGTAGCTGTCTTGCTCGTCGTACTAGATCCTGAGCTCGTTGAGGAACTTGCCGGGGGGGGAGGGTAATTCCAAATTCGTTGAATAGAGAAAACGATATATTCAAACCATAAACGAGCAGAACTATGAAAATCTATGCACCTCAAAATTGCGAGTTACTTAATCACTATGTTTTAGAGATATTATGCTTATATACCATCATCATGTCATACCCTTGTGGCCTTTTAGACATTATATGAACCTACATGTGAGCTGGTTTTCGAACGACCATGGCCGAGAATAATTGACCACCAAGCCATGCGCCACCTCCTGGACTGACCGATTGCTTGATGATCGCAGCCCGAATTGACAGGTTCTTGCTGAGCTCGTAGGCATAGGAGAAACCAGCCGAGCTGACACCCACCACGATCATGTCGGTGTCGGAGTAAGTGATCATGTCCATCATAGAGCGGCAGGTCATCTCATGAGACAAGATGAACTCCTTAATGGGCTCAAACTCAAACAACCTAAGGTCATGCGGAATAGAACCCGAGGACATCAAGGCGGTAGCGGCGGCGCTTCTCCGGGAGGGTTTGGGCGGGGCTGCGTAGGAGAGCATGGGCGTGTTGTGGAAGGTGGCGGACCATTGGTGTCTAGGAAGGAGGAGGAAGAGGAGAGGGGGAGTGAGAGTGGTGGCCATGGTGGCCATGGTTGCCATGGTTGGGAGGAGGGTGTTAAGTTATGTGGGCTTGAAGAGTTTTGTGGAAGGGAACTACAAAGAGACTGAAGATTTTAGGGGGGTGTGAGCGTGTTTTACGTGAAGGATATATGCCTATTTAAGCTCTTGCGTTCATGGTTTGGAATGTGATTTGATTGGGAGAGTAAGAAATATTAAGAGAATAAACATCTAAAAGGAAAAATCGAAGCGAAGATACAAATGAAAGGAAGAAAAGAATGCCAAAGGTCCAAATTGCTTGAATTTTTTCAGGTGCCTTGCCAGATATTTGCTATTGCTCAATTTAACAATCCTTGATTTTAATAAACCTAGTCATTGACAGGAAAAATTGATACATTGTAAATGATGTCATTTTCACCTTTCAAAATCCTCGATTGAACTCTATCCACCAATTTTTATAACACTAGAATCTAATATTGATTTTCCAGTCTAACTAAAAATTAATATGAAAAAATTGAAAAATTCGATACATTTTAGACAATGTCATTTTGATCTTTCAAAGTCCACGATTGAACTTCAGCCACCAATTTTCACAACAGTAGAATTTAATTTCGATTTTCTAGTCAAGCTAGAGATTGATATGAAAAAAGACACATAAGTATTGAGTGAAATTTAATTTAAACATTTTTTTCTTTTTTGCTTTATTTTTCACGCGAAGAGACCTTAAACTTTGAAACACGACCAAAAGAAGTCTTAAAGTTGCATATTATACGAATTTTCCAAATCCTTTTAACTTAATTTTCCATTATAAAGTAAAATATATATAAATATAAATATATATAAAGTTTAAAAAACCAATTTGTGACAGCTGTGGGATTTGAACCCACGCCCTTTCGGACCAGAGCCTAAATCTGGCGCCTTAGACCACTCGGCCAAACTGTCATTTGCTTGAGGGTTGGTCCCTCAAATTATAATCACTTCTAAGTAATGGACACAAAGCATTATTTAATTCCGGGAGATTTTGTCCGTCGTTGATGTTTTTGCCGTTCAAGATATTTTATTTATAGCATATAAAATAATATTCAATTAAAAAAAAAATACTCAACCACTTCCTTTCTGTTTCCAGAGGTGTCTAGACCAAGTCGAGTGCGAAAAGACAGGCAGATATCCCGATCCAATCGCAATTCTCAAAGACATTATTGAGAAAAAAATAAAATAATTATTGAGATATATATATTTAACTTTATAAAAATCAAAGTATTGAAAAGTCTCCACCACGTTCGATTTTTCTAGATGCAATAATCAAGTGCGCCTTGAAAAGAAATATTTGGGTGGTTGGTTGACCTAACTTTTGAGCCCAACCATTTAATATACTATATAGTCTCCATATTACAGGTGAAGATATCAATAAACTTTTATGAGATGATTTTATGGGATTCAGACAATTGTCTTGATCCTAGGATTTTTGAACTTAATGAACCTATCCTCTCTTCCCTATTCATAAAATTTCCCTTTTTTTTTTTTTTTTATCAATCTACCTTTGTGTGATTCCTATTAAAGCATATACTAGGAGGGTGGGTGCACTAAATTTAATAATAAAATTTCCTTTTTAATTTTTTTTCTTTGGCTTGGTTAGTATTGTCCACATTTGTTTTGATTCTAAAAACCTAAACCTCATTTTTCACTTGCAATTCCGAACGGTTGTTCCTCTTGGTGTTTGCATCCACCACGGTGGTAACCTTTTTTCATGCATAGTGAAAAGAATCCAAATTCTTTGTGCCTACTTTTTCCCCCTTTCGCCTTGCTTTTTAAGGGATATATTTGAGATTTTATCACGGTATTTTTTAGATTCAACACTTGTTCGTTGATTACAATTAAACATAACAATCGAAACACTAATCCGATCCCATTTTTCGTTTCATTCTCAACTACAACGTTCACTTCCAGCTTACTTAAATTTCATTTGGTAGCCCATTATGTAAGAGTCGAATCATTGCGTTTCATCCTTTCTACCTTTCTATCCTCCAAGACGAATTGCACATAAATTATTCTTCTTTTTTTACCTTTACTTTTTCTTTTGCGCCGTTGCTTGGCCCACATGATAAGAGGTATTTTGTACGGTTGTGATATCCCATTACGATGAAAACGACGAATTAGATAAGAATCAAAATGCAAAAAATTGCAAGGAAAAAGAAAATAAAAGCACTTTTAAAAGATTATGAATAGAGCAGATAAAACCAAACCAGGTAGAATCATCAAAATCACAAATTCTGACAAAATAAATAAATAAATATGCAAAAAGCCAAAAAATAAATAAGAAAACAAAAAGCTAAAAGAATAAATAAGAAAATGGGGGAATAATCTAAAGCCCACTTGCGCAAAGAGTCAAGAAACTATTCATTGCAGGGTGGGTCTCCCAATGCTGACCGGTTTCTCTTAAATTAAAAATAAATAAATAAATAAATAAATAAATGACTCTTCGAGGTCGTTGCCTGGCCAGTGGCCAATATAGATGTCGACATTCGACCAAAAAAAATATAGACATCGACAAAACCAAGACTTGAAACATTGTTATCCTCTTAATCATCTAAATTGGGTAGCCGGCAGAGGCCATTTGGTGAGATAATGATGTTTGAATTAACTTAAGAAGCAAATTATTGAAGATGTTACCGAGAGCATATATGAAATTAGTCATATGAATTTCCAAATATGTTAGGATTGCTCTAGGAGATTATTGTGATTATGAAAATTGATCATACTAATTTCAAATCTTTTAAGAAACTTGGCTAGATTAAGATTAAATTTAAATTCAAAGTCCGTACTAGATATTCAGCATGATTGTTACCCAATTCATTTGTAATTTATTTATTTATAGTATGAATTTGTCATGAAATTTACACATCAAAATAAGACGTTTTATGTCGCGAAATCATTCATAAATCGATTGATTGAACCTTTGAGCATCTTTTTTTCTTTTTTTTGTAAAAGATAATTTGATTGTCCGTATCCAAAATCAAACTCTCAACAATAAATCATTACTAACCAAATAAATGAACGTTATAATCTATAGAACCAACCTAAAATACATCCGCAGCCAAAAAAAAAAAAACCCCTAAAATTCATCATTTATATAAATCTTTCATAAACTTTCTTATTTTCTAGGTTTGTTATTTATACATCGTCCTAGCCTATTATAAGTTTTTAAAATAATATTATTAATACATCTTAACAACTCTATCGATAAGCGAGCCCAATTCGATGAACCAAAAAATTTCTTTCCCCAAAATTCATGATAAAGATATAATTTTTGAGGTGATTTTATTATTCAAATTTCCTATTTTCTTTCTCTTGGGTTTTCTATTCACCGACTAAAATTTCCTGGCCAAGTGAAATTTGCCGCTTACCGACCAAAAAAAAAAAAAAAGAAATTTGCCGCTAAAAAAATCTGGAAACGGTGGAAGCCTATCCACCGTTCGTGACCTCGGTCGACGGTGGCCCTACCTCAACTTGGGAATCGTGGAAATATCAATAAGAATTAAGTAATCGATTTAATTTTTTGCCAGAAATTAATTGATTTTAGTTGCCCTTTTACGAGGGCACCTTGGAACTATCAATAAAACTAAGTAACTAATTTAATTTTTTTGCCTGAAATTAATCGATTTATTTGCCCTACCTCAACTTGGAATCTTGGCAATATCAATTAAATAAAGTAATCAATTTAATTTTTTGCCGAAATTAATTGGATTTAGTTACCCTACCTCAGCTCGGGAATCTCGGAAATATCAATAAAGAATTAAGTAATCAATTTAATTTTTTGCTGAAATTATATTGATTTTTAGTTGCCTTCCTTTACCGTTCCTTCGTCGCTATCCATAGCCAGATAGCACCGAGGGCTGCCGTATTGGACTGGTGCAAGCCACGTCGTGACCGCCACGTGTCGGAATCCCATTGGGGTTACTTTTCCTTGCCGTGACCAAATCAACCTCCTCCTCTGCTATAAAGAAAGGCCCTGCCCTCACGTTGTTCTTCATCATTATCTCTCTGTCTCTCCCTTCTTCTCGATTGATTCTCAGCCAAGCCCCTTGCGAATTCTTTCAAGGTAGGGCTTTCCGATCTCCGATCTCTCCGTTCTTCGTGATCTGCGAATTGGGTTTTATTCTTTTTCCGTATCCGTTTTGATCTTGGATCTTGGGTTCTCTGGGTTTCGTGTTCTTGGCGTTTTCTTGATTTCTGGGTTGCGATGGTTGAAGGGGAGGCTTAAATTTGTGATCTTCTTTTGGTGCTCTACAGATGCAGATCTTCGTCAAGACCCTCACCGGCAAGACCATCACCCTCGAGGTGGAGAGCTCTGACACCATCGATAACGTCAAGGCCAAGATCCAGGACAAGGAGGGGATTCCCCCAGACCAGCAGAGGCTGATCTTCGCCGGCAAGCAGCTCGAGGACGGCCGTACCTTGGCTGACTACAACATCCAGAAGGAATCGACCCTCCACCTTGTGCTCAGGCTCAGGGGAGGCATGCAGATCTTCGTCAAGACCCTCACCGGCAAGACCATCACCCTCGAGGTCGAGAGCTCTGACACCATCGACAACGTCAAGGCCAAGATCCAGGACAAGGAGGGGATTCCCCCAGACCAGCAGAGGCTGATCTTCGCCGGAAAGCAGCTTGAGGATGGCCGCACCCTTGCTGACTACAATATCCAGAAGGAGTCCACCCTTCACCTTGTCCTCCGTCTTCGTGGAGGTATGCAGATCTTCGTCAAGACCCTCACTGGCAAGACCATCACCCTCGAGGTTGAGAGCTCTGACACCATCGACAACGTCAAGGCCAAGATCCAGGACAAGGAAGGAATTCCCCCGGACCAGCAGAGGCTGATCTTCGCTGGAAAGCAGCTCGAGGACGGCCGTACCCTCGCCGACTACAACATACAGAAGGAATCTACCCTCCATCTTGTCCTCCGTCTTCGTGGAGGTATGCAGATCTTCGTCAAGACCCTGACTGGCAAGACCATCACCCTCGAGGTCGAGAGCTCCGATACCATTGACAACGTCAAGGCTAAGATCCAGGACAAGGAAGGAATTCCCCCGGACCAGCAGAGGTTAATCTTCGCCGGAAAGCAGCTTGAGGACGGCCGTACCCTCGCCGACTACAACATCCAGAAAGAGTCCACCCTCCACCTTGTCCTGCGTCTCCGTGGAGGTATGCAGATCTTTGTGAAGACCCTGACCGGCAAGACCATTACCCTTGAGGTTGAGAGCTCCGACACCATTGACAACGTCAAGGCCAAGATCCAGGACAAGGAGGGCATCCCACCAGACCAGCAGAGGCTCATCTTCGCCGGCAAGCAGCTCGAGGACGGCCGCACCCTTGCCGATTACAACATCCAGAAGGAGTCCACCCTCCACCTTGTGCTGAGGCTCAGGGGAGGCATGCAGATCTTCGTGAAGACCCTCACAGGCAAGACCATCACCCTGGAGGTGGAGAGCTCCGACACCATCGACAACGTGAAGGCCAAGATCCAGGACAAGGAGGGCATCCCCCCGGACCAGCAGAGGCTGATCTTCGCCGGCAAGCAGCTGGAGGACGGCCGCACCCTTGCGGATTACAACATCCAGAAGGAGTCGACCCTTCACCTCGTGCTCCGTCTCCGCGGTGGATTCTAAGTAGTGGGGTCGGGTCTGCTTCGAAATTTGGTGTCTTTATGGACGGTGCTTGTCATGAATCGTTCTCTTTGAAAGTGTTTATGTGAAATCGGGGCCGATGGGTTCCCGATCGCTGGGGCTTGTGAATCAATCCTTAGTTTCGATTGAATAAAATGGTTATTTTATCCTATCGTCTGTGCGTCACTACCTGTTCTTGGATGCTTCGAGTTGATATGGTGGTGCTTTATTCCTACTTTATTCTTTCTCTCATTTTGCTTTGATCACTTGGATGTCTTTCCTTGCATTAGTACCGGCTGTTCGATGTTTCAGGCTACCCCATGGAAATGGTGAATTTTGCTGCAACCCGACAGCTTTTGGCCACAGAAGGAACATAAAAATATGTTCTTGAACGTAACGAGTTGGGTATGCGATGGGAGGTGGTGCTGGGAAGATAATTGGTTTTTGGCTATAAGAAATGTCACCATAAGAGATATAATTGGAATTTTCAGGGAAAAAAAAATGTAGGTAAGGCAGAAACCTAGAACTCTATGCCCGTTGAACTTGTTCGCACTAATTTCGGGTGACAAAATGCGAGTTTTTTAATATTTAAATTATTTTTTTCAGAAAGGAAAATGTCACAAATGGTTCCTATACTTTTGCTTAATATGCAATTTCGTCCCTGAACTTTCGATCAATTTACGATTTGAGCCTAAACTATTGATAAATATCCAATCTAGTCTCTGAATTTTTGATCGGCTTAATTTGATTATTGAATTATTTATAAATGTCAAATCTAGCCCTTCGTTACTGTTTTTCTTTTTTAATTTTTTTTTTTAAATTTTTTTAATTTTTTTAATTTTGTTAATTTTTTTTTAAAATTTTTTTTGCTTTTTCTCTCTTTCCTCCGCCGGAGCCAGCGGAGGAAGCCAGCAGAGGGCCATCCTCGCCGGACGTAGGCGAGGGCGGCCCTCCTCGCTCGACGCCAGTGTGCTCCCTCGCCAGCATCAAGGGAGGGGCTCCCTTGCCGGCAGCTCTCACCCGATGCCGGCAAAGGGCTCCCTCGCCGGACGCCGACTTCCCTCCGCCGACTTCGGTAGAGAGAAGAAAGAAAAAAAAAAAAAAATTAAAAAAATTTAAAAAAAAAAGAAGAAAAAACAGTAACGAAAAACTAGATTTGACATTTATGAATAGTTCAAGGACCAAATTAAGCCGATCAAAAATTCGTATGGACTAAATTGGACATTTATCAATAGTTCGGGGACCAAATGGCCGATCGAAAGTTCGAGACGAAATGCACATTAAGCAAAAAAAGTATAGGACCATTTGTAACATTTTTCCTTTCCAAAACGTGCCCCCATTAAAAGAAATTATTGTTTTTCTTTGTGGCAAAAAAAGAAAAAAGAAAAAAAAAGAGGCGGTTGGGCAGGATCCTAGAGCAATGTTCATTGAACTGGTCTTCACTAATTTCGGGGGACAGGATACGTGCTTTTTTTTAATATTTAAATTGTTGTTTCTTTTTAGTGGCCCCATTATTATATTTGGGTTTTGCTGGCCAAATTAAAGACCAGTTACGAAATAGACTAAAATTGGAAAAAGAACCTTAGGGCTTAACCTGGCCAAATTAAAAAATAGGGATGAAAGTTTAAGCATTGATATTAATTACTAAAAATGCCGATAAATAGTTATTTCGTAATATAAACCGATAAACTAAATATGGGACTTTAACAATCATTGGAAAGGGATTAAGTTTTAATTATGATTAATTGCTTCTCTACTTTTTTAATCGGTCTTATTTTATTCTTGCTTTAATTTTTACTCTCGATTTTGATACAGAATGAGTCAAAATTCACGCTTGAAAGTAAATTATCCAGACCTCAATCTCACAAGAAGGTAGAATTTTCCCACCTTCACTTTCTATGGGAGAAGGATGGTCATTGGGGTTAATTGCTTCCCTGTTGAATGAAATAAGAAATTGCTTCCTTACTTGCCGAATTAACCAATGCTAGGATTTTGACCAAGAAAAAAAAAAAAAACTACTTGGATTGAATTCACATCACCGGTGCTTTCCATCTAACCTTGCACAAAAGGATTCAGTTTTGATGGGCCGAGTCCTTCTCATGGGGCCAAAGAAAAAGATCAAAGGACAGAGAGGGCTAAACGTTCTTCATTGGAAAGAGAGAGGACTGAAATTTTCCTTGATTGATTGAGAGGGGGAGAGTGAGAGAGAGAGAGAGAGGGAGGCGCATTGAGAAAAGAGGTAGAGAGCGTAATTTCGAAGATGAAAAGAGGCAGTCCAAATTTGACGATGAAAATTTATGAGAATTGGTTGAAATCATGATTAACAAGTTGGTTTTGTTCGTTGAACTCCCTTTTCAAATTGTCTCTCAACTTCTTTGACAATGATTAGAAACTTTTTTTCTTTATGTTAAGCCCCCATTAAAAGAAATTATTGTTTTTCTAAGGGGAAAAAAAAGGTTCGTTAGGGAGGATCCTAGAACAATGTTCGTTGAACTGGTCTTCAATAATTTCGGGCGATAGAAAACGTGCTTTTTTTAATATCTAAATTATCGTTTCTTTTTAGTGCCCCTGTTATATTTGGGTTCCGGTGGCCAAATTAGAGACCAGTTACGAAATAGACTAAAATTGGAAAAAGAACCTTAGGGCTTAGCCTAGCCAAATTAAAAAATAGGGATGAAAGTTTAAGCATTGAAATTAATTACTAAAAATGCTAATAAATAGTTATTTCGTAATATAAACCGATAAACTAAATATGGGACTTTAACCATCGATTGAGTTTTTTAACGATATGATTGGTAAGGTTGAATTACGATTAATTGTTTCTTTATTTTTTTTAATCGGTTTTACTTTACTCTTATTGTCACGCCCCGATCCTTGGGCACGCACACATCCTTCTCTTTTGGTCGATTTTATAATGCGATATCTTAGGACTATGTATCGCCGACCCTTTCATTCATTAAGCACATGCGGAAGCAGTTATAATCCCCAGACAATAAATACGATGGGATAGAAAAGCAAGACCATATTTTTCATATTGAAACTTATAACCAAAATTTTATATAAAATACAAACCAAAGTACTTCATAACTATTCACATCAAAATGGAGATCTCAAAAGAAGATAAACTCTCAGTCCATCCGGGCCGTACTCAAGGCCCCTCTCGAGATTATCTTCTTCTTCCAAAAATCCTTCTTAGACTCCTCCTCCTCAGCTCCTCAGAGGGGTCCTGAAATGATTTCCCCAAACCGGGATGAGACTATGTCTCAACGAGTTCTACCCCACTAAGGCTTGATTAGTTAACCATTATACTATAGGCTGCCTATACACGCACAGGGCAGAAGACGTACCTTAGCATCAGTCTCAACCTGCAATTTAAGGTTATATACAAATACTTCATATATCTCCATGCATTCTCAATCAAATCACAATTCAATCGACTTAGTCGATTACATGTCAGTCGGACCATTTCTAGGTCGATTCGATTATTCCATCTCAATCCCCAATTACGAATTACGATCCTCAGATCACATCTTAAGCAAAGGTGGAAGACACAGTCCACCACTCGACAACATTCAATATTTAATGTCTTAATGGTCCCACTCAACCACTTTTGATATTCAATGGCTTTACGGTCCCACTCGACCACTTTCGATACTCAATGGCTTTACGGTCCCACTCGACCACTTTCGATACTCAATGGCTTTACGATCCCACTCGACCACTTTCGATACTCAACGATTTCTCAATGAAATGATTAACCACAACCATCTAAGAATACATCCTAAATTCCACATTCAATTCAATTTGGCACAATTCAAAGTTCAAATAAATAAACGGACTACGTCACGACAATCGGCACGAGATTTTGGTCGTCCGCCATCTCAATCTCAATTTAGAAAATTAATTAATAAATATTAAAAATTCAATTTAACTCAAAATAAAGCCCAATTAAATAAACGGACTTCACCACGGTCATCAGCATCATTTTCCGATCACTAGCCATCTCAATTGAATTTTCGGAAAATAAATAATTAATTAATTAATTAATTTCGAAAATTAAATAATTAATATTAAAAGTTCAATTTAACTCAAAATAAAGCCCGATTAAATAAACGGACTTCACCATGGTCATCAGCATCATTTTCCGGGTCCGGACCATCTCAGTTGAATTTTCAGAAAATAAATAATTATTTAATTTAATTCCGAAAATTAATATTTAAATACCAAAAAAATTCCACTTAGGCCTGAAAAGCCTAATTGGAGCCCACTAAGGGTCTGAAAAAATCCCGAGACACTTCCAATAATTAGTAGATCACGTCTACTTGCTAATTGCGAAATCAATTTATCTAACTGGCATTACATTTCACTAATAATTGCTAATTTATTCTAATCTAACAACCTAAACATAATTAATTAAAACTAAACCAACCTTAAGCATAATTAGCCAACTAATCCGGGATTAGTAAGATTACTCACCAAATCGCACGCAAATCGGATCAATCCGACGGGGGCGATGCAAGGAACAATTCTTCCCAAAGCACGGCTCGGGTTCGGGGCCCGGAAACGGCCCAAAAGCGGGCCCGAACCAGCTGGAAACCCATTTCATGGGGTGGCTGCAATGGCTGAAAAGAGACACGAAACAACCACAAATCAAAGTAGCAAGGGCGGCAAGGTGCGGGGGAGGGCCGGTGGAGGTCCGGCGGGGTCGAACGGCGGCCGGAGGTGGCCGGACAAGGGCGGAACAGGGCTGGACAGAGGCGGATTTGCACAGGGGAGGACGCCCGGGGTGCGAGAAGCGGGTGGCTGGACGCGCGGCGTCGCGCGTATGGTGCGGAAGGCGGCCCGGCGGCGTGCGGCAGCAACGGCGAGCTGCTTCGGCGAGCTGCTGTCTTCGCTTCAGCTCCTGCTTTTGTTCGCTGGTTGCACGAAGAAGAAAGGAGAAGAAGAAGGGCTCGGTCACGTGGGGGCGTGGGGGAGAAGAGAGAGGAGAGAGAAAGAAGAGATAAGAAGCTTTGACTTGGCAAGTCAAAAAGGAGAGAGAGAGAGAAGAAGCAAATTTGAGCTTGGCAAGGGTGTTCGGCGAGGGAGGGGGAATTGCACGAGAGAAAAGAGGGAAAGAGAGAGAGAGGAAAGGAAAGAGAGGAAGAGAAAAGAAATAAAATAATATAATCACATGTTCTTATTCTTTTCTTTTCTTTTCTCTTTTTCTTTTTATTTTTTTTATCTTTAATTTTTTTCTTTCGATAATTTCTTTCTTGAAATTTTGATTTCGTCAATAAATTGACGAACGATGAGACAAATGTCCTAAAAAAATAATTATGACGCGCTTAAAATTCGATTCCCAAAATCGAGTTCAATTTCATGGTTAAAAATCGATCAGACGTGTTTTTAGCCAAATCTAACTAATTAGGTAGCTTTTAGGGATTTTACTGCAGATACATCCCTTAACGGCTTCACCCAATAGATTAGTTAACTCGTGAGTGATCAGTTCAGAGAAAAAGGACCATAGGTACGTTGACGAAATGTCCATTTCACTTTATCGAAACGGTGTTGAATTTCGGGATGTCACACTTATTTTAATTCTCACTCTTAGATTTTTCATGCGAGTGAGAGTCGAAACTCACATTTGAAATTAAATTATCTAGACCTCAAACCCTCACGAGAAGGTAGAGATTTTTCTGCCTTTCATTTCTATGTGAGAAGGATGGTTACTAGGGTTAATTGCTTCCCTATTAAACGAAATAAGAAGTTGCTTCCTTACTTGCCGGATTAACCAATGCTTGGATTTCGAAATAATAATAATAACAATAATAATAATAATAATAATAATAATAATAATAATAATAATAATAATAATAATAATAATAACGCTTGGATTGAATCCACATCACCGGTGCTATCCATCTAACCTTTGCACAAAAGGATTCAGTTCTGATGGGCCGAGTCCTTCTCATGGGACCAAAGAAAAAGATCAAAGGACAGAGGGCTAAACGTTCTTCATTGGAAAGAGAGAAGACATAAATTTTTCTTGATTAATTGAGAGAGAGAGAGAGAGAGAGAGAGAGAGAGGGAGGAGCGTCGAGAAAAGAGGCAGAGAGCGTAACTTCGAAGATGAAAAGAGGCAGTCCAAATTTGACGATGAAAATTTATTAGAATTGGTTAAAATTTTATTATATAGTTCGTGAAATCATGATTAACAAGTTGGTTTTGTTTGTTAAACTCCCTTTTCAAATTGTCTCTCAACTTCTTCGACAGTGATTAGAAACTTTTTTCTTTATGTTAATTCACCTTTTTGATATTGATATATTACTGTTTAGCTAATGTGAAGAGTCACCAGTTGTGTGACTAGAGATCAATTATTGTGAACCTTACTATCCTCGGTGATAATTTTGAGTGGTCCTATGGTTTTTCCGGATCAGTTTTCAACGTAATACTTGTGGGTGTCATTTTGGCATTGCTTTAATTTTTTTCAGTAGCACAAGTATTGGATGGGGTTGTTATTACTAAAATGTACTTAGTTGCTTGAGTTTTAGGGATGATACTGATTGTGGATAGGCAATCTAGATTGTCCTTTTCTGAATTCTACTAGAGCAACATCAATCAAATGTTCAATCTTGAGATGATTTCATGAATAATGCCAAGGCGTCAAGTGCAGGAAACCAGTGGGACCATGTGTTTAGTTAAATGCGTTGAATTTCTCTTCTCGAATCTCACATGGAAGATATTGTACCGTAATGTAAAGATTTGTATGATCCAATTGATGGTGACGGGGCTAAAGGAGACAAGAAAGATAAAAGAATGAGAGTATATGAATCCGAAAATGATTAGCTTTATTTGACAATGAATTGGTGATAATTTTTTTTTTCTTTTCACGTTGCTCAAAAAACAAATGCAAAAATATTGTGGAAGAAATTACAAAATTTTCATGAGAGGAGAACACAAAATAAAGCATTTTTAGTTAAAAAAAAAAACTTGTATACTTATGATATAAGGAAGGGAGCAGTATGTTGAAGCACTAAAGTGAAGTTCAAGATGTCGTGAAACAGTTAACAAATTTGGAAATTGATATTGAAGATGAGTTATGAGTATGTTTATTGCTTAGTCCCTAAAATCCATGATAAAAATATAATTTTGAGGTGATTTTATTATTCAAATTTCCTATTTTCTTTCTCTTAGGTTTTTCTATTTACCGACTAAAAATTCCTGGCCAAGTGAAATTTGCCGCTCAAAAAAAATCTGGAAACGGTGGAATCCTATCCACCGTTCGTGACCTCGGTCCACGGTGGCCCTACCTCAACTTGGGAATCTTGGAAGTATCAATGAGAATTAAGTAATTAATTTAATTTTTTACCCGAAATTAATTGATTTTTGTTGCCCTTTTACGTGGGAACCTTTGAACTATCAATAAAACTAAGAAACTAATTTAATTTTTTGGCTGAAATTAATTGATTTATTTGCCCTACCTCAGCTTGGGAATCTTGGAAATATAGATTAAATTAAGTAATCAATTTAATTTTTTGCCAAAATTAAATTGATTTAGTAGCCTTTTTTTACCTTTCTTTTGTCGCTTTCCACAGCCAGATAGCACCGAGAGATGCCGTATTGGACTGGTGCAAGCCACGCCGTGACCACCACGTGTCGGACTCCCATTAGGGTTACTCTGCTATAAAGAAAGACCCTACCGCAAAGGCTTTAGGTTTTCCTTCATCGTTATCTCTTTCTTTCTCTCTCTCCCTTCTTCTCTATCGATTCTTAGCTAAGCCCCTTGCGAGTCCTTTTGAGGTAAGGTAGGGCTTCCCAATCTCCGATCTCTCCGTTCTTCGCGATCTGCGAATTGGGTTTCCTTCTTTTTCCCTATACGTTTTGATCTTGAATCTTGGGTTTTCTGGGTTTCGTGTTCTTGACGTTTTCTTGATTTCTGGGTTGCGATGGTTGAAGGGGAGGCTTAAATTTATATCTTTTTTGGTGCTCTACAGATGCAGATCTTCGTCAAAACCCTCACCGGCAAGACCATCACCTTGGAGGTTGAGAGCTCCGACACCATCGACAACGTCAAGGCCAAGATCCAGGACAAGGAGGGGGTTCCCCCAGACCAGCAGAGGCTGATCTTCGCCGGCAAGCAGCTCGAGGACGGCCGCACCCTCGCCGACTACAACATCCAGAAGGAGTCCACCCTCCACCTTGTCCTCCGTCTTCGTGGAGGTATGCAGATCTTCGTCAAGACCCTCACCGGCAAGACCATCACCCTCGAGGTCGAGAGCTCCGACACCATCGACAACGTCAAGGCCAAGATCCAGGACAAGGAGGGCATCCCACCAGACCAGCAGAGGCTCATCTTTGCCGGCAAGCAGCTCGAGGACGGCCGTACCTTGGCTGACTACAACATCCAGAAGGAGTCCACCCTCCACCTTGTCCTCCGTCTCCGTGGAGGTATGCAAATCTTCGTCAAAATCTGGACTGGCAAGACCATCACCCTCGAGGTCGAGAGCGCCGACACCATAGGCGACGTCAAGGTCAAGATCCAGTCCAAGGTGAGGATAGCGCCGGACCAGCAGCGTCTGAACTTTGCTGGCAAACAGCTCGAGGACGGCCGCACGATCGCCTTCTACAATATCCAGAAGGAGTCCAACCTCCACCTTCAGCTCAGGCCCAGACCAGCGGAGGCTGTTCCTCGCCGCCATGCAGCTGGAGTGCGGTGGCGCCATGATCAAACACGTCCGCCGCGGAGATACTAAGCGGCTGTGTCTGCTTGAAATTTGGTGGGGCTCTATGAACCATGCTTGTTATGAGAGAATCTCTCTCGAAGTGTTGAGAAATCCGGGACGATGGGTGTTGAAGTAGTCAAGTCAGTTTTTACTTGCGTTAGGCAATGCCATAGTGGAGTCCCTAGTCAATAGGAAGTGGTTTTGGGGAGTTTGTTTGAAGTCAGGGCCGATGGGTTCCTGATCGTCTGGGCTTGTGAATCGATCTTAGTTTCAATTGAATAAAATAGTTTTTTTTATCCTATCGTCTGTGCATTACTCCATGTTCTTGGATGCTTTGAGTTGATATGGTGGTGCTTTCTTCCTCTTTTCTTTCTCACTCATTGCTTTATCAATTGGATGTCTTTCCTTGCATTATTACCGTCTGTTCAATGTCTTAGATTACCCCCATGGAAATGGTGAATTTTGCTGCAACCCGACAGCTTTCGGCCATGGAAGAAACATAAAAATATGTTCTTGAAAGTAACGAGGTGGGTGTGCGACGGAAGGTGGTGCCGAATAGATTATCGGTTTTTGGCTATAAAACGATTTGTGAAACACTAGAAGGAAGGGAGCAATGTCTGAGCACTTGAATGAATTTAAAGATGTTATGAATCAATTGATAAATCTTGAAATTGATCTTGGAGATGAGTTACAAGTATGTTTATTGCTTGGTATTTTCCCCGACAATTGGGAAACATTGGTCATGTTATTAAACAACTAGGTTGAGGAGGTTATAATTGTAGCAAGATGGGACATAATGCTAGAAAATGCAAGTTTGCAAAGAGAGATAAATCCTAAGATAGAATTAGAGATGGAAAGAAAGAAGAGAAGTCACAATGGTAGTTATATCAGATGGTGATGTTGTGTTCATTTGCAACAATGCTTGTGGAAACCTTACATGTCAAGACTCTAGTTGAGTCATTAATTCCACAACCTCATTTTATGTCATCCCACAGCATGACTACTTTACATTTTATCACAGTGGTGATTTTGATTGTGTTAGAGTGGGCAATAAATGGTGATTCTAAGATAATCAGTAAGAGATGATCAAACCGATGTTGATGTAGTATGCTTCTGAACAATTTGACATGTGATTTAGACATTCATCTTCAGATGATCTCCAGGTGTTTTAAAAGATGATGGTTATTACAATTCCTTTTATTGATTAAAGGTTCAATGGTGGTGGCTAAGGGCAAAGAGACGTTCACTCTCTACATCATGTGAGCTAAATTGATCAAGGAGGCGACAAATGCAATGGAGGACTCCTCAATTGAACTATGGCATATGAGACCGAGTTTTCTTACCAAGAAGCGAGAAGGGCTTCAAACTCTCACTAGAAAGAACATAATTACCATCAAAATAGAGAAATTTAAAGGAATGTAATCATTGCCTAACAAGTAACATAGACTTGCATTTCAAAGTTCTTCTCCACACATGAAATTTAATCTACTTAATTTAGTTCATACCGATGTTTGTTGCATGAATACTAGAACACATGGCGGGGCATCATATTTTGTGACATTAGTCTCTCTCCGTGAAAGCTTGAGTTATTGATTGCTTTACAGATTGTGGTGCTTTCTTCTTCCTTTCGGCGTCGCAGTGATAAGGTTTATCGGTGGACTTATGAACTCCACAGGGTTCTTTTCTCTTTCTTGCTTGATCACTTGAAATGCTTCGCCTAGTATTACCACTTCGTTCCGAGTCTTGATTATCCATTGAACGGTGAATTTGCAGCCAACCACTTTGGGCTATGGAATGGTAAAACTACACCCGACTTTTCTTCTGAGTCGGTCTTAAAGCCAGGACCTTTGCTTTTCATATGGTAAACGCTCAACCAAATAGGAACATATATATTCTTAAATGTAAGAAGTTGCATACAATGGGGAGAAAAAGATGGGGCCAAGCTTCAATAAGCGACCAATTCTTGTGAAAGGGAAAAAGAATATGGCCTTGCAATCTATACATAACAATTCAAGGTAAAGGAGATAGCTTCCTTTTCTGGGATGACCTTGGATTGAATCCACATTACTGGTGCTTTTCGTCTATCTTGCACAAAAGGGATCGGTTCATCTTTGAAAACCATCTGATTTGCATATAAAATATGCTGATTGAGGGAAGACCAGTTAGTAATGAAGCTGCTCTATGCACCTTAGATTGAAACCACAAAAGCAGAAGAAGTGCTTCTCTCTAGTTCCAAATGGCAGAATGACTGACCCGGCAAAGAGACAATAAAAGCGTTTAACTCGGCCAAAAGGAAAGGCTTACCCAATAACCAAAACTCAATGTTGATATGCCTGAAACGGAACTCACACCAACAGCCTTAGCTCAATGAGCCTCAATTTCCTTCGTGTGGACCCAATATAGTGGTCCTCTTTTCTTTATTGAATAGAGATGATAGAGATCATACTAATAACATAAGAATTCCATTGGAGGGTTGGCCGAGGAAACTTCAGGAGAAAGGTGTAAAATGTCCAACCTTACGAAGATCAAGGCTAGAAGCCACTTCATCAATAGGCTTCCAGGTTCGCAAGATTCTTCTCCTAACTTTTGTATCGAAAAACCGGATAACCTAACCTAAAAGAAAGTAATTGCCATGTGTGATATGAATCCCGTTCGTGGAAATTTTACAGCTGGTGGGGACGAGTGAACTAGTGTTGTAAGGGTGAAGATTGAATAGAAGTGAATCTACATATACATCCTTTTCTTTTTGGTAGGATGGGTAGAGGGCAACTCAGAAGCTAAAAGGGAAATGTGCGTATGTGCCAACCAAACACAATTGATGCTAGAGTGAAGCAAAGCCTCCCCTATAGGTTTGGTGCGTAGGGGAGAGAGCAAGGACGACGTCTTCTCCGAGATAGCCCTCCCTTTCTTACTAAGCATATAGCATGGCATGCCTTCCCTCTTCGCCAGAGATCGACGAGCATTGCCCCATTCCCCAGTCAGATGTTTGATTTAAGTCCTTAAAAGGCCCCCATTCTACAAAAGATATGACAGGGTAAAGGGGAGTAATTCATAGTTTTCTAGACTTTTCATTGACAAGGCATGTTAGAGTTAGGCTTTGCTTTTGCAGGAGACAATCGCGAAGCCTTTGATTTTGTGGACGAGGACCATTGCGGAACTTCATTGATTTGGTTTGTGCATGCGTGCGTACGCGGACCGGGGGGGGTGTGGGGTGGTGAGAGAGAGAGAGAGAGAGAGAGAGAGAGAGAGAGAGAGAGAGAGAGAGAGAGAGGCTTAGATCGAAGGTCTTAAAACTCGGATTTGAGGTGGTTTCAGATCGAATACGGCGATAGTGCCTTGGTGTATTCTGGTGGCTGAGGTCTCGGATTTTTTTAAACTTTTTTTTTGGGGGCTTTGTGTGATTTTTCAGAGTGTTTTTGTAAAATTTAGGGTGAAAAACTTTACCTTGAAAGAGATGATTTTACTCGAAATTCATTTTTAAGAAAGATGATTGACTTTTCCTTATTTGGTTGGGAGCATGAAAATGAGGGGGTAGTAGTGGAGAGAGAGAGAGAGAAAGAGAGAGCTGTATCCATGTTGTATTGGCAACACCACATGGTGTCTCTTCGTTGAAAATGATTTCCCCTTTCATGGGAGGGAAATTC